>CAUYUJ010007792.1:349335-441835 GCA_963575745.1 Prorocentrum cordatum
TCCGTCAGGACCCCTGCGAGCACTGATTGGGGAACCATGGCCCAGGGCATGTGCGCGGACGAAGGGAGGGGGCCAAGGAACGCATTGGAACGAGGACGACAGGGGGCCATGAGATCTGTCGGCGGTGGACAAACCTCCCTCTAGTAGACCTCCCCTTAGTGAAAACGGCCTGGGAACGAAATCGACGGACCTGGACCCGCAAAAATGACGGCCGCGACGCCCTCTCGCGAACCGAACACGGCCAATTCCTGAATCGACGCGTCAGGGCAGGAGGTCTGTCCACCCCCGAAGCTGGGGAGGCGTCACAGCCCGGGCCTTTTGCCGTGCGCCCCCCCGTGGCCCTCACCCCCCGTGCGGGTCGGAGGGCGAGCCCCGACTCCTCCCGGAGAGCCAGCGGGTCTGGCAGAGGCAGCGGGCGCCGCGGCCGTCCCAGAGCGCTCCCGAGCGCTCCCGAGGGCGTTCCAGGGCGCTCGGCTGCGCTGGGTGACGCGTCCTCGTCCCAGGCCTGCCCGAGGACGCCCTCAGCCTCTGCTGGGGCCCAGGGATGGGGCCTCTCGAAGGGCGAACCGACAAGATCTGCTGTCCTCCTGCTCGTCATGCTGGTCTGCCTCTCGGGTCTGCTCACCCTGCCACTAGTCCGCTGGCAAGCAACGCATGCTCACGAAATGCCCTGAGCCCCGCAAGGAGTGAGCAAACCCGGAAGGTGCAATGTAGGTTCTGGATATTGCCATGGGTCAGGAAACACATGCCCTCCGCATTCCACCCCTTGAAGGAACATCCGCCGACCCCGTCGGCGTGTGGAAGATGCTGTTCTGTTTGACTCGACGTCGTCATCGTCGCCGTCGCGCTTGATCCCTCTTTCTCTGGGCCCGTCGCCGCTCCCCCCTTTCTCTGGGCACTCCTCCTCAAGCGAGCCAGACAAAGCGAAGCCACAGCGAACTTGAGCAACGTCGTCGAGAAGGCTAAGGGAAGCCCCTTCCTTGTGATCCCTTCCCCCGGGGGTGGGGGGGGTCCTGGCAAGGGTCTGGGGGGGGTCCTGGAGGGGTCCCGGGGTAGGGTCCTGGGGGTTGTCCTGGGGCGTGCCCCGGGCCAGAATACCGTCCTCCATGTGTTTCTGAGGCCATACAAATCTCCGAGACTGCCCAAGAGGCCCCCAAGACGGTCCAACAAGTCCCCGAATCGCCGAACATTCGGTCCAAGACGCCAAAGATGGCCTCCTGACGGCCGAGCGGCTTCCAAGGTGCTCGAAGGGGCCCCCAAGAGCACACCGAGAGGACCCCAACAGACAAGAATTCGCCAGCCCAACGGGCCAGAGACATGCTAAGATCTCTGGCAGCAGGAAAACAATAGTTCTAGTTCGCGCGCGCGTGGCGGCCCCTGGGGACCCCTGGGAGAACAGTACCCTGGGGATGCCCGGCTGGCTCCCCCAGGGCGCTCCAAGAGCGCGCCAAGAGGGCGCCAGGACGCCCCCTACACGGCCCAAGAGGCCCAGAGTCGCCGACGGATCCTTCCAAGGCGCTCGACATGGTCTCCAGATGGCCCCAGAGGCAGCGAAAAAGCGCCTAGAGAGCCTCAAAGGCTCTCCAAGAGGGCTCCAACAAGCAAACACCGTTCCATTCCCTTCGGAAAACGTGCATTAGTCGCAGTACGACGTTTGGGGGTCCACAGCGTCCAGGACTGCCCCAGAGGCCTCCACCATCGTCCCCAGACTGCCCAACACGCCCTCAAAATGGGCCCAAGAGAACCCAAGAGGGCCCCAAAACTGCCCCAGAGGCGCCCAAGATCGCCCAAGTGGGCCCCAAGACGGCCCCAGGAGAGGCCCAAGAGGAGAACACGAACCACCAATTCGAGCCTTCCGCCCTAGGAGGCCCCCAGGACCCCAAGAGAGCTCAGACGACCCCCTAGAGGCCCGACGAGGCTCCCAAGAGGCCCAAAAAGAGGCTCCAAGAGGCCCCCAAACGGCCACCAAGAGGCCACAAACGCACAGGCAAACGCGTGCGATGGCACAACACGGGCCAGCGGAATGAGCGAAGCGATTAAATAAATGATTTGCGTCAGGATGTTTGAAAGATTCTGGCGTTCTCGCCTTTTCGGCCCAAGATGCCAGCAAGATCGACACAAGCTGCCCCTAAGACGGCCCTAGAGGCCTCCCAGCCGGCCGAAGAGGCCACCCAAAAAAAGGGCTCCAAGATGGTGCCCGCACAGGAGTCCGAGCGAACATTTCGAGCCCCCGGCCCCGAGAAGCTCCCAGGAGACCCCAAGAGGCCCCCAAGAGGCCCCCACGAGGCCCCCAGGAGGCCTTCAACAGGCCCCCAGGAAGCCCGAAAGAACCCCCGAGAGTCTCCCAAGAGGCTCCCGAGTTGCTCACGACAGGCCCCCGGACTACCCCCAGAGGCCTGCAAGCGCGCTCCGAAGAGGGTCGGCGGCACCGGCCGCAAGGCGTTCCCAATCCGCAGTCGTCGACAAGGCAACACCAGGATGGCAAGTCCATCGCAGACCCTAACTGCGGAATCGTCAAAATCTATGGTGCTTACTAAGGGTTTCATGAAAGATCATGGCCTGCTTCGGGGTAGGTGGAACCCCGGGGGGATGTCCTCTGAACGACCGTCCTGTGCTTGGGGGGAATCTTCTGGAGCCATTGTTGGATCAACCCGAGGCTCGGGGCTCGGAGGCTCCTCGCAAGCGAAAAGACGAGGTCGTCACAAAGACATAGGTTCCCTTACGTTGTTGACGCATGTGGGCTCTCTGGGGGGCCTCTGAGAGGGCTTCTTTTTTTCTTCCAAAAGGTGGCCTGCTTCGTGAGGCGCCGTCGCAATTGTGCATGATACGGTGAGCGTTACTAGGATTGTGCGGTTGGCTGCACATAGGAGCAGACAATTGCGGAAACACTCACGTGTATGGCTGGCACCGTGCTTCGGCACGAATAGCCATGCGAGACGACTTCGCACTGCCTGCTTCACCCAGCTGACTCTCCAGGTCGCAGCAACCCGCCTCGCGGTTGGTATGTACAATATGTTTACGCTTGCCAGCTTGGATGCCACACAGTGGGTCTAGCACTCTCGATGCTCCTTTGAATGGGAATATGGGCACGAGACAAACGATGCGTTGCACAAGTGCAGAGGTAACGAAAAAGTAAGGCCCCTTCGTTCAATTACTGCTTGTATAAAAAGTCCAGGATTCTGTCAAGCAGGCAAAACTCCGGGTTGACATAAGCTCGGGAACAAACCAAACACGCTGGCAATTATGGACCACCGATGCGTTCGATCGGGCCTCTGAGAGGGCTCTTGGGAGCCTAATGGGGCGTCTAGTTGAACAATTTGAAAATTCTGGGGGCCTCTTGAAGGGCTCTTGGGAGCCTGGCGGGGGCGTCTAGAAGGCGTCCTGGGGGCATCTAGCAGGCCTCTTGGAAGGGTCTTATTGGCGTTGTGTAGCCGCCTTAGAAACATCTTGCCCTGTCTGGGCCGTCTGTAGGCCATATTGGCCCGTCTTAGCGGTCTCGAGGGCCGCGTGGAGACCATCGAGGCCGTCTCGGAGCCAACTTCAAGCGCTCTGGGGGGCCCGTCGACCGTCTTGGGGCTCTCTCGGGCGCCTCGGGAGACCATCTGCAAGCGTCGGAGGCCGATAGGGAAAAAACAGGGGAGTTCATCAAAAACCTTCGAATTTCTCTAGGTTTTTGAATCGATGTTGGTCTCCTGGCGCTCCGTGGGAAGCCTCTTGGGGGTATGTTGGACCCGTATTAGGGCCATTGCTGCTACTGCTGCTGCTGCTGCTGCTGCTGCTGCTCCTGCTGCTTTCCGACAACGAATGCATCAGCCTTGAATCTCGAGGCTCGCTTGGCATCTTAAAGGGACACATGCCCTTTACACTCCGCCTCAGGAATGGTTACGTCTGCGTGATCGTCTTCTCCTAGCAGGCCTCCCACTGCAAACCCGGTTCGCCCTAAATGCTTGACGTAGAAATTCAAGTATGGGAGCCCACTTTGCGTGCGTCCGCGAGCGACTTTCAGCTCAACCTTACCAAAGGCAACCCATCCTTGAGTCCCGGCATCAGGGAGCGACGCAACGTAGTGATATCCTCCAACGTGTTCTGCCTCTGCCCAAGCCCCAGTAACATTCAACTGCTCGAAATACATATCCGCACACTGTCCAGCCAATTGGCGCGCATCCGCTTCAACGCGAAGCAATACCCGTGTCTGCCTTCCACGAGGGATGTTCACCAGAAGATGCTTGCCCGGCTTCATCAAATCAAATCGCTGACCAAGGATATTTTGTAGGTGGGGATCGCCAGTTGCAGCCACACTGCCGGCTCCGCCCGTCATGGGAGCTCCAGAAAGAGATGTCGGGTGAGGCGTCGGCCAGCCCAGAGGAAACGTCGGGCTCGGTGTCGGGCTGGATGTGGGGAAGGGCGTCGGAAAGGCCGTCGGGTATGCCGTCGGGTACTGCGTCGGGTTAGGCGTCGGGTTAGGCGTCGGGTTGGGCGTCGGATTGGGCGTCGGGTAGGGCGTCGGGTAGGGCGTCGGGTACGGCGTCGGGGCGGGCGTCGGGTAGGGCGTCGGGTAGGGAGTCGGGTACGGCGTCGGGTACGGCGTCGGGGCAGGCGTATATTTGATCCACATTTCGAGCGCTGCCCCATGGTAGTAGGGTCCAGGACCTGTCCTAGGCTCGTATCCTGCGTTGTCGCGCGTTATGCCCATGCAATTCGCATTTGCGCTGCAGATAGACTGGGCGTTGGCCAGGGTGGCCTGGTGGCAACGATTTGACCAGGGACTGATACCTGGGCACCCTGACCAGCTTGGCCACGTGGAATCCAAGTTACACGATAGTGAAGTACCTTGGCATTTTCTGTACGAGTACCAAGTTGCCACAGACGAATTGTCACTGACACCCTGTCGGGATTTCGTCCGCTGCGTCACCGGTTTCTCGCCTCCTAGCAAGAGTGCAGCGCTAGAGTGGATTCCGACCATAACAACGGTGAAGCAACGTGCATACATGACCTTCATGCCGGAGAGGAGACCACGAGTGCTGCAGGATATAAAGTAGTGTAGGCAAAAATGCCTTCAAGGAAGCTTGACGAGACAAGTCTATATGAGCCAACATGGCCGAAATACGGAATGGGGTGTCCTCAACTCCCTTCGGCCGGGTCTCCTGTATCGGTGGAATTCTCATTCAGGGGCCCGCAATCCGCCAAATTGGATCACGCGGAGACTCAGTTCTCCATCCCGACGATTCTTTGAGGAGACCCGGGCCCCGGATTGCCCATTCTTCGGGGGCTGACCGCGTGGTCCCTGCATGGGGGCCCAGGACGTCTTGTCGCGTGACTTTTTCGGTCCCAAGAGGGCCCCCAAGACGGTCTAAGAGGGCCCCGGATCGCCCTGTCTGGGCCGCCTGTAGGCCATCTTGACCCGTCTTAGCGGTCTCGAGGGCCGAGTGGAGACCATCGAGGCCGTCTTGTGGCCAGCTTCAAGCGTTCTGGGGGGCCCGTCGACTGGTTTGGGGCTCTCTCTGGCGCCTCCGCAAGCGTCGGGCCCAAAGCAACCAAAAGGGAAGCTCGTCAAAAACCTACGGATTTCTCAGGGTTTTGAATCGATGTTGGTCTTCTGGGGCCCAGTGGGAAGCCTCTTGGAGTATCTTGGATCCGTCCTTGGGCCATATTCAGCTGTCTGGGCCATATGGAAGGCACCTTGGGCCGTCTTGGCGTCCGAGAGACCTGGACCTGTCCCAACACTGGCCG
This sequence comes from Prorocentrum cordatum, assembly GCA_963575745.1. NCBI lineage: Eukaryota > Dinophyceae > Prorocentrales > Prorocentraceae > Prorocentrum > Prorocentrum cordatum. The sequence goes on from CAUYUJ010007792.1 coordinate 355,066, forward strand.
AATACGGCGCAGTGTGGAAGCTACCGGGTGCGTGAAAACCTGCAGGAATCGAAAAGGCCTGTCGGACAAATCCGCCGACCCTGTCGGCGTGTGTGAGGGGCTTGTCTGTTCGGGTCGTCGTCTCCGTCGGTCGTCGCCTCCGTCGTCCTTCCCTGCACCATCCTCAAGCTTGCCAGCGAGAGAAAAATCTAGCAATGCCGTAATGGAGTCGAAGGGAAACCCCTCCGTCCTCAATGGGCGAGGCCTCAGTCCTCAATCCTCAGTCCTCAATCCTGAGGAGGATTCTCATAGGCCCACACCCCAGACTGCCAATTTTTCAAGGGCTGACCGCGTGGTCCCTGGGGGCCAAGGGCGTCTTGTTGCGTGACTTGCTTGGCCCCAAGAAGACTCCCAAGACTGTCGACGAGGGCCCCGAATCGCCGCACGATCGGTCCAAAACGCCCAAGATGGCCCTAAGACGGCCCAGGATGCCCCCAAGACGCCCGAAGAGGCCTCCGAGAGGACCCCGAGAAGCACAATCTGTTATATTACTACCTCGGGTTTTTGGCGTTCTCGCCTTCTCGGCTTCGGCCTCCCCAAGGCTCCAGGACGGCCCAGGAGGATGCCGCAAACATCGCCCCGCGACGGCTCAGAGGGGGCCCCCAAAATGGCCCCTACGAGGCCCGAGGTGGACCCCAAAACTCCCCGCGAGGCGCCCAGCGCGGCCCACGAGGCCCCCGAGACGGCTCCAAGGGCGGAGCCCCGCGGGGGACCCGAATGGACGTTTCAAGCCCTCGGCCCCGGGGGGCCCCTGGGGGGCCACGGGAGGCCCCGAGGAGACCGCCGAGAGCCCTCACGAGGCCCCTAGGAGATCATCGGGATATGTTCGGCGAGCCCTCCTTTGAACATTGCGAGGCGGAGCGGGGATGCACTGATGCCGAGAGCACGCTGAATGCGGCCCGATGAAGCCATCGGCTCCGATAGTTATGAAGGGCCACGAGACGGCCCACCACCACGCACAACGAAGCTTGGTGTTGGTTGAACTTGCGTCGAAGGCTGTAACCTCCAGTCGTTCGGCCTCTGCGCAAGACCATGTACACTACATGAACTCCGACCTCGTCGGCGTGCGTGAAAAGGTTTTTCCGTGTAAGTCGTCGTCGTCGTCGACCGTCGTCGTCGTCGGCGTTGTCGACGTCACCGCTGCCCCATGACCCTCTCCATGGGCCCTCCTGGTCAAACGCCCCAGCCAAAGAGAAGTCTAGTAACGTCGGAATAGACTCTACGGGAAGCCCCTTCCCTTTAACCTTTTCACGCCAATGTGGGGGTGGGGGTGTGTGGGTGGCCGCGGGGGGACATGGGGTGGGCCCCAGGGAGGGCAGGACACCCCCCAGGGGGGGGGGGGGGCACACTCCCTGGGGAAGCTGTCCCTTTCGATTCCTTGCCTCCAAACGCTTCGGGCTCCCCCTTGAGGGTCGGCGGCACCGGCCGCAAAACCTTCACAATACCCTTCGAGGAATCAAAGCCAGGAGGCCCCCAAGCGGTCCCTGTGAATGGCGTTCCGTTCCGAGCCGCTCTTCGACAGCCCACGATCCCTTTTCCTCGGATCCCTTTGTATCGTAACGTTACACCTGGGTCGGGCACGTCCCCCATACAGGGGGATTCGGGACGAAAAAAGTAAAATGTGTCAAACAATATTCAGACATGTTCGAGAGTAATCAAAACATCGCACCCGAACTATTTTTTCTACTATCTATGGATATTCCCCCTCTGTAGAGGGACAGGCCCGACTTAACGCCGCAAGGCCCCCACCTCTCCGAGGTGCGTCGTGGACAGGATGTGGAGGAGGAGGAGGCGGAGGACCAGGAGGAGGAGGAGGAGGAGGAGGAGGAGGAGGAGGATGGAGGAAGGCGAGCGCAAGGATGAGGGAAGAGTTTGGGTCGATCGCGTCGCCCGATCGCAGACGGCAGGGATGCGCCTTGGCCCTCGCCTCGACGTTGCCGCAGCATTCGGGCGCGCTGCTAAAATCCGCTCCTTCTCAGGGAGGGTTTCATAAAACACAGGAGAGGCAGCACAAAAGACTGCATGCACCGTGCGTCCACACCTTCTCACGGAGGGTTTCATAAAACACAGGAGAGACAGCACAAAAGACTGCATGCACCGTGCATCCACACCTTCTCAGGGCAGGTTTCACACGCCTCGGCGAGAAACAACACAGAGACTGCGTGCACCGTAAGTCCGCTCCTTCTCAATGAAGGTTTTGCACACAACGGCGAGCGACAACACAGAGACTGCACGCACCGTGATAGTGGAATTGGCCTCGCACGCCAATACAAGACGTGATACGCGGGTAGAGGCCCACTCCGGACGGTCCAATCATGAATCTGTCGCCGCCAAAAGCCGCTGCCTCCAGGAGGGCCTCGGTGTCAGACTGGCGACGAAACTACCAGCGGCCGTGGACTCGAGGGGGACCTTGGCGCCAGACACCTGGCGGATCTCCTCAACGGCCTTGTCATCGATCTGATTGTGCAACGCGGCCTCGTAGATGAGCTTCTCGATGGACGTCGGACTCGCCAACGTCTTCAGCTCGCGCAGGCACTTGGCCACCGCCGCGTCACACGCGCTCTCGATGTCCGTCTTGCAGACGGGGTTGAGCTTGACGTTGGGGGACTTCTCCGAGATCTCCCCAATAGCAAATAGCATTGTCCTCGATCGGTTTCTGCGGCGCGACCTCGCAGAAGAGCTTCACGATGCCCGACGGGCTCGGCAGCGTCATTGGCTACTGCGGGCGCTTGGCCGCCTCCGCGTCCAACGCGCGCGCGCGCTCGACGTACTTCTTGCAGTCGGGCTTGAAACTGACGTCGGGAAACTTATTCGTGATCACCTCGCGTATCTCCTCGGCTGTTTTGTCGTCGCTGGGGTTGAACACCTGGATTTATTTCTCGATCTTCGTGTCCAGGCAATACGCGATCGCCGCCCAGGGCTTGCTGATGATATGAAGGAAGATCATCCCAGAGTTAGTGTTCGGGTCCTTCTTGGGCTGCATCTGCGCCTCGTTGATATACGCCGGCACAGCGGCCAGTGCATGGTTGACATCCTTGCCCAGGTTCTTCTCGGCGGTCTCTTTCACCTTTGTCAGGGACGTGGCAAAGACCGCATCGGCCTGCATGTCCATGGGCTCCCCCTCCACCTCGGCGTTGCTGAAGGGCTTATTGAACTTGTTTGCGATCTTGAGCGGCAGCAACTTCATGTCCTTCTGCACCGTGTCCGGGGCACCGGACGAATTGTTGATGAGCTCGTACAGGAAGATCTCTTCGTTGAAACAGGAAGTGTTATTGATCAAGCTCCTGAACTGCTGAGTGTCCATGATATCGGAGGGCACCTGCTTGGCCATGGCGTACTTCGCAAAGTACTGCCTGCTCCGCCGTGGGTGTCGAAAAAGGGCGCCAGCTGTTCCAGGCCACCATGAAGCGCCCAGGCGCGCGCCGCTCGCGGGGTCCAGGAAGCGAGAGGCCAGCTTGAGCCAATGCTTGAGTCAAAATGGCTACGGAGGGAGGAGGAGGAGGAGGAGGAGGAGGAGGAGGAGGAGGAGGAGGAGGAGGAGGAGGAGGAGGAGGAGGAGGGAGGAGGAGGAGGAGGAGGAGGAGGAGGAGGAGGAGGAGGAGGAGGAGGAGGAGGAGGAGGAGGAGGGGGCGGAGGCGGAGGAGGTGGAGAAGGAGGAGAGGGAGGAGGAGGCGCAGGAGGAGGTCGAAGAGGAGGACAGCTGGTCGCCCCGGGCCGAAAGTTTCTTCTGTCTTTTCGATCTCTGGTTCCAGAAATCGAAAAGGCCAAAAAACCTTGCCGAACCCATCACCTCGAGCCTGCCCCCGCCCCCTGCTCGCCGGAACCACGCTGGGCCACCCCAGACCCCCAGCAGACTCCAAGTAGAAACCGTTGAACAACTTAACCCCTCTAATCTCAAACCCCGTCAGGACCTCATGTCTTCACGGTGGCCCCTCCGCCCCCCGATGCCGCTGGGCGCACTGGCCGAGGCGCCCAGCGGCACGCAGCGCGTGGACAGAGGCAGGAAGGCGCGGCGAACCGCAGCTGGACCTCTTCCTTGTCGCCGTCGCCGCCGTCGCCGCCGCAGCAGCCGTCGCCGCTGCCGCCGCCGCCAAGGTCGCCGCCGCAATTTTCCCCGCCCGCGCCCCGTCCCGAGTCCACTCAAAACGTTTTGCGTCAGCGGCTAGGCCCCCCTCCTCGCGTCCTCTCGGCGGCGAGCGAGGGGGAGGATGAGGGGGGGAGGAGGGGGAGGAGGAGGAGGAGGAGGAGGAGGAGGAGGAGGAGGAGGAGGAGGAGGAGGAGGAGGAGGAGGAAGGAGGAAAGGGGAGGAGGAGGAGGAGGAGGAGGGGGGGGGGGGAGGAGGAGGAGGAGAGGAGGAGAGGAGGAGGAGGAGGAGGAGGGAGGAGGAGGAGGAGGAGGAGGAGGAGGAGGAGGGAGGAGTGGGGATGAGCGTCGCTGGCAAAGTCGTCGTACGACGGGACCCACATAGAAGGGGACCCAGGACGAGCTGTGAAGTCCGTGAAGGACAACGCCATTAAGTGAAACACCGCAGCATGCCTGTGAACACCAATGAGTAGAGCACTGCAGCACGCTTGCGAACGCCCGTAACTTGAGCACCACAGCGATCGTCGGACGACTATCGGCGATTGCACCGCGTAGATTGCATAGCTGGCACCACATAGATTGCACCACGCAAGCTGCTACAGATAATTGTTTGGGCCTGGGGCCCACGCTGGATAACATATATCACCGCGGGGCAACCGCGGACAGCCGCGCGGGACACCGTTCGGGACAACCGCGGGACCACCAACGGGAACCCGAGTAGGATTGAGGGGAAGAGGAAGAGGAGGGGGAGGAGGAGGAGGAGGAGGAGGAGGAGGAGGAGGAGGAGCGTCCTCGCCCTCGTCGTCCTCCTCCTCCTCCTCCTCGCCCTCGCCCTCGTCCTCCTCCGCCTTCTCCTCCTCCTCCTCCGCCTTTTCCTCCTCTTCCTGGGCGGGGCCGCGGGTCCTCGAGTCGAGGCGGCGGCGGCGGCGGAGCGGGGCCGCGGGGCGGGGCCGCGGGCGACGGCGACGAGGACGTCGACGATCGACGACCTCCTCCTCCTCCTCCTCCTCCTCCTCCTCTCCTCCTCCTCCTCCTCCTCCTCCTCCCTCCTCCTTCCTCCTCCCTCCTCTCCTCCTCCTCCTCCTCCTCCGCCTCTTCCTTCTCCTCCTCCTCTTCCTGGGCGGGGCCGCGGGTCCTCGAAGTCGAGGTCGAGGCGGCGGCGGCGTGGCGGGGCCGCGGGGCCGCGGGCGACGGCGACGACGACGACGACCTCCTCCTCCTCCTCCTTCTCCTCCTCCTCCTCCTCCTCCTCCTCCTCCTCCTCTTCCTCCCCCTACTCCTCCTCATTTTCTTCCTCATCCTACTTTTCCCTTTCGGTCCGTCGTCGTAGTCTCGGTCCGTCGTCGTCGTCGTCATCATCGTCGTCCTCGTCGTCGAAGGTGAAGAACGTGCCGCGGCCCTCCGTTTTGCTCATCCTTCTTGTCCGCCTCCTCATTCGTATCCTTCCAGTCTTCCTCATCGGAAGGAGGATGAAGAGGATGAGGAGTAGAGGGCAAATAAGAGTAGCAATACGACGATGGCGAGGAGCAACAGCAGCCGCAGCAGCTGTGTTTTCTGGTTATTATGTGTGGAACGCTGCTACCGCCACGCATGGTGACTGACAGTCACGGTCACTGAACTCTTTCGCGATGGTGCCGTGCTTGGGGGGGGCCCTACGATCCCAGATCTGCCTCCTTATTCCTCCCCTCCTTTCCTCCCGCCCCCTCCCCTATTTCAGATCTACCTCCCCCCCTCCCCCATTCCGTTTCTTCCTATAGCATCTTCCTCCCTCCTTCTTCTCTTCCGCCTCCTCCTCCATGACGCTTCCCCTCTGCATCGAGGGGGCCGAAAACTGCCTCAATCCAAATGCCAGACGTCCTGGCCGAGCAGCTACAATGTTCGTGCTCCCCACAAAAGCACTTGGCTCTTGCGACGCAACATTGATTTCCCATGGCCGCAATAGAACCGACATGGCATTTGCAAAAAAAGGCACTGGCACACAACACAATTTGCACACAATCGCTCAGCGAAGCAAGTGCTTTGCGTGCTTCCACTCATCGCTCGGGGCAGCGCCGCGAGCGCGCTTGCCCTTGCCTTTGCCGATGCCCTGGCCCTGACCTTTGCCCTTGGCAGAGCCCTTGCCACGCGACACCTGCGGAGTCTTGGAGAGCATGCCAGAGACCGTCTGGCGGTACACGGGGCCGTTGATGGCCTTCTCGAGGCCTTGCGGCCACCTGCAGCTCCAGACATCGAGATCGCACTCAATCATCTTCTTTTTCATGCCGACGGTGTAGGCGTAGCTGCAAGGGATCTTGGAACACTTCACGTCCAACACAGTGCACTTGCCGGCCTTCATGGCGTCGACCTCTGCCTGCTTCGCCTCCTTAATGAGCCATGCTGGGACGAACTCGTCAGTCATCGTCGCGTCGACGCCCTCCCCTGAAGCATACAGCATGACGTTGCCGATCTTCGTCAGCGGGATGCAACCAGCGGAGGCCACGCGCACGACTCTACCAAATAAATTCGCCACGAAATTCTTCCCCATGCGGTCCGAGACGAGAGTCTCCTCAGGCTTGTCCGGGTTGCAGTGCAAGCACGTCGTGCCCGAGTCGGGCTGATGTGACTCTGGCTTCAGGGAGGTTTGGCCCGACACGACGCACTTCTCGTACAGCGTGGCCTCAATCTTCTGGATGACGTTGCGCAGCACCAGAGGTGGCAAACCGTTCTCATCATCCTTCCACTGGCCGCGCAGCTCGCTGAGAGAAATGACACGCGTCGACTGATCCTCCTCAGGCTGCTGGGGGCCCGGGGCCTCGGCGCCCTTGCCGCCACTCTCGCCGCCACCAGTGGCGCCGCTGCCGTCCGCCGAAGCCGAGGCCGCCGATGCCCCATTCGCGCCGCCACCAGCGGCGCCGCCGTCCGCCGAAGCCGAGGCCGCCGAGGCCCCATTCACGCCCTCGCCAGCGGCGCCACCACCTGCCGAATCCGAGGCCCCCGTCTCGCGCGCGATGATCTCGCTCAAAAGGTTCTCGAACTTGCCCGTGTTGGCCATCTCGCGGCGGCCCCAGATAATGACCTCGGACCAGATCGACGCCCAGTCGCGGACGAAGTCGTGCTGCTGCGTCTGCCCTGGGCTGCAGTATTCGGGGAAATTGATCTGCTTCAGGGCCTTCGCGTCCAGGGCGCTGACGACTTGCGGCAAATTGGCGACGATGGACGCCGCGAGCCCCTGGATCTGATCACACGGCGCCAGCACTGGAGAACCTGAAATGATAACGCAATGGCAAAATGCTCATCCTATCCGCCACCGTGCCCCCTGGCACGTTGACGCCACAAACCCTCGAAAGAAAAATACCACAGATTCGCGCCAAGATGGGCCCAAAGGGCCCCAAGAGGCCGCCAAAACGGCGGGCCCCGAGACGCCCAAAGATCGCCCCAAGACGCCCAAGACGGTCGCAAGACGGCCCCAGAGGCCGCCAAGACGGCAAAAGAGAGCCCCAAGAGGCGCCCCAAGAGACCCCCGAGGGGCCAAACTCGTCAATTGGCCGTTGGTTTTTGAAGGATTTTGGCTTTCTCGCCTTTTCGGCGTTCCGACGTTCCAAGACGGCCCAAGCGGCCTCCAGGACCGCCCCAAGACGGCCCAAGAGGCCCCCAAGAGGGCCCCAAGACGGCCCAAGAGAGTCCTAAGACGGCCCAAGAGGTGCCAAAGACGGCCCCAAGAGCGGCCCAAGAGGGGCACCACGAACCGACAATTCGAGCTTTCCGCCCCAAGACCCCCAGGACGCCCCAAGACGCACCCAAGAGGCCCCGAGAGGCGCCCAAGAGGCCCCCAAGATGCCCCAAGAGACCCCCAAGAGGCCCAATGAGGCCCCAAGAGGCCCCCGAACGGGCCCAAAGAGGCTTCAAAACTGCCTCCCAGAAGCCCCCGAAAAGCCAACTACGAGATCCCAACACACATACAAGAGGCCTCAGACCAACAACCCAGGCATCATCATCATCATCATCATCATCATCATCATCAGCAGCATCACGGAGACAGGGGGAAAATGGACGCTTAAGGACACGGAAAATCAGCATCATCATCAGCATCATCATCATCAGCATCATCATCAACAACAACATCAACAACATCATCAACAACATCATCTTCGTTATCATAATCACCCCCGAGACGGCTGAGGTGCCACGTGTCACATGTGACGGTTTTGGCCTCTGCCCCAAGGCCTCATCAGCGCCACCATCGTCAACGTCGTTGTCCGGCCCCAGACGGCCAAGGTGTCACATGTGACGGTGTCGGCCTGTGCCTCTGCAGCGCGGCCTCATCATATCGACAATGTCGTCGTTCGGCCCTGGACGGCCAAGGTGTCGCATGTGACGGCGTTGGCCTCTGCGTGACGGCCTCACTGCCACAGGACGAAAAGGTGTCACATGTGACGGCTTTCCTCTTCCTCCTCCTCTTTCTCCTCCCCCCCATCACCAGCGTCATCATCATCGTCATCATCATCATCATCATCATTATCATCATCATCATCACCACCACCGCAACCAACAAATTTTATTTACCATCACCATCACCATCATCATCACCATCGGACCACGATTTTACATTACGTCGCAGGCTCGAGCATCCGTGTTCTCTCACGGTGGCGGGATTTGCCGCAGGCAGCTGGATGTCCTCCCTCATCCTCCCTCCTCCTCTTCCTCCTTCCCCCCCCCCCTCCCCCACCCTGCTCAGCGGGAGGGCAGGGGCCAGGGATTCAGACGTGGGTCAGGGCGGGGACAGGAAATCATGACGACGACAACGACGAAGGGCAAGGGAAAGCAGGAAGAGGAGCGAGCAGCGAGCAGCAGCAGCAGCAGTAATGACACATGAGTTTGGGTTTTGACGCCCCCAGTGACATGAAGCGGCAATCAAGAGCAGCTCAATCATGTAGTGGATGCGCAGCGACATGAACTGCTCCAGAGTGTCTGCAGTGGGGAACACACCTCCGGAAGCATATTCAACGGTGGACTTCTGCTCCTTTATGGCCAATGGCACCAACTGAGCAAATCGCACCCACCAGTGGGGGATGGCATCCAGCAGCGGGGCGGAGATCTGCGTCAGGATGGCTTCGAGATTATTCTTCACACCGACGTCCCAATGCACCATGTTGTTTGAAATGACAGAGCTCAGCGAGATGAAGGCGGGGTGCACGCGAGCTGGGAGCGCCGACAGGAGATTGGACTTCACGAAGCTTGAAAGGTCCAGGAGCCCAGACTGCTCCTCCTGGAGGATGGCCGCGATCTGCGGCGTGTAGAACTTCTTAACCTCGGATCCTGCCCCTACGCCCGCCATCGCCGACCCAGCTGGCGCCGCCTCCTCAAGGTCATCCACCGCCAACAGGTGCAGGAGAGAGCTCGTGATCTCCTCGGACGAAGCATTCTCAAGGTCGCCAGCCAGGCCCGGGAGCTTCATCAGCGGAGTCGCATGGATCCTGATGATGTCGCCGCGAAGAGCCTTCCTGACGTGGCTCCACGCGACTTTGGTCTCCCCTGCGATCCAGATCTCACCCTTGAAGCAGAAGCGAAGGCCATCGCGAATGACCAACGCGATCTCGGCGCGGTTGATGTCGTCTGCCTCGAGGTCTTTCAGGGGCGCGGTGATCACGGCCGCCAGGTCGTCGAGAAACAGTTTGTCCCGACCCATGGTCTCTAAGCTCATCACCTCTTCGTCCACTGTGAGCTTCGGCTTCTGCTGCTGCCTGACGTTGTCCTTCTTGTCCTTCTTCGCCACCTTCTTGGGCTCCTTGCGAGATTCCTTCGCAGCCCTCTTCTGACGAAGTTTCTCCTGCTTGTCATCCTTGTAGAGGACGGAGCCGCCCATCGGACAGATGAGCAGCCTGATCAGCTTCATCTGCATCTTGTCAAACAACAACTCCTCAGCCCCGGGCCTGCCATTGCCGCCAGACCCTGAATTCGCAGAACCCACATCGGCCAGCGGGACCATGAACCTCACGCACTCCTTGATGATGTCGGTAAGGAAGCCCTCGTCGATCGTGACGCTGAATCTGGTGCGGAGCAGGTTCAGAACGTTGTAGTTGTTGAAGGCAACCACTTGGTTGGAGAGCCCTGGCCGAAGGAAGTCGCAACGCTCGCCGAGGAGGTCCTTGTACCACTCCCAGATGCCCATCTCCTTCATGGCATTCGCGAACGACCTCGCGTTGGTCAAGTGAGCGCCGTCCTCGAAGACGCCTTCGAAGTTCTCCAGCACAAACTTCTCGAACAGCTTAGAATATCGCAGGTCTCCGGAGCTCGGGCACCCATGCACCGTGATATTGTGCTTCGTCTTGTGCTCCTTCCAGGCAGCTTCGATGGTCTCGAGCTCGTTGTACCTGCGTACTGAGTTGCATATAAAATGCAACTGATATACTCCCCTCGACCGACTCTGGTTCAAACGTTTCGGATCAGAGTCAACTTGACTCTGATCCGAAACTCGAGTCAACTCTTCGTCGTCGTTGCCGTCACTTGACTCTGAGTCAAGTGACGGCAACGACGACGAAGACGGGGACGACGAGGGGCGATGAGGTTTCGAGGACCGCTATTGGTTTACAAATCGGTTGTGCTTTCAGAAAGGGGGCACATCTCGAGGCACGAGTACTTCGATCCACTGTGCCAGTTGTTATGCTCGTTCTTCACCCACGTGATGACGTCGTCTGGGGTCCTACTGTCGAACTCGATGCAGTTCGGGATGCCTGTCGCCAGCGCCCGCACGACGTGCGGGTTCTCTGGCTGCATGCTCTTGGCCACGAAGATGGAGTCGACCAAGGTCCCCCCGCCAATGATCTCCATCTTGCCGCCGTCCCCTGCGATGACGATCGGCGCGGCGCGCATGGCCGCCATCACGCCGTTCTGCAGGACACCCCTTGCGTAAGTAAGGACGACCACCTTCTGGACCCTCTGGTTGAGCCTGTGACGAAAAGCAATCCGCTCACCTTTATCATCGACCAAGTGCAAGGTGGTTCTCTGAGGCTTGACGTAGGCCTTCTCGATCATATTCCATCGCATGCTACCAGCGACATCCTTGAAGCCCTCGCGGTCCTCAATGGTGGCCCGAGAACCGAACAATGCGTCCACCGCAGTCCCAGAATGCGTCGGGCCGGTCCCAGCCGTCGGAAAAGGCCCAGCGCTGCCAGTGGGCGCGGAGCCCGCGGCAGGGACTTTGACTTTGGTCGTGGGAGGACTGCTCATGATGACCTCAACGGGCTCTCCAGGAGCGATGAGGGCCATCGCGGCTTTAGCCGCGGCGGCCTTGGTAGCCGGGGCCGCGGGTCCCGACGCGCAGCCTGACATCTCAGCAGCTGAAGTGCAGAGAACTGCCACGAGTAGTCTGAGTACCGAACACCACGAGACAAGTTGTCTCCGCCCCAAAGACAACCGAAAACAAGCTGCGCCAAAATGGCTATGGGTGGGAAGGCGGACAAAGAGGGGAGCGTGTCAGCACGAGTAGCCGGAGGGCAGGAGGGGGGCGAAAAAGGAGGAGGAGGAGCAGTTGAGGATGAGGGAGTGCGAGAGGATGTCATCGCATGTGTTTCTGACTTTTGATTGATATCGTGAAATGTGCATTCCATGTGTGCTCCATTCGGGCTTGCGGTTTCGAGATAGAGGGGCAAGGCGGAGCACGCGGATGCCGCGGGGTGGCAAGGAGTTGGGGGAGGGGGAAGTTGAGCAGGATGGTTGGATGGCTGGACGCTGCTATAGCGGAGGCAGGTGGTTTTGAATGAGAGGAGAGGAGGTGGCGGAGGAGGCCCCACATGGGCCCCATACTCGCTACCGCAGCGCACGGGACTGTGGATGTTGAGCCGCAGAGCGGGTTTCAAGAGTGACCGTTTCTCTTTCTTGCTTACTTGTTGTTTATTGCACCCGCAGGGCTTGGGAACGAACAGGGGAGGAATAGGAGGGTCAGAAGATGAGCGGCATGGCAACAGTAGCGCAGCATCTCACACCACAGTGCTGGCAGATGGCCTCTCCCGCCGCCCCCTGCTATGGCAGCGAACAGGGGGGGGGAAGAAGCGCGCCTCAGGGTCTACCAGCACCTCGAGGACTCCGAGGGTCCTAACCCCCAGAGCCTCCAGAGCCTGAAATTCACATCCTCGCAAATATGTTCCTGCCGTGCCCCCTACCTTCCTACCTTACTTGCTTTGCTGCTACTCCTCCCCTCCCCCCCTCAATGCACTCTTCTTAAATGCGATCTAAGCTCCGAGTCTAGGCTTCTTCGGAGCTGGGAGACCGACTTTGGAGTGCTGGCGCCGACCTCTGATCGGGCTGTTGCCATTCGTGCCGCTGTGGTTACTGGTTGCGCTATCTGACCTGCAGAGTGGCCGATGCAAGAGCACTGAACGCGCAGTGCCACCTGCGTACTGACTCAGAGCGTCCGCGACCCTATCAGCACTTGGCGGGCCCTGGGAAAGCCACCGGCAGAACGCCGCGCCCATGACAGCCAAGTGCATGGCGTTGCCTGCTTGCTCTATCATCACGCCCCTTTTTCTTGCGCGGAAGCCCTTGCCGAGCCTGCCTGCGTTGAAAGGGCAGAACTCGGCGGCTAAATCGTTCACCTTGCTGTAGGTGCCGAACCCTTGGGCTAGGAGGATCTCGCGCGGGCACATCCACCTCTGGTGGTGGGTGCTCCATGCGATCGCACAACCCTTCACGATAGTGTACAGCCACGTCTGTCCAAGTGTGTTCATGGGGTGCCCGGTGGGATCTTGGCCCAAATCTACAACTGATCCTATGTCGGCATCCGTGTGGGCCTGTCGCTCCTGATTGATGTGTTGCTCCAGTCTGGTCTTCTCAACCGGGGTGGGCAAGTCGAAGAATGGAGTCGTTGACGGACCATCACAGCGATCGGTTGACCTTGTTTTTTGGGTTGCCCACGTCAGCTCGCTCTCTAGGTCGCCCTTCTCTGCAATGAAAAATGCGTGCCAAGTGATGTCGCATTCCCTGTGGAAAAGCACTGAGAATTCGGGCCAAGGCATTGGACTGGGAACGCTCTCTGTGACAGTCTTCTTGTGCCTCAGCCAAGTAATCCTCCGTTCACGCTGCACTGGATGGCCCAGCGCAAGGGGGCTGAGCACGATGGTCTCGATCAGGTATTCTTCTGGGGGGGGAGGGCGGGGGGGTGCTGGATAACCTGAAGAGTTGTTTTATTGCCGGGGGGGGCGAAAACCCGTGCAGCGACATATTCTAAATGTTTTAGAATACGAGTTGCCTTCAGAACCAATGTTTGATTGTTCTAGGGATATTTGGTCGACGTCGTCGAGCACGATTTTTTTGCCGATGGGGTCGAGAACCCGTGCAGCGACGTGACTTATTTCCCTACCTAGGCTCTGCCTAGAAGTGTTCTTACTCTCTTAGCTTAAAGGGGCCGGGCAGTGGAAATCGCCCCGGGAGGTCCCCCCAGCCCCCGCCCCGCGGTTCCCCCAGTCGCGCCCCCTGGTTTCACCCAGCTTAGCTTAGCTTCAGCTTAGCTTTAGCTTAGCTTGAGCTTAGCTTTAGCTTAGTTTTAGCTTAGCTTTAGCTCAGCTTTAGCTTAGCTTTAGCTTAGCTTCAGCTTAGCTTTAACTTAGCTTTAGCTTAGCTTCAGCTTAGCTCTGGCTTAGCCTTGCTTAGCTCTAGCTTAGATTCAGCTTAGCTCTAGCTTAGCTTTAGCTTAGCTCTAGCTTAGCTTCAGCTTAGCTTTAGCTTAGCTTTAGCTTAGCTTTAGCTTAGCTCTAACTTAGCGTTAGCTTAGCTTCAGCTTAGCTCTAGCTTAGCTTTAGCGTAGCTCTAGCTTAGCTTTGGCTTAGCTTTAGCTTAGCTTTAGCTTAGCTTCAGCTTAGCTTTAGCTTAGCTCTAGCTTAGCGCCAGCTTAGCTTCAGCTTAGCTTGAGCTTAGCTCTAGCTTAGCTTCAGCTTAGCTTTAGCTTGGTTTCAGCTTAGCTTCCGCTTAGCTTTAGCTTAGCTTCAGTTTAGCTCTAGCTTAGCTTCAGTTTAGCTCAAGCTTAGCGTTAGCTTAGTGTTAGCTTAGCTTTAGCTTAGCTTTAGCTTAGCTCTAGCTTAGCTTTAGCTTAGCTGCTAGCTTAGCTTTAGCTTAGCTTTAGCTTAGCTTGAGCTCAGCTTTAGCTTAGCCTTAGCTTAGCTTTAGCTTAGCTTCAGCTTAGCTGCTTCTTAGCTTTAGCTTTACTGTTACTACTAATGCTGCTTTCCTAGGGGCTCCAACTTCTAGGTAGGGTCGCACTGGACAAATCTAAAAAATGTTAGACTAGGTCGGACGAGCTGCCTTGTAGAATAGGTCGGACGAGCTGCTGTTTGACCTACCTACAGCTCGAATAGGTCGGACGAGCTGTAGCTAGGTAAAACATTTTTTTTTTTAGAATATGTTTGATTGCATTTGGAATATTTGGACGACGACGTCGGGCACGACTTGAGGGCCCGCGTTCGAGCCCGAAATGGACGGGTGCAACTCCAGGGGTCTCTTAGGGCCTACCTGGAACACCCTGGGGCCAGTCTTGAGGCCGTTTTTGTGGCCGTCTCTTCGGGCCCCCAATGGATGCTACAACGCCAACGCACCCCCCTGTTGTAGCATCCGTTGGTCCGTTGGGGGGCCCTCTTGAAGCCTTCTTGGAGCTTTCCTTGCGTTTGACGTGATCCCCTGCGGTCCCCCGAGCATCATGTCTAACAAATTGACTGGGAACTCGGGCACGTTCTCGTGTAGGATCCCGTCCTCCTTTATCAAGAGCCTCTGCGAGCACCGCGCCAAGAAGCACAGCAAGAACTCGAGGTCATCGACGCCAACCTGGGGCCCCTGCGGAGACCACACCACGCACGGAGTACCTGCTGTGTGCAAGCGGCAATACAGCGCGTCGCACTCCTTGCAGTGGATGCGACAGCGGGCCTTAGACTTGATAGCCATACCTGATTTGAAGATCTTGACAATGTCATCGAATTTCATTCGGGCTCCCTGGGATTCGAGAACTCGTCTGACCTTCGGGTTGACAAAGTCCATCATATCCTCGAACACGCAGGTCGGGGCACAGTCGTGGCACATCAACTCCACGCGGCTCTCTTCCCGTTTCTCGATCGCGAACTTGTTCTCGCAACGCAGCGTCGTGCCCACTGCATCCCCCAATCTTCGGAGGACCATGCCGAGGGCCGCCTCCGGGGCCCCGACGCCACTGAACGCAGAGGAATGCGCCATATCATGCGCAACTTTAGCCAAGCCCTCTAAACCAGCAGGCGCCGCAGAGGCATTGTTTGAGAGAACGGCCAAATTGTGCTCTGTCCACCGAAAAGCATCCTCTAACGATTTCACAGTATTGCAACGCTGGACTGGAAGTAACGGTCTACTCATGGCTAGCACTGCAGCTCGGCGCTCGGCCGCGCGGGCGGCACGCAGCCGCCAGACAGTGGGTTGAGCCAAAACAGGCTAAGGAGAGACAGTACACTTCAAGTTGAAAGCTCTATATGCACACCCCGTTGGGAACATCGTCGGGCTTCTGCCTGGAAATACGAAAGCTATATCGGTTTAAATGCTTGCACGTGCTATGAAATATGAGCAGCGGGCGCCCGTTTGAATTCAATCATTGCAGACGCTGCACAGCCCGAAAACGCGCGAATTCCAAACCGATTCCAATTCGACGCTCAACAAATGTGCTGAAAACTTGGTCCGGGGCACCACTATGGGTACTTAGCGCACGCGGCCCAGCACGCACAATCGCTTACCACGCATGGCATTATCCAAACCAGAATTGAAACATAATGCGAACAAACCACCACAGTTGCACGCAGTGCTGATGTTCAAAGACTGGCCCAAAGAAGAGCGTTGCAGTAACACCTGCTTTGCGAAGGCCGCCGAAGAAGCTTCGCAGCTGGACTGACAAGGTCAGCACCTGCACAGTCGAGCTGTGAAGGGCCCTTATGGGCCCTTCACAGCTGAGCTGTGAAGGCCATGACCTTCACAGCTGAGCTGTGAAGTACATGACCTTCACAGTCGAGCTGTGAAGGGCCCTTCTGGGGCCTTCACAGCTGAGCTGTGAAGGTCATGGCCTTCACAGTTGAGCTGTGAAGGGCCCTTCTGGGGCCTTCACAGCTGAGCTGTGAAGGTCATGGCCTTCACAGTCGAGCTGTGAAGGGCCCTTATGGGGCCTTCACAGCTGAGCTGTGAAGGTCATGGCCTTCACAGTCGAGCTGTGAAGGGCCCTTCTGGGGCCTTCGCAGCTGAGCTGCGAAGAGCCCTGACCCTATGATAAGAGACTCACGACTGCGAAGGGCATAGCCAGCCTTTCACAGCTTTGAAAACGTTGACATTCGCAGCTCACTTACGTTCGCATTCGAGCGATGGTTGTGGTGTGGAATGCCATGACGTTGTCATTCTTGTGGTGTCGAAATTGCATTGCGTTGCTGTTGAGCGTTCCGCTGCGCACGCAAACGCTGGTTTGGCTTAAGCGTTGATGTGCAATTGTTGGCGTCCGTGTTGCATTTGCGCCACAACTTACATGTATATACACGCCGTGCATGTTGTTTGGGTTGCGCGCGTTCTCACCATGTTCAGCGCATGCACATGCCATCATGGCTACTCAGGCCAAGTAATTGCCTCTGACCTCGCTTTCTCAGCACACAAGCTAAGGACATATTCTGATCAAGTAAGCCCATCGCTCTCAGCGATCATGCTATTTGTCGTTCAACATGTTTGCCGAGCGTCACCGAGCGTGGGGTTGTTTTACGTGCGCTACTTAAGTTTGTAGTGAGAGTGGTGCAATATACTTGATCAGACAATATGTGCATCGGCTGAAGATCCCGCGAAGGTGCGCAACAAACGTATTACACCACGATAGATATTAGTTTGCACTTGAGCTTATCACACGAACCCCCCATACACGGACACATACATGTGATCTTGTAGTGAACCCCTCAAGACTCAAGGCTCTGACTTCCTCAAAACTCAAGGCTCCAAGGGTTGACCCAACAATCCTCAGAAGTGTTGCCACGAGGCCCCCAAAAGACCTACCGCGAGATCCCGAGGAACATTCAACAGCCTTCTGACCCACAACACAGGCACTGTGATGGGACTGGCCGTAGGCCCGTAGGCCACGGGATAGCGAAGGCGCGCGTGCGTCACCACATGGGGGAGCGGGTGAGAGGTGCTGCCATGCCCGGGGGCCCTAGAGGGTCAGCGGATACCGTTGTGATGCATGCGTTGCCGCCTCGTGGCTCTAGCTGGGAGCGAGATCGGCCGACCCCGGGCCGACCCCCATCGCCCCCTCGGACCTGGCCGAGGTCAACCGGCATGCAGGCGCCCTCCCTTTCTCATGTTGGGTTTGGAGCAGAGGGACCAACCAAGAGTGGGCAGTCTGGCAGTCTGGACAGTGGGCGGAACGGGGTGACCAGCCCGGCTGAGCGGCTGAGCTAAGCAAGCGCGGCACGCGCGGCAAGGATGAGGAGCGAGCAGAGGATAGAAGAGGAATGCACGTTTGTGTTCTCGCACGCCGTTTGCGTCTTAGTCTTAGGCCACGCTAACCTAAGCCATCCTGTAGACGATCAAAGAGGACGAAAGAAAAAAACGGATTTCCCAGAATCAGAGTTAGACCAACTCTGATTCTGGGAAATCAGTTCTCTTCTTTGGTCGTGGAGTCGACGTCGTCGTCGTCGTCGTCGTCATCGGGGTCGTCTTCGCGGCCGTCGTCGTCGTTGTCGTTGTCGTCGTCGTTGTAGTTGAACCCATTTCGGGCCCGAACGCGGGCCCTCAAGGCGTGCCCGACGTCGTCGTCCAAATATTCCAAGTGCAATCAAACATTGGTTCTGAAGGCAGCTCGTCCGACCTATTCTAAAAAATTAGAATAGGTCACGTCGCTGCACGGGTTCTCCACCCCATCGGCAAAAAAAATCGTGCTCGACGACGTCGTCGTGGATGTCGACGTCGACGTCGTCGTCGTCGTCGTCGTCTTCGTCGTCGTCGTCGTCGAGGTCGTTTTCGAGGTCGCCATCGTCGTCGTCGTCGTCGAGGTCGTCTTGGAGGTCGTCGTCGTCGTCGTCGTCGTCGTCTGCGTTGAATGTAGGAGGGCCCGGGTCCCGGTGGCATCTGCGGGCCCAGGTGCCCAGAAACCCAGGAGTAGGAGTTGGGGAAAGGAGGGGGGAGGAGGAGTTGCCGCTGCCGACGTTTCCCGGGCAGGCGGCGCGGCGGCGCAGCGCTGCGCAGGGGCGGCCTCCAGCGGCCTCGCTGGGCTCTGGACGGGCAGGCGAGCTCGCGGCAAGCTGACCTTGCCTCGCCCCTGCGCCTCCCTCTGAGGAGCGAGACTCCTCCCTCCTCCCTCCTCCCTCTGAGGCGTGCGTATTCTCCCTCCTCCCTCCTCCCCTCCTCCTCCCTCTGAGGCGCGCGTCTCATCCCTCCTCCCCCTGAGGCGCCTGCTCCCTCCTCACCTCACCTCCCTCCTCCCTCCTCCTTCATAGAGCCTCTGAGGTCATATATTCAGAGCAAGGATGCGACGGGCCATAGCAGGAACATCGCAAAACATCAGCAGTCCGCTGATTCAGCGGACGAGAAAACAGCACAAGTAGCAGAAAGATGAATTCGCATCCTCAGAGCTCTTGAAAACGCCTGGCAACTCAGCCACGACCGACTGGGGAGGCAGGGGCGCTTTGTGACGCTCACTCACGCAGGCCAAGTTTCGGCGGCAGAGCGGATGCATATACATCAAACAAAGGGGACACTGCACTGGCGCCGACGCATCAGCGCCACCATCGCAAACGACGCACGGGGCGATGGAGCCGGAGCCCGCGTCAGCGGCAGTGCCTGACTTGCTCTGCAGAGCAACGTTCCACATATCCATTAACCTAACCATAGGCCCAGGCAGATATGGTTGAAGGTGGAATGGTAACTTCTCCATCCTCATACCTACGTCCGGGTGCACAACAACGCACTCTCTGAACACCCGAGCTTTGAATGGGAACTTACCCTTGGCGGTTGAGAATCCAGCAGCAGAGAAAACGACCTGGGGGCGTCTAGCAAACGATGAGCCTATGGACTGTGGCATCCGCTCCTGACTGCTGTAAAACCTCCTCCTCCCTCGCCCCCTCCTTTCCCAAACTCCTACTCCTGGGTTTCTGGGCCCCTGGGCCCGCAGATGCCACGAGGCCCTGGGCCCTCCTACATTCAACGCAGACGACGTCGACACGTCGACGATGACGACGACGACGACGACGACGAAGACGGCGACGACCACGACACGACGACGTCGAGACAACGACGACGGCGACACAACATCGGGCCCAGTGGGCCAGCGGGTCCAGGGGAGGGGACGGGGGCGAGGGGGGGGGAGGGAGGAGAGGACATAAAAAGGAGGAGGAGAGGCAGAGGATGGGGGACTTGTCGGAGTTGCTTCCCTCCCCAGCCTGGCCCGACCGGAGATTCACTATTTGGCCATAATGCTCAGATGCGTTGTACCAGTTAGCCAACGTAACCCTCGCAAGGCCATCCATCTCCTCATCAGAAAATTGAATGATAGACATGTTGCCTTTCTTCTTAATAGTGTGCAAGGGTATCGATTCTACGGCGATCTGTCTGTTGCGGAGGATGGACAACGACTCTAGAGCACTCTCAATCCATTTTGTATAGATGTTCACCATCTCCTCTGGAGGAGTCACTGGAGGAGCTGGCTGCGGGGCAGGGTCCCCGGCGCCGACGGAAGCAGCAGCAACATGTAGTGCATGCCCGACGTGTGCGTCGAGCCCTGTCTTCGTCTCGTCATTGTCATCAATCTCGATTTTGAGGCCTGTCATGACTAGATCGAAATGTTTGTCGAAATCTTCATGGGCGAGCGCCTTGCACGCCATAGTAAATTCTGTCTTGTCCAGGGCCGCCTGTTCTTTCAAGAACTGTTTGTCCACCCCCTGGGGCGCCCCATCCAGACCAACAGGGTCCTCGCCCGCGCCACTCGCATCTTCGATGAGATCCATCAAAGCTGGCCCCGCCGGAGGCTCATCAACGTCGTGATGGTCGCCATCGACAAGTGCTGCAGCGGCTGGGGCGCCTGGTAGCGCAGCGTCTTCTGCCCGTTTCCGAGGACGCTTCTTTGGCCCGGGGTCGGATCAGCAATCTGCCCGTTCCAACTGGGCCCCAGGGGAACGGCCCATCGGCTTTCTAGACCAGGTTCCAGGTTCCAGCCGTGGCGACGAGGAGGGCGGCCCGAGGAGCATTCAGAAACGCCAGCAAAACATCAAAGCCAGCAATGTTCGATCAGGCTATCGTCTGTCGTTCTAACTTTCTTTCTCTCTCTCTCTCTCTCTCTCTCTCTTTCTCTCCCTCTTTCTTTATTTCCCTCTCTCTCTACCTCTCTCATTCCCTACCTAGGCTCTGCCTAGAAGGGTTCTTACTCTCTTAGCTTGAAGGGGCCGGGCAGTGGAAATCGCCCCGGGCGGCCCCCCCAGCCCCCGCCCCGCGGTTCCCCCAGTCCCCTGGGAGCTTTAGCTTTAGCTTTAGCTTTAGCTTTATCTTTAGCTTCAGCTTAGCTTTAGCTTCGCTGCAGCTTAGCTTTAGCTTAGCGTTAGCTTTAGCCTAGCGTTAGCTTGGCTTCAGCTTAGCTTTAGCTTAGCTTCAGCTTAGCTTTAGCCTAGCTTTAGCTTAACTTTAGCTTAGCTCTCGCTTAGCTGCAGCTTAGCTTCAGCTTAGTGTTAGCTTAGCTTGAGCTTAGCTTCAGCTTAGCTTTAGCTTAGGTTCAGATTAACTGCAGCTTAGCTTCAGCTTAGCTCTAGCGTAGCTTAAGCTTAGCTGCCGCTTATCTATTTAGCTTAGCTTTAGCTTAGATTTAGCCTAGCTTTAGCCTAGCTTTAGCTTAGCTTTTGGTTAGTGTTAGCTTTAACTTAGCTTTAGCTTCGCTTAAGCTTAGCTGCAGTTTAGCTTTTTAGCTTAGCTTTAGCTTATATTTAGCTTAGCTTTAGCTTAGCTCCAGCTTGGCTTTAGCTTAGCTTTAGCTTAGCTTTAGCGTAGCTTTAGATTGGCTGCAGCTTAGCTTTAGCTTTAGCTTAGCTTTAGCTTAGTTTCAGCTTATAGTTAGCTTAGCGTTAGCTTAGCTTTAGCTTAGCTTCAGCTTAGCTTAGGTTAGCTTTAGCCTAGTTTCAGCTTAGCTTTACTGTTACTACTAATGCTGCTTTCCTAGGGGCTCCAACTCCTAGGTAGGGTCGCACTGGGATAATTATCTCTATTTCCGTCGCTCACTTCCTCCCTCCCTCTGTCTAATCACTCTCCTCTCCCTCCTCCATCCCTCCCCTCATCCCTTCATCCCTACCCTGCCCCTGTCCCTTGCCCCCTCTCAGGTTCACACATCAGGTGGGCCTCCCCTGTGCCGCGGGCTCCTTCTCGAGTTTGCAAAGTGCACTCGGCCTCTCCATAACGCATGCCCCACGCATGTCAACTTTGGTACCAGCCCACATCAGAACAGGGACCGTGTTATCAGTTTGGCAATGAGAGTACTGGTCCGCGAACAAATCGAGAGAGGATCTAATGCATGGTGGCTGGGAGATGGTGGAATCAAGTGGTTGCATCAGCGGGTCCTCAGATTCGTCGTGAGGTTGCCTGTGCGAGATGTCGCAGCGAATGAAGTGCCCAGTGTATTTGTAAGTGGAACAGCACAGCCAGCCAATTGTAGGTTGATTCCCAAATCCGCCACCGTGCCCCCTGGCACGCTGAGGCGTGCTAGAATGCTAGAATGCCAAGTGCTGATCTGGTAGGGTTTCTGGAAAGGGGCCTCCCCCCCTCCCGACGCACTTCACTGCGCGCGCCGCCCCGACGCCACAAACCTTCGAAAGATACCACATATTCGCGCCAAGATGGGCCCAGAGAGGCCTCAGACCGACAACCCAAGCATCATCATCATCATCATCATCAGCATCATCATCATCATCGTCATCATCACCAACAGCAACATCACCAACAACATCATCAACAACACCATCTTCGTCGTTATCAGAATCACCCCCCAGACGGCCGAGGTGTCACCTGCGACGGTTTTGGCCTCTGCCTCAAGGCCTCATCAGCGCCATCATCGCCAACGTCGTCGTCTGGCCCCAGACGGCCAAGGAGTCACACGTGACGGCGTCGGCCTCTGCCTCTGCAGGGCGGCCTCATCATCGCCATGATCGACGACGTCGTCGTCCAACCCCAGACGGCCAAGGTGTCGCACGTGACGGCGTTGGCCCCTTCGTCGCGGCCTAAATGCCACAAAACGAAAAGGTGTCACATGTGTCGGATTTCCTCGTCCTTCTCCTCTTCCTCCTCCCCATCACCACCGCCATCATCATCATCGTCACCACCGCCATCAATATATTCTAGTTACCATCATCATCTCCATCATCATCACCATCGGACCACGATTTCCAATTGCGTCGCAGGCTTGGGCACCCGCGCTCCCTCGCACAAGCCGCCCATACAACTGGGTTGGCAAGGTGGCGGGATTGCCGCAGGCAGCTGGATACAATACAAGTCCCGCAATCATCATCATCTGCCTCTTTTTGTTTCCTGAACCATATTTTATTGTATCCCGAAGCCCATTCCAATGCCAACATGTCGCGATACTCAATCTTCAGTTCGGGCAGGGGTTCTTTGAATACGGGCGGCACCGACCATCTGCCTTTGAGCTGCAGCACGCTGTCGGATTGGTCAATGTGTTGGACGGCGTCGTCGATGAGCGTGTCCGCAAAGGGTTTAAATGTGCTCCATTTTTGACCATACATGCCCCGGCTACCAAGTCCAACTTCTTTTCTGAGGGACACTCTCGCGTCTAAGAGCGGAAGTGATATCTTCGGGGCACTGCTGATGGCCACCTGTATGAGATTGTTCACTCCCTCCACCTCCTGCGTGTCTGCCCTCCAATGTAACGCGAGGAAACGCATGCATGTGTACAGCGTCGTCGGGCATGTGCCTGTTCCCGAGGCCTCCAGAATTTCAGCGCCGAAAAGCATATGTAATTTTGTTGCCGCTGGCCCTGTGGCAGATCTCCCAACATCGCGTATCAGATCGGCGCAAACTCGTCGTCGCTCGTCACACACTTCGAAGGGGCCTTTGTAAGCAATCCATAGTAGGCAGAAGGGGTACCCTCGGATGACGTCTACAAGCCTGCGGGTGAAGTCAGCATACAGCCTCAATACTCCCTTATGTATCATATTCCAAACTTTGCGAGCATGGATAATTGTCACCTCGTCTAAGATATCTGCCCATTCTTCCCTGTCAAGCAGTCTCTGGATCTCGCCTAACACCGCATCGACCCTGCCGAGCCCGGGCCGCTTGCTGTCCCCGAAGACCTCATATATTCAGAATCGCGGGCGAGGAGAGACTCAGCGGTCACGCCGAGTCCCATCGTCTCCTTCTCCTCATCCTCCTGCTCCTCCTCCTCCTCCCCCTCCCCCCTCCTCCTCCCCGTCCTTGAATCCCATGGGCCCGAACACTTTGAACGTCGTGTTATTCTACTTTCTCGAGCCCGATCGCCCGATCGCCACCGAACCAACGACTGAACAAAGTCAGCCTGCTCCCCTCACCCCGGCTACCCCGTGGAGCCCCTGGGATTTCGCTAGAGGCCCCGGCGACCAAGACCGCCAAATTTCCAGGTTCTATCCCGTATTCCCTTCTCTGCTTGATAATGTTGAACAAGTGGTCTACAGGGCCCCAGCTTTTGAGATATCTTCATTGCAATCCAGAAATTGCGGTCGCATACGCATTCGAAGGCAGAGAGAATCCATTTCGACATGCGTTCCTTATAATCGTCCCTATCCTCAGTGGCCAGCTCGGTGATGCCAGACTGCTTGCCTGCGGACGGGCGGGGGCGCTCGGCATTGCAAGAATGCGGCGGCTGGGGTCCAGGAAGGGACGAAGAAGCAGCAGCGTAGACATGGAAGGGAGGGAAGTGGGATGGGCAGAAGCGGACAACATGCAGCGCAGGCGGGCCGAGCTGGCCACCGAGGATAGGAGCGATGATGGAAGCTGAGGGGGGGAGGGGTCGCAAGCTAGATCTGATCCCTGGGGCCCCCCCTGGGGCCTTCTATGGCCGGCAACCCTTGGCCACCCCTCTTGAACCCATGGGCAAGTGTGAACTCATTTGTGGGTTTGCGGGTCCCTGGGCCTTTCTTCTCGCCTGCAATTTTCGAGGTCTCCTTCTCTGGGTCGAACACAGCCTTGAAAACAATCTGGGCCTCTTTCGGATCGCACTTCAGAACGTACTTCTCGCAATCGGATATCGCCCCCCAGCGGCCCACCAGTGGTTTAGGAGGTACGGTCCTGCAACTTCTCACTGCCGACGTTTTTGACACTTTGGAGGCCCACGCATTGAAAATCGACGCCGCATTAGACCTCCAAACATGCATCAACCTCCCAAGACTACTCCAATAGAAGTTCTTCATACCCAGAGCCAACATTATCTTGTCCATGAAGACCATCTGGCCTTTCACGACCAGGTGGGCTTGATGCGCCAGGCAGTTCCCGTCAAAGAATATGTCGTTAGGTCTCGAGTCGTGGTTGAGAGACTGTCCCATCAGCTTCCGGGCGTTGGCCTCGTCGCTCCCTGCGTCAGTGCAGGAAGTCCAGATGTTCACGTGTCTGTGGTATTCGGCGTCGGGGTCGTCGGGATTTGGTTCGGGTGGCTCTGCGACGACGAGGGGGCGGTCGACCTCCATCTCATCCTCACCCCCTCCGTTCTGCCCAGGCGGCGCAGCTGGTGGAGCATCTGCGGCAGGGGCTGCGGCATCTGCCAGGGGCTCCAGCGCGGGCTGCTGCTCCTGCCCAGGCTCATCCTCACGTTCACCTGGCTGGTCGAGGATTGCTTTTAGTTCCGAGAGATGCTTGCGCGCTTTACCTGTCATGTAGTGCTCCAGGGGGTTGCCGACCGACGTGCACTGCTTCACAATCATACCTAGAGTGCCCCTGCCCGTGCCCTTGCCTACCACTTGAATGTCTTCCATAACAGGGGTCGAAACAAATACTGACGATATCTCAGTGACGTGCAATTTTTGCGTTTGCCATATCGCTGCGTTAGTTGCATCTCCGCGGAGATTGTGCATTGAAAAACACCATCCTCTTTCTGCTGCGCGTCGCCGTCTGTTAAAATCTATGATGGCATACTCATGTCGCAACCAGTTCCTATAAGATGCCAGCCTACATGCTCTCAAGACAACTTCCCATCTCCTAATGGTCGAGCCGTGGACGTCAAGGCCGAGCGCCATGCCCATCTGCGCAGCTGCTGCGTTGGACATTGTTCGGCGGAGGGCTACCTGCAGCCCCCCGCGGACCGAGAAGTATCTGTCGGCCGTGCCCTTCTTAAGTGTCTGACCTCTGAGCTCTTGTTTGAGTTCTCGGTTCCTTGTCCTCAAAGCGTGTGCTTTCAATTTCCAATCGGCCTCCCTCCTCCTGGCGTTCTTCAACTCTGCCTGGGCATTATGCAGCTCCTCGCGGAGGGCACGAATCACTTCTGATTGGTCTGCACGGGCGTGGCCGCCGTGGCCGTCGGCTCTCGCGGCAGCGCCCTCTGTCACAGGCTCCAGCAGCACCAGCGGCCGAGGCTCCTGGGGTACGAATGTCAGGAAATGTCCAAGAGACGTAACGTATCTTGGACATTTCCTGACATTCGTCTCTGAGACGTTGCCACTTAAGGGCTCGGGGGCTCGGGGTCCAGGAAATTGGGGCGCCCAGGAAAGGAGCATCGGGGTCGATATTATCATCCAGACAAGTGCGATATACGTTTTGTGTCATGCTTCTGTTTGTTGGACTGGTGCCCCTGGGAGACGGGAGACCCCAAGTGGCCCCAGGGATCGTCTTCGTGACGAAGACGAAGACTCTTCGTGACGAAGAGTCTTCGTCTTCGTCCTCGTCGTCGTCGTCGTCGTCGTCTTCGTCTCGTCGTCTCCGGGCCCAAGGACTCCCAAGGACATGGCGTGCGCCCGCGTGCGCGCGCGTGCGCGTAGGCGCGCGTGCATTTTTTGGGTGGGATTGTATTTACACAGCCCGTTAGTCCACAACCGCGAGATGCGAATATACAGCTGAACGCACAGCATTCCAATTGTAGGCGTCATCGCTCAACGTGCTCAGCTTGAGTATATCTTCGAAAACATCGATGTGAAGCAATCCCTCCGTCACGCGATGCCCCTGAATAACATTCCGCTTCAGCAGAGCTGGCTTCGCGAGGTCGGCGACGTTGCCGCAATCTCGCAGATGTGAGAGGGCCTGCAACACGGCGTTCTCTTGAACGCACACCACTGACTTGTCGGCAGAGGGTCGGCAGTGCGCTCGGAAAGCTAAAAAAAGCCTTCTGTCCAAGAAGCTCAAGGAGGGCCCCGAGGAGCCTGAGGAGGGCGCCCCCCCTTGAGCCATCACGGGCTGCGGAAGGAAGGAGAAGGAGCGGAGGACTGGTGTAGTAGGCGCGAGGACGATAACTCGGCATGGGAAGGAGGATCGGCATCAGCAGGGAAAAGGAATAGGAGGAGGAGGCAATACCCCTTGGCGTTCTGATCGGTTCGAGCCCGGGAGCCCCCAGGAGCCATCCAGCCCCGCCCAAACTGTTCTTCACTCCCACAACATAATGACACATTGCACGGCATTTATCCGTTGATGGTTGGGCTCGAAGTCACTCGATACACAGTGCGTGTTTGGATAATGTGCGAATTCGAATATGGCGATGACATACACGTGTGTATATATATACACATATATATATATACACGCATTCAACGAAACGGTGTTGCCTGTAAGAAAGCCTTTTGCACGTTCGATTTTACTTGCTAATCCCACCGACGTTGCCATACTCGGCTTCACGGAAACAACGCATTCCTGCTATATGGACAGTCCCCAATGCAGAACATATGGGGTCGATAGATCGCACAATCGGTGCGACTACGTACGCGTTATCAACCGACGTGACGAATACCGCAACAATGTAATACACGTACACAACCAACGTATACTTCGACAGCACATACAACACATACGCGCGCACACGACCAATGCGATACATGTAACGCACACAAACACTAGCGTTAACGCGTCGGCGCGTAGCCGTGATATGTTTAAGTTGGTCGTGGTACGCATGCACATTTATATGTTTAGCCAATACGTCAGACAGTTCAATACTAAGTTGTGTTTGGTTGTTTCAGGGCCCCTGCCATCACATGCATATATATATACAGAAAACTGTGGTTTATTGTGCATATATTATATTACTGCGATCACCACACATATATTTGTATGTATGTATTCACGACGGTGTATATATATGGCGATATATATATATATATATATATATATGTATATATATATAAATATAAATATATATGTGTGTGTGATCGACGGCCTGATTATACATATATGTGTATGTGTATATATCACACATAATACAGACGACCCATTATGTGTCCATTCACAATCAACCTTCGCCAACATAATACAATGACGACAGGTTCCCAGGGGACGCGCATCCCCAGAGGAGGAGGAGGAGGAGGAGGAGGAGGAGGAGGAGGAGGAGGACGACGAGGAGGAGGAGGAGGAGGAGGAGGAGGAGGAGGCGCGCACCACCTGGCGCGACGGGAGATCCGAGGCGCGGGCAGCTACTATATGGAGTGCCCTCCAGGGGGAGGGACTTACCAGGGCCTGGGAAGGAACGCGCGGCACTGGTCAGAAAGGGGAGGGGGGGCATCAAATTTTTCGAAGCGCCCACCCCGACCAGGCGGTCGAGGCGGCACCCGACAGCCCCCCCCCCCCACATTAAATCGGCTCAAGTGGCTTCCCCGTGCGCTGGTGGAGGCCACGAGACGCGTGCTTAATCTTGGTCGCCTGGGAACTCCGAGTTGACGGGTGCAGGGAACGACCAAGACAGCGCTTCTCAAGCCCACGGAGCAGACCTCCTGGGAGGATGACGTGGGCTGAGCACAACGAACAAAAGGCCACTCGGCCCGCCTGCTCCATCTGGTGGCCCAGGGACACAAACCGAGCGGTGAGGGTTTCAGTCGGCGGAACCTGGGCCAGGTCAGAAACGGACCCCAGGGACCGAGCAGCAGCCTCTAGCGCCGCAGGCGCCGAAAAAAAAAAAAAAAAAAACACCCCCTCCTCATCTCGCGTCGCGAACACCGCCTGCGCCTGCCACGCCTGGAACGCGCTAGGCCCACAGTGGCGGCGGCTGCCAGAACGGAGCTGGGCGAGGGAGGGGGGGGGGGTCTCGGCATACATATTGCATCTCATACGCCGCCACTCCCCAGAGGACGGGAAGTGGTACAGATCGTGCTCGAGCAGCGCCAGCCCGCTCTCTCCTGCACGCTCTCGCGCACGCCGCAGCACGGGAGTCGGGGCCGAGAGCTCCTGGGCGCACGCGCCAATACTCTGAGCAAATCTGGACAGAAAATCGAAAGTCTGCCGTGTCTGTGCGATCACGGCACTCTGGACCTTCTCATGCGTCATAGCAGCAGCGTGGGAGTCCGCTCCGATACGCGCAAAGAAGTCGGCCCGCGCGTTCCCTAAACCATTTTGCACCTCGACCTCGGATCCCGACGCGACCACAACATCCCAAACACGGTGAGCGGGTGTCCATTCAAACGGCGGCCTGGGACCAGGGCGGTCATGCAACTGAAAGATCTGCCTCCAGACAGCGGCGTGACGCCCTCCGCTGGCCGCCAGGCCAGGGTCCCACGACTGCTGCCCCTCCAAGACCGCGCTCAGGTGGTCTGACACCACGTGCACATTTAGGGGGCATACTCTAAGCGCCTGGAAAACCGCAAACCTCTCGGCCCGAGGCACCGTCTGGGCGCCGCCAAGCAACCCCCCGAAGCGGGCCCGAATCGGGAGCCCACGCGGGCCCAGCTCGACCACGGCCCATCCACACCGCCTAAGTTCGGGGCTGCTGCTGCACAGCCCCGAACCGTCGGTATAGACACGCTGCCCCCATGGCGCTTCGGTCTCACCCCACGTGCACACAGGGAGCTTGCCAGGGACGGGGTCAAGAGTGACGGGGTCAGGCGGGAGGCCATACAAGGCCTCGAGAGAATCCCAGGCCTGCATTCCCGCCTCGAACCGACACGTGCCCCTGAGCTCAGATCTGCGCAAAAGAATAGCATTGGGGCAACAATTGCCCTGGGACGCTGGATGATTCAACACAGCGTCGCAATCACATATCTGATGACCAAGAGAGCCTACACCACTATTGCCACACAGTTTACACATGATGCTGTCGCTCAGGCCAGCCTCATACTTTCTCTCTTGTGACCACAAAGCGTTGCCGATCAAGCAGCGGAGAGCTGCGCGACGGTCAGTGTCACGAATCTTGAGGACTGCTATTCGCACTCCTCGGATCCACAGACGCTCGGACCCAGCCTGAGGGAGGTGGGACAAAATCTTCCTAGCCTGCCACCTCTGGATCCCCGACCGCAGCTGCGCCTTCACATCGAGCGGCGCGGTTCGCAACAAATCAATATGAAAACCTTGGTCGTCCACCAGCACATGCGCAGCAGACATCGACCAGCCGACACGGTGTAGACTGAGAAGCACTGCGCGAATTGGGCCGCGGCATGACTTCCCCGTCGGCGGCTCGAGAATTCGACTCTTGACGGCCATCCACTTTTTTTGGAGTCGGCCTAGCGAGAACCTCGAGTCCCAACTTGCAGCTGCATAGCGTTGGACCGGCGGCGCCGTCGCGTCGAATATGGGGTCATAAAAGGGGTCGGGCTGAATTGCAAGCCAAGCCGTCAAGGACCCAGACCGCTTCGCGCCCACTAAGGTTCCCGCCATGGTTCGAAGGGCCCCGAGGGTCGGATCCATGAGCCCAGAGACCCCAGCCCCGTGCGACCCAGCGGGCATGAGCCCAGTGCGCCACAACAGACTCACCTTGCTGGACGCAGCACGACGGAGGGAGGCAAACTTGCCCCGACGCCGCAGCAACTTCTTGAGACGTAGCTGCTCTTGGGCCCTCACAGGCCTTCCAGAGAAAAAAAAAAAAAACGCATGGCCAAGGTTTCGCATATAGGCGTGGCTGCGGAGCTTCGCCAGACGAGCAGACGACGACAAGTTCGACGACACTCTCACCGCCGTAGCCACATACCCACTCTTGGCCGCTTGGAGGATTAAACCTAGCTTGAGGACCTGGCTGCAATACCATCTAACCGCGGCGAGTAAAATCTCACTCAACTTAAACAGCTTACCAACCCACTGAAAGCTGGAATCGTCCATGCGGGCCCTGGGCCAGACCGTAGGGTATAGGGTCCTCAAATTAACAATCACACGGTGGAGGAGCACATGCATCATAGTGTCGGCGTGGCTACATCCAGCAAGGATGCCTTGATTGGTCATGACCTGCCGCGACACCGAACCGAACGCCTGAACCACCCTAGGGCACCGATAGGATGCAAGGACCATCCACACCATCCGAGGCGAGTATCCAACCTGCCTGGCTTCGACAAACAGTCGCTCCGCGATTACACATTCATAACATTTAAACATGTCCAAGAACACGCTCACCGAGTACTCCCCAACCGCCGTAGCAGCCTCCGCCTCCACAGTGTGGTCAAAGGCGGCGTCGGACGCACTAGCCCCTGACCCTTGGCCCCAGAAGGAAGGGTCACGGTTCGCCTTCTCCCAGGCCTGGGAGACAGGTTTTCTCACCCGCCCCCAGAGGCGGAGCATGGAGTTCAAAAGCGCATTCAACCGATGCCCCCCCGCGGGTTTGGGCAAACGGGCCAAGCGGGTTTGAATCCGAGACCCGGGCCACGCAAGAAGCCTCTCGCAGGCCTTGAAAAGACCAGCAACAGTTTGCAAGCACTGGTCAGAGACGGCAAGCATGGACCTGGGGTTCAGCCCAAGCTGGCCCACGGCTGTCTTGTTAGGGAATGAGGCACACGCCCTACGCAGGTCGGCAACCGAGATCTCAGACAGAGCCTCCCAGGCATGGTGATCTCCAGGAAGGCCCACTCGAGCGCACCTGTGCATCCCCCAGATCGCCTCCCACTCCGCGAGGCAGTCGTCCGCCTGCTGGACAGGCCGTGGCCTCGACGTCTCTGCAATCAGCTCCTGCACATCGCGGACGCGGGACAACTAGTGAGCAACGCCCGCACCCTTGGCAAAGGCCTGCTCGGCCCACTTCTTCCATTCAGCACGTGCAGCGTGGCCAAACTCAAGCAGCTTAGCCTCAATATCATCGAGGAAACCCTGCGCGGCGTCGTCAAACTCAACCCTGCAGAAGCTGGAGGGCACGTCCACAAGAAACTCCCTGATTGACTCCGCCGACACCTCCAACACCCAGGACGACTTGCGGATGCGCTTCAGAAGCCCCTGAAGGAAGTAGAACTGCTTGGCTATCTGGTCAAATCTCTCGTCCGTGGGGTCGGAGGCATACTCAGAGGCAAGCCGACGCAACACGGTACGAACCGAGCGCAAGTGTCGCAGCCAACGACCCGCAGCTCGCCACGCAAGCTCCGCCTTCGGCTGAGGGTTCGCTTGTCTCGGCAGCGGCTTCCACGAATACGAAGGTGGGCCAGCACGCCCACAAAACTTCCGTCGCTCCGAGGCCTTCACGATGTCGTTGCGATCACAGAGCTCGGCCTCAATGCCTGAGATAACTGCATCCCAGCAAGAAGCCAAATCTTCTGCAAAAACAGCGTGGCTTATGCAACTCTGGATCTGGGCCCACTCGTCGACGGGAGGGAACCTCGCACACCCAATCTTCGGCTCGACGTGAAACTTCTGTGGCTCATCAGGAACGCGGCGACGCATACTTCTCTCCACCAGGCCTAGCTCAAGGAGAACAGGTTTGCGCGGGAAGAGATCGGTCCCTTCCTCGACGGCCAGCTCGCCCACTGCATTGGCCAGGGACAGCGATACGAAGAAGAAGTCGCGCACCGTGCCAGGGAGCGACCGCACACACGTCGGCACCTGCGGCGCCACACGGATGGCTCCTGCAGCGTGGAACCAGTCGTCCAACACTTCGCCCTCCATGTTACAGTCCCCGCCTATGACCCACGCTATACCCTGGCGCGACAGCTGGCTGGCATAGTCGATGGCCGTCTGCACAATCTCCAGGTTCTGGGCCCCGAGACCCTCTCCGACCACTTGGTACACGGAGAGCAGGACGATGCCGCCTGCACGGCCACAGTGAGCATGTGCAGCCACCAGACGCCCCGGGATCAACGCGCGGTCGGTGAGCTGGGGCGGGGCTGAGACGGGAACGTGGACAGGCGCGATCACGGCTACGCCGCCGCATGAACCTCCTCTGCCTGTGTCAATCGCCTCTGCCCACGCACCGCGAAACCCTTTGGCTACCGCCTTGGACTGCACCTCAGCAAAACGGTCGACTCTCGCGTGGTGCTCTTGCACAAGAATCAGGTAATTATAAAATCCATGGGCGCTCAGCATATCTAACAGCGGACCGTGGGGTGATGTGTTAGCTGTAATCACACCGCGGATCGGACCAGGCTTGCCCGAACCGACTGAAACATCACTGCGTCCTGACACTGTGTGATAGCCCTCGCTGGCTGCATGCAGCCGAGGCTCCGGGCGGGGGAGCTGCCACCGACTCGAGCACCACGGCGCCCGACCTCGGGGACATGTAGTCTGGCAGGTAGAACTTGGGCGCGCGCCCATCTCCTGCTGCCACTGCCCATGGTGGGGCCGCGTCCCCTGCCCCAGGGTCCGCCCCATCTCCAGCGGCAGAGGCGGCCGCCCGCTGGAGCAGACCAACCCCTCCACGGCCGTCACGATGATGTGCTGGAGCCTTCCTGACCTCTCTGCCCGCTCGCTTGAGGCGCCCCAGGCTGCTGGTGCCCTCAGCGTCACGGGCGAGCGCGGCCCCGCAGGAAGCCCCAGCCATCGCCGCGCCGCCAGGCCTCGAAGACGCCGAGGACGCAGGACATGGGGCAGCAAGGGCCGCGTCCCCTGCCCCAGGGCCCGCCCTTTCTCCCGCGGCGGTGGCGGCCGCCTGCGGGGGCATGTAGACCGGTAGCACACGCCCACCATGACACCTCGGCATCGCCTCAGCGGGGCAGAAGAGCTGCAGCAGGAGCGCGGCGCCCACCCACAGCTTACTTCGTGTCAACGCGGGGCCTCTTCGACACCCTGCTGAGCTGCTCGCCAAACAGATTGATGCGCCCTCGTAGCTCCCCCTCGCTGCCCGGGGGCTCGGCGTCGAAGACCACGCGGTAGCCGGCTTGCAACTCGCCCAGGTCGCCGTCGTCAGCAGGGACAGGAAGATGCTCGGCAAGGTCGGCAGCTCCTGCACGCGCGCTGCCAGCGCTGCTGGCCGCGGCGCTGGTGGGCGGCTCAGCCGCGGCAGCTCTCTCCTGCGCGCGTCCTCGCTCCGCTGCGGCAGCATCAAGCTCGCGCAACTTCGCAAAGTTAGCCTGGATAGACTCGGCCAGAGACGCGTCCGCACCGACCGCCTCCAGCATCTTGCCCACGTCGGAGACTGACAGGTCCAGGGCGGGGATCGTCGCCTTGAGAGAGAAGACGCCCGCCTCAGGGCGCGGCGCCAGCGCCGCGGCGCTGCGCCTGCCCGCCTCAGCGGCCACGAGCTCCTTGGACGTCTCCAGCAGCGCCTTCTCTGCATCGGCGACGGCCAGCTGGATCTCCTGGATCTGCGCATGCAGCTTGTCCAGGGCGGCCAGCTGGCGCCCCTTCTTCTTCTCGAGCGCCGTGCAGCGATTGGTGGGGAGGTGAAGACGGGCTCCGATCGGCTTATCGGCCAAGATCTTAGCCCTGAGCCGCTCCTGCTCTGCCACCATCGCGGCCTCGTGCGAAGCCAAGAGCTCGTCGGGGGCGCCCCCAATGGCGGCGATGGCGGCGGTGAGACGCTCGAGCACCGCCTTGCCCGCCTCGGGGCCCGCAGGCTTGTCGGCGCCAGGGCTGTCGACCTGCATCGCTGAGGCCCCGCCGCCCGACTGCCGCGACGCCACGAGCTGCTTCTTGAGCTCTTGGATCTCGCGGCCCTTGGCGGCGGCCTCCTTCTTGAGACGCTCCCCCTCGGCAGCAGCACGGCGCTCGGCCGCGAGAGGCCGTGGTGCCTGCGCAGCGTTCGCCCCATTGCCACCTGCTGGGCGCGGGCCGAAGTAAGCTGCGCCCTTGGCGACCTTGCACGACTTGCAGGTAAAGGTAAAGGTAAAGGTAAAGGCCAGTAGGGGGTCCGTGGCCTCGAATGCCCCTCGGGGGTTTTGAAACTCAAGCGGGGCCCCTTCGGAAACATGCGGATGCAAGCCCCAGAACTCGCTTGGTCTGGGATCTTCCTGGGGCGTCGGAGCCCGCCTTCCCTGGGGCGTGGTCTCCATGCCCCGCTAGCGGGAGACCCCGCATTCGAGGTGGTAGGACTGAAAAGCGGGCCTCCCGCTGCCCGCGTCCGTCGTGGGCGAGCGGGGCTTGCTGAGGGTCCTCTCTCCCCCTCCCTCCCCCTCTCTCCCCCGCCTCCGCTCCTCAATCCGTTTTAAAGCACTCCACCACCCCAAAGGGGGTAAAGGCACGCGGAGAGCAGGAGAGGGAAGGGAGAGGGGAAAACCGTGGAAACCGCCAAGCCAGCAAGAGCCGAGGACCCCCGACCAAGGGGGGGAGAGGAGGAGCGCGGGGACAGCCACGGGACGGCGACAGCAGCAGTAGCCAGGGGCACTAGAGCAGAGCCAGTCAGCGCTTTTATTTTGGTCACGATTTCTCGACGCGCCAAACGCGCGCCGTGTTTCGAAATAGTGCTGCTGCTTCCTTTATGTATTAATTGTTCGTGGTCTGCTGCGCTCGCCCTGTTTTTTTTGTTATTCGTGCGGTTGTCTGTCGGGCCTGGGTCGCGGAACAATTTCGCATCGTCTGCATTGTTTGGTGCCGACACGTTGCCGTGCTTGCCCCTGCGTGTGGTGATCACCCTGGTAGCCACTACCAGTTGCTCAATCGCGTTGTCGATGTCGCTACGAGCTGCCTGCAAACCCGAATGTTTGTTTATCCATATGTCCGGCGTGCCTCATTCACTTGCCATGCAAAGTCTCTCCATACTGCGTATAGTATTGTTTTCCTCGTGTACCAGCTTGTTGTATATCGAACCTTGCAACTTCATGTTTGCTTCATGTTGTCTCGCCGTCTTCAGTGTACAATCCGTGTCATTGATGCCAATTCGTATGGTATCACAAGCAATGTGCCACTCGGAGGCAGCAGTACTAGACCCCTTCTCTTTTGTGGGGGTGAACAATACGTAATCACTCTGCAAACAATGTGTGTTCAAAGGCGTTGCGTCCAGTATCGTATCAGGCTCTGGCGGGGTGCTCCTTCTTGGACCGCATGGGCCCGCCAGGCTCCAGAGGAGGAGGAGAGAGCAGGAGGAGGAGCAGAGTAACTGCGCTGGCGGAAGAGCTAACGGGGGTACCGTTGTAGCGAATTGCGCCACAACTCTCAAAAAACAGGCGCTCCAGATTTTTGTTCCTCCCTGCCTCGCGCGGGGGGCCAGTGGAGACAACGGCGGCCCTCCCTCGCGCTCTTCACTCGTGCTGGGCCGCCTGGAAGCTTCTCGTCGCCACGGCTGGATCCGCCTCGACAAACTCGCCAGAATGGGCCCCGGCAAGGGCCCCTGGGACCGATTCTGAGCCGGTCGGGCGGGAGAGTAGCCGTTGTCCCGACTGGACCTCCTCCGAGCCTTCTCCCTCCCTGCCTGCTTTTTTCTGTCCTGCTTCCCACCAATGGTCCATGGGGCCCCCCCCTCCCCAGGCGCAGTCTCTGTCCGAGCCGCACCCCGGCCGAAACACCCTACAAGGGTGTGCGAACAGACGCGCCGCGGAAAGAAGACGTTCGTCGTCGTCGCCGCCGTCGCCATCGTCGCCCCGCGCCTGGCTGGCTCCCGCTGAAGATCAGCCACCGCGGGTCAGTCCTAGCCAGCTTTCCATCCCAGGTTATTGTTGATGGTCCCGAATGGGGCCCCCGCGGCGATATCAAGTCGAAACGTCATACATGCCACGGTCTCCGTGAAGCACAGGACCTGTCCAGAAAATGGTTAGCGCCTCCTGGGTGGGAATCCACCTCTGGGCCGTACGGTCCTGGACGTGGTGGGCCATGAGGCCCCAATCGGCGATCCATGGGCCATTGGGAGCCGATGCATTACCTCTGAGCCCATCCCCCCCTAAGGTTGCCCCTGAACTCGGTGCAGGGCGAGTTGAGACAACCGCAGCTCAACATCGGTCCCTGGACCCCTCCCAGGGTTCGAACGCACCAGTTCTCCGAGTTGCGCCCGACCATGGCGACGAGGGGGGCCCCCGCAGGCCAACTGCCGTTGCTTCAGCTCGCCCTCCTCCTCCACATCCTCCCGCTCTTCCTCTTCCTCCTCCTCCTCCTCCTCCACATCCTCCTGCTCTTCCTCCTCCTCCTCCCCCTCCTCCGAAGCCGCGGACGCCCCTCGGGCGCGAGTCGGCCGCCGCCGCGCGCGCGCGCCGCGGGGCTGCCGAGGGCGGCGGCCGTGGCCGTGCGACGCGTCGCCGCAGTCGGCGTCCTGCAGCAGGGGCGCGGGCCCGCCGAGCGCGGCGACGACGACGACGACGACGACGACGACGACGACGACAACGACGGCGACGACGACGACGCCGCCGACGCCGACGCCGCCGACGCCGACGCCGCCGACGACGACGCCGACGCCGACGCCGACGCCGACGCCGACGCCGACGCCGACGCCGACGACGACGACGACGACGACGACGACGACGCGGAGGGCGGCGACGCCGACGACCTCGAGGGGCGACGGCGGCGGCGGCGCCTGGGCGGCGCCGGCGGAGGCCTCTTGCGGCGGCGGACGAGGGCGGCGGCGGCCGCCCCCCGATCCCCCTCCGCGGCAGCCCACGGGAGCATCCCACGCCGTCCTGCTGCCTTTCGCGGATCCATGCGAATCGGCGCGAATCGACGCGAAACGACGCTAATCGAAGCAACTCGACGCAAATCAATGCTGATCGACGCCGATCGACGCTGACCGGCGTGAGTCGGCACGACATCGGCGCTCATCGATGAGAGCAAGTCGGCGCCACTCTACGCCGAACCGGCACGTTCTCCTGGACTGCCAGGCGCTGGCGCACGCCAGGGCACCCTGAAGTCGGACTGATGATGGCACACACAAGTGTTCTCACGATGTACTGCCGATGCCTCCCTCAGCAAGTCGGAGAAGACGGTCAGGGTGGACAGGCCAGGGGTGTGCGCTGCACTTTTTCAGAGCTCGACAAGAACACCCTGGTTTCGGGCGCCGGCATTGGGAAACTGAGGATTCGAACAATGCAACGCCCGCCCCTGGGCTATGTTGAGCAGAGACCGACCGCCTCGTCATTCCGATAGGACTACAAGGAAATGTTCTCAGAACCCCAAAATATTTTAAGACCAACAACTAGATGCTTTGACCATAAACCCGAAGTGCTAAGACGAGACAGTCTGTGCCAGAAATGCTCTAAGAACATTTCGTGCAAACCACACAAGGCGCTCAACACATTCTTCGGTGGCCTTCAGGCAAGCCAGGGCGATTCGCCACCGCTTCATATCCACCCTCATCGTCTCCTCCGATGTGGACGCCCGATATGGGTATGGAAACACGGGTACAATGGCCAACAACAAATGTTGTCCAAAACTGACAATGCGCGGCCGCTGTTGGGCAGGCGTTACAAGGTCCGTGGCGGCGCAGACAGCGAGCCCTGTTCAAAATGAACAGGCACTGCTGTTGGGCATCGTACCGATCACAAGTTGTAGGGGCCTCCTAGATGGGGTCCGAGAGATGGGGTCGGAGGATCCCGCCGCATACCCAATGCACCGCCGATGCATCGACGATGCATCGGCGATGCATCAGCGACGGCGGCGATGCGTCGGCGACGTCGGCGTGTGGAAACACGGGCTCCAGATCGAGCCGCATCGCCGATGCATCGGCGATGCGGCGCGATCCCCCGACCCCATCTACCCGGACCCCACCTATAGGCCTAGACGCCGAGACCCATTCTTCCCGTACCCATTTCGACCGCCCCGATCCACAAGAAACCTTCCACAAAAAACCCTGAAAAATCCGGGCGTCCATTGATTTTTGGCGTGGGAGCGGCACGCTTTCCATGGCGGAACCATCGAAACCCCAGAAACCCAGGACACCCCGGAGGCAAGCAGGGTGTTTCTTGGCATGGGTCTCTCCACTAGGGAGCCCACAAAGGACGTACGCGCCCAGCTATGTACATGAACACGGCCCCTCGATTCGCGAGACCGGCCGCGTGATACGAACATTTGTGCAATGCGTGCTCTCGAAACCAGCGAGGATTCATGTACATCTACGTCCTTCTTTCGCTCCTGATCCACTCTGCCCTTTCCTCCCCGTGCCCGCCTCGATCGCCCCGACCTGGGGCTCTCGCGACGCGGGCAGCGGGGGCGACCCGCGAGAGGGCGCAGAGGCGGGCGGCGGGCAGGGGCCCCCGCGACAGGCGGGGTGCGCATCGCCGGCGGGCCGGCCAGCGCGGCGCGCCCCACCGCAAGTCGGGCGGGTGGCTCTCGGGGCGTACCGTGAATTTAGGGACAAGGAAAGGCGACACCAACACCAACAGGGCGAGGAGATGCGAGGAGGCAAGGGGGGTCTCCCTGGTGGTGTGGTCCCCCCCTCTCGCTCGAGACATCCCCAGCCTCCAGCTCGGGGAGGCCTCGTGGACCTCCTCGCTGGAGGTGGCCCCCTGTTGGTGTCGGTGTCGCTGCTCCTCCCTCCGATGAATGGGGGGGGGGAGAGAAGGGGCCCTCAAGCTCGGGGGCTGCTGGAGGTGCCCCTGGCTCAGGGTGACCCCAGTTGTTCCCTCCCGCTCGGAGCCCCCGGGGCCCCCCTGGGCCTCGTGAAGGGGTGCTCTGGAGGCCGTGGGGGCCTCCTTGGAAACCCTGCTCGCTCCACAGGAGACGCCACCCCACTCCGGTCAACCCCCGCACCACCCGCCCGACTCGAGCCGAGAAGAAAGACGAAGCCGGGACCGGGACAGCATCGGGCCGGGGCGAATCGGGGATCCCTGAGGGCAGGCGACTCTGGAGGACGCGTCGGGCGCTGCAGCCGTCCCAGAGCGCTCCGGGACGCTCCGAGAGCGCGCCAGACCGCTCTGGACCGGTTCCTCCCGGTCCCGGGCCCGCCCGGGAAGAGCTCCTCGGCAGGAGGTCGGCAGCCAGGGCCGCGCCCCGCCGAGGAGTCTGGCGCGGCGCCAGCTGGGAACGACCCCCCCGGGCGAGGGGAGGGGCGGACGAGGACGCCGACGGGGACGAGGACGACGGCGACGTCGCCGTCGTGGTCATTGCAGTCGTGGCCCTTCTTGTCGTGATCGTGGACGCGGCCGTCGCGGCCGAGGTCATGGTCGACGTCGTCCCCGTCGTCATTGTGATCGTCGCGGTCTCCCCCGTGGGTCGTCGTCGAACTCTCCCCACGGCTCTCCGCAAGGCGTCGGGTATGCCAGGCGACGAGGACGAGGACGACGACGACCTTTGGCGACGCCGACGCGGCCGATCCCACACCTCGGATGTTGCGAATGTTTCAACACGCGGTCCTCAGAATCCCACCCCCTTCCGCGGGGCCACTTTCTCACCCCAGAGAATTTTCTTGGCCGCCCCGGGCCCCCGAACACGGCACTCGGGAGGCAGAAAAGTGCACTCCGCCTCGACGTTCCCAAGACGTCAAACACCCAGGGCCGACGACGGCGTCCAGAGCGTGGAACAGGGGGGCCAGCAAGAGGGGATTGGCGCATCGTGGTCCGAGGCATATGTGAGGACCAGGGGGGGGCAATAGAGGCCTCCTAGATGGGGTCCGAGTAGATGGGGTCGGGGATTCCGCCGCATCGCCAATGCACCGCCGA
The DNA here is from genome assembly GCA_963575745.1 of Prorocentrum cordatum. Classification (NCBI taxonomy): domain Eukaryota; class Dinophyceae; order Prorocentrales; family Prorocentraceae; genus Prorocentrum; species Prorocentrum cordatum. Next base: position 394,968 of record CAUYUJ010007792.1, read on the forward strand.
TGCATCGGCGACGTCGGCGTGGGTAAAAACGGGCTCCACATCGAGCCGCATCGTCGACGCATCGGCGATGCGGCGCGATCCTCTGACCCCATCTACTCGGACCCCATCTAGGAGTCCTAGAGGCAAGGGACGCACCGAAAGAATCCGCTGGCCCCCCCTGTGGGGCCACCAGGCTGCGAAGGCCAGGCTTCAACAACAGGTAAAACAGGTACGGGTCCTGAGATCCTCGGTCCCAATCACGGTTCCAGTGCAGTTTCTGGCTTCCGGCCTCCAGTTGTTTATAGTTCTACTTCCTGCGTCCTACTGCGTTCTGCTGCTGATCCTGGCGAAGTGCGGGGGAACCGAAAACCTCCCTGGTTACTACGGCCTCCTTTGGTTCTCAGAATTCCTGGGCGGGCCCTGGGAGACAGAACAATACGCATCGTTCGCGTCCCTGGGGCCAGACTCCTCGCGCCCCCGAGGCCCGAATCTCTGCGAATTGCACCAGGTCCGCCGCGCGCCCGAGGCCAGAATCTTTTGAAAGGTAGGCTCGACTCGCGCTCCCGAGGAGAGAATCCATCGCATGCCAGACTCGCGGCCCCCCGGGCCAAAATCCCTCGCGGATTACCATTGGTCCGCGCTCCCGAGACCAGAATCCCAGGCACATGAACACAGCATCGCGCACCCGAGGCCAAACTCCATCGCAACTGACGCCAGCTTCGCGCTCCCGAGGCCAGAATCAAATATACATCTGATACCAGAGAAAAACCCCAGTCAACTTTTTTTAATCTTCCAATTGCTCCCTTTGTAATCGGACGGAAATTGAATTGAATGAGATTGAATGAGATCTTTACTGAAATCGATCGTGCTTGGTCCACGCACCTCACCGGCCACCCGGGCCCGGCCACCGAAATCGGCGATGCACCTCACCTGACCCTTTAACCCGCTGGGACCCCTACAGAGGCAAGCTCTGATTGGGGAATTACCATCGATCGGTTCCCCCAGCGGCAGAGTCCCTCGCACGCTGCGCGGGACTCGCGCGCCCGAGACCAGCACCCTTGTGGTACGTCACGCGAGGCCCGCGCGCCCGAGGCCGGGATGCGTCTGCAGGTCACACCAGGCTCGCGCTCCCGAGAGGGCACGACCCCCGGCAGAGTACGCCACGCAGGTGCTCCCAACGCAACGATTCCCTGCAAGCTGCGCCAGCGTCGCGATCTGAGAGGAGGAAACGACCGATCAATAAGCAACAGCTCCGACATCTCAGGGTGGTGCTGGCTGAATGCCTATCGCCCTCGCATGATGCTCCCAGAGGTTTTCAAAACGGCGCCGACACGTCCCAGCACAACTCTAGGACGGGAAGAATGGCATGACAAGGTTGGCTCAGGATGCGTTCCAGGATTTCCAGGGTGTCTCGCGGCCCTCGCTTCTGCAGCACGCGTGGAACATCAGAGAATCCAGGAAGTCCTGGAAGTCTTAGATCGCATCATAAGCATGACCTCTTGCTCCTCTGAAACCCTGACTTGGCATGGGGCAAGCGGGTCCTGAGGGAAACGGGTCCAAGACCCTGGTGCCTGCCACGAAGACGAGCTTTTCATCCTGAGTCGCTTTCTGACAGTCCCGAGGCCCGTGGAGGGCCCCGAGAATTCGAAAATGGAGAAAAAACTCAGGGTCCTCCTGGAAGTCGTAGAACGTAGCATTATCATGTTGCAGCAAAGCAGTCAAGTCAAATAATCAGGATGTGCGGTATAAATGCGAAAACTTGTGGACCCTTCGCACTCAAAAACCACATGCTGGAAAGTCGCCGGCCCAACGGGCCAGAGGCGTGCTAAGATCTCCGGTACTGCAGGTTCGTGTCGTGTCGACCCCGGCGTTGGTTCCCGACACCGCGCTGGATCGTTCAACCTTGAACGATCGGCCGTCTCCGCAACGTCCGATCGTTCAACATCGATCGATTCTGGGTCGCCGGCGGCGTTCAACCTTGAACGCCCGCGCTGGGGTCGCCGCTGGTCGACACGACGCAAACCTACCGTAACTGGTTAACAATAATTCTAGTTCGCGCGCGGGGCGGCCCCTGGTGGTCCCCCGGCAGAATGTACCCCGACCGCAGCCCGACCAATGCTACCCAGAGATGGTTTTCCTCCTAGGTGTGGCTTCTCAGGCCCCCCAGAGCGCGCCAAGAGTGCCCCAAGAGGCCCCCAAGACTGCCCAAAGGGCCCCCGAGACGTCCAAAGAGCGCTCCAAGACGCAGATGATGACCCCAAGACGGCCCAAGAGGCCTCCAAGTGGCCTCCAAGAGGCCTCACATAATTTTGTACGATGGTTTTGGGAGGATTTGGGCCTTGTTCCCTTTTCGGCCATCCGATGCTCCAAGACGGCCCAAGAGGCCCCCAATAGCGCCCCAAGACGGGCCAAGGGCTGCCAAAAGGGCCCCAAGAGGGCCCAAGAGGGCCCCGAGACGGCCCAAGAGGCGCCCAAGACGGCCCAAGACGGCCCCAAGACGGCCACAGGAAGGGCCCAAGAGGAGGACCACGAACAGAAACCTCGCGCCTTCCGCCCCAAGAGGGCCCCAGGAGGCCCCGAGAGGGGCCCAAGAGGCCCCAAGATGCCGCCAAGAGGCCTCCAAGAGGCCCCAGGAGACCCCCAGGAGGCCCCCCAGAAGGCTTCAAAAATGCCTCCCAGGCGCCCCCGAACGGCTTCTCAAAAGACCCCAAGAGGCCTTCCAAAGAAGCATCTTGACGACGACCCTGTTTGGCCCCAAGAGCAACACAAGATGCCAACGAGAGGCTTCCTCCTCCGCCCCTTCCTCTTCCTCCTCCTCCTCCTACTTATCTTCATCCTCCTCCTCTCCTTCTCATCCTCTCCTCCTCCTCCCCTCCCCTTCCCCATCCTCACCTTCTTCCACCTCGGCGGCGCCTCAATGGCCCCAGGCCCTCGGCGAAGCAGTAGCGATCATGCAACATGGGCCGGCGGAGTGAGCGAAGCGATTGAATAACTTCGAGCACCCGGAAGAGTATCGAAGCAATGTCTGCCCGACGCGCTGGCGAAATGTCGAACGAGTATCGCCTCCCAGGGCCCGACACATGACAACCCTTTAGTTTCGATACTGCCTTGGTGCTCAAAGTTCACTCTTGTGATCAAGGCTAAAGTAAGTTGGAATATCTTCAGTCAAGGCCTTGCAGGGCCACGTTCTCGTTTTCGAACGGGGCTGGCCAGCGGAAGTCGCCAAAGATGGGCCGAGGGGCAAGGATGCAACGGTAGCCTTGGGAAGTTGCTCATCCTTACTGCGCGACTTGACTGTATCTCGGACAGCCCCGAAGATAATTCGGCTGACGCCATCGCCCACTTCCCGTTTTTGTTTGGTACGGGGTCCCCAGAAGCCCTGACCCTTCCGCTGGAACGAATTTCCGAATTATCCTGGATATCGGTTTGACGGTCCTGGGGCCTGGCGAGGGCCCCCAGAGGCAAGAAACCGAGCACAAGCAAAGACTCCCCTCGTGATTGTTTCACGACGCGACGGGATCTGGGCCCGGGGAGGCCCCCGAAGCAATGACGGCAACGCCGACGACGCGACCTCCTCTGCCGGGGCTCCTGGCAGTCCGACGCCCCAGCGTGCGAGTGGCCGTGGGACTCGCCGTGGGAGTGGGACTCGCCGTGGCCGTGGCCGTCCTGCTCGTGGCGGGACTGCGGGACAACGAAATCACTGGCGACCCAGGCCCCCTCGCATCGCGAAAAACACACAACGGATTTGCGTTCGCTGCTTTGGTCTCCCGTGGGCCCTCGGAAAACAACTCGGGGTGAAAAACTGGTCCCGGGCGAAAGGGTCCAGACCTCTGGAGGTCCAAAGCATCGAAAACCGAGACGCTGGCGGATGGGGAGCGAGCGCACATCGAGGAAACAGACTTGTGCCATCGGCAGCGCTGGCGGACGCAGGCGCGTGGGTCGAGACCAGCGGAGCGCGCGGGACGGCTGGCGAGCGTTTTGCGGGGTGCATCCGCGCGACCGGCGCAACAGTTGCCCGTGTGCGCCACAGTCCCTGCGCACGTACACGACACTGCCCAATGCCTGCGCACAGCACACCGCCGCCTGTGTACACCACACAGTGCCGCCGCACACCACAACAGCCGCGTGCACCGCAGCGCCACGTCGCCTATGTACACCGCAGCGCCTGTGGTAACTGCAGCAGCCGTGTTCGCAACAGCGCCTGCGTGCACCTCGTTGCCTGCGTGCACCAGAGCGCTCGTGCCCACAGCGCCTGTGCATACCACAGAAGCCATGTGTACCGCAGCGCCTGCGCACGCCACAATGCCTCCGTGCACCACAACGCCTGTGCACACCAGAACGCCAAACGTGCCAACGAGCACTTTCGTAGCTTGCGAGGCCTCCTTGCGGGGCTCGCCACAGACCTCGGAGGCATTCAGGACTCACCATTCTCCTCCTCCTCCTCCTCCTCCTCCTCCTCCTCCTCCTCCTCCATCTCCTCCTCCTCCTCCTGCAACTCCTCCTCCTTCTCCTCCTTCTCCTCCTCCTCCTCCCTGTCCTCTTCATCTCCTCTTTCGAAGGTCCTCGCGGCCTTCGTCGAGGGAGGGGAATGCGGAGCGGGGGGAGAAGCAGCAGGAGGAGCAAGAGGAGCAGCAACAGGAGGAACAGCAGGAGCCGCACGATGGGGTCGAAAGCTCCAGCACCGTGGAATTCCCAAAGCCACGCTGCATTCAGGCGCATTGACTCCCCGGGCAGTGCTTGCAGTGGTGCCAACGTTGGTAGCACCGCGCAGGTTGCATCGCGGGCCCTGCGCGTCAAGTGAAACGAATGACTGTCTGGGGCACACATGCGCCTTCGTGCCGCGATGTAGTCGGCGTTGGCTTCTGATGCCGCGTGGATCGTTCAATCTTGAACGATCTCTGTTCCTGGAGGACTCTGGAAGCCCTCGACCCCATCTTCGATGTCGATTTCGCGCCGTGGGCTCGTTTCTGCAGGTCTGGGGGGACACAACGGGCCCCTGAGACGCGTTCAACCTTGAACGCCCGCCTAACCGAAAGCCGCCCGACATCGGTCCCCCGACCCGCCGCCCGCCGAGCAGGGCACCTTGGCAGTGAGTCTGCCTGACCTACGCGCACCGCAACAGCCTGCAAGCGCCTCAGCACGCACAACACGCGTGTCAGCACTGACACATGCCTTTCAGCACCACGCCATGCCTGTGAGCTCGGCGCGCAACAGGCGGGGAGCCTGCGAGCGCCACAACACGTTTTTCAGCACCAACGCATGCCTTTCAGCTCCACGCCATGCCTGCGAGAACAGTCGGCCCCCTAGCATGTAGGGGGGGCCAAGCTTCCCCGCCCAGTACGATCCTTAGCCTTTCCCGGGGAGGGGGCATGGGCACCGAGCGGTACGCCGGGGAGGAACAACAACAAACGTGCACGTGGGAAGCCAGAGAGCGGCCGCTGTGGAGCGGGAAGGGAGGGACCCGACCTGTCGAGAGCCGACGGGTGAGGGGCGCGCCAGCGGCCTCGGCCTCGAGCACCGAGGATGGAGTGCAACAAGGAGCGGAGCAGTGATGGGATGATGCCGTCTTCCTGCTCCTCCCTCCACCGCCCGCCCCATGTCTCGAGCTTGTGGCAGGGTCATCAGCTCGTCGTCGTCGTTGCCGTCGTGGTCGTCGTCGTGGTCATCGTCGTCGTCGTCGTCCATCTGGGTCGGCGGCGCTGGCCGTGTCTCAAAAGACCCCAAGAGGCCTCCCAAAGAAGCATCTTGACGACGACCCTGTTTGGCCCCAAGAACAAAACAAGATGCCAACGAGAGGCTTCCTCCTCCGCCCCTTCCTCTTCCTCCTCCTCCTCCTCCTCCTATTTATCTTCATCATGCTCTTCTCCTTCTCATCCTCTCCTCCTCCTCCCCTCCCCTTCCCCATCCTCACCTTCTTCCACCTCGGCGGCGCCTCAATGGCCCCAGGCCCACGGCGAAGCAGTAGCGATCATGCAACATGGGCCGGCGGAGTGAGCGAAGCGATTGAATAACTTCGAGCACCCGGGAGAGTATCGAAGCAATGTCTGCCCGACGCGCTGGCGAAATGTCGAACGAGTATCGCCTCCCAGGGCCCGACACATGACAACCCTTTAGTTTCGATACTGCCTTGGTGCTCAAAGTTCACTCTTGTGATCAAGGCTAAAGTAAGTTGGAATATCTTGAGTCAAGGCCTTGCAGGGCCACGTTCTCGTTTTCGAACGGGGCTGGCCAGCGGAAGTCGCCAAAGATGGGCCGAGGGGCAAGGATGCAACGGTAGCCTTGGGAAGTTGCTCATCCTTACTGCGCGACTTGACTGTATCTCGGACAGCCCCGAAGATAATTCGGCTGACGCCATCGCCCACTTCCCGTTTTTGTTTGGTACGGGGTCCCCAGAAGCCCTGACCCTTCCGCTGGAACGAATTTCCGAATTATCCTGGATATCGGTTTGACGGTCCTGGGGCCTGGCGAGGGCCCCCAGAAGCAAGAAACCGAGAACAAGCAAAGACTCCCGTCGTGATTGTTTCACGACGCGACGGGATCTGGACCCTGGGAGGCCCCCGAAACAATGACGGCAACGCCGACGACGCGACCTCCTCTGCCGGGGCTCCTGGCAGTCCGACGCCCCAGCGTGCGAGTGGCCGTGGGACTCGCCGTGGGAATGGGACTCGCCGTGGCCGTGGCCATCCTCTGCTCGTGTCGGGGAGGCGGGACAACGAAAAATCACTGGCGACCCGGGCCCCCTCGCATCGCGAAGAAAAACATAACGGATTTGCGTTCGCTGCTTTGGCTTCCCGTGGGCCCTCGGAAAACAGCTCGGGGTGAAAAACTGGCCCCGGGCGAAAGGGTCCAGACCTTTTTGGAGGTCCAGAGCATCGAACACCAAGACGCTGGCGGATGGGGAGCGAGCGCACATCGAGGAGACAAACTCGTGTCATCGGCAGCGCTGGCGGACGCAGGCGCGTGGGTCGAGACCAGCGGAGCGCGCGGGACGGCTGGCGAGCGTTTTGCGGGGGGCATCCGCGCGACCGGCGCAACGGTTGCCCGTGTGCGCCACAGTCCCTGCATACACGATAATGCCCAATGCCTGCGTTCAACACACCGCCGCCTGTGTACACCCCAGTGCCGTACACCACAACAGCCGCGTGTACCGCAACACCACGTCGCCTATGTACACATGTACACCGCAGCGCCTGTGTTAACTGCAGCAGCCGTGTTCGCAACAGCGCCTGCGTGCACCTCGTTGCCTGCGTGCACCAGAGCGCTCGTGCCCACAGCGCCTGTGCATACCACAGAAGCCATGTGTACCGCAGCGCCTGCGCACGCCACAATGCCTCCGTGCACCACAACGCCTGTGCACACCAGAACGCCAAACGTGCCAACGAGCACTTTCGTAGCTTGCGAGGCCTCCTTGCGGGGCTCGCCACAGACCTCGGAGGCATTCAGGACTCACCATTCATCTCCTCCTCCTCCTCCTCCATCTCCTCCTCCTCCTGCAACTCCTCCTCCTTCTCCTCCTTCTCCTCCTCCTCCTCCCTGTCCTCTTCATCTCCTCTTTCGAAGGTCCTCGCGGCCTTCGTCGAGGGAGGGGAATGCGGAGCGGGGGGAGAAGCAGCAGGAGGAGCAAGAGGAGCAGCAACAGGAGGAACAGCAGGAGCCGCACGATGGGGTCGAAAGCTCCAGCACCGTGGAATTCCCAAAGCCACGCTTGCATTCAGGCGCATTGACTCCCCGCGCAGTGCTTGCAGTGGTGCCAACGTTGGTAGCACCGCGCAGGTTGCATCGCGGGCCCTGCGCGTCAAGTGAAACGAATGACTGTTTGGGGCCCACATGCGCCTTCGTGCCGCGATGTAGTCGGCGTTGCCTTCTGACGCCGCGTGGATCGTTCAATCTTGAACGATCTCTGTTCCTGGAGGACTCTGGAAGCCCTCGACCCCATCTTCGATGTCGATTTCGCGCCGTGGGCTCGTTTCTGCAGGTCTGGGGGGACGAAACGGGCCCCTGAGACGCGTTCAACCTTGAACGCCCGCCTAACCGAAAGCCGCCCGACATCGGTCCCCCGACCCGCCGCCCGCCGAGCAGGGCACCTTGGCAGTGAGTCCGCCTGACCTGCGCGCACCGCAACAGCCTGCAAGCGCCTCAGCACGCACAACACGCGTGTCAGCACTGACACATGCCTTTCAGCACCACGCCATGCCTGTGAGCTCGGCGCGCAACAGGCGGGGAGCCTGCGAGCGCCACAACACGTTGTTCAGCACCAACGCATGCCTTTCAGCTCCACGCCATGCCTGCGAGAACAGTCGGCCCCCTAGCATGTAGGGGGGGCCAAGCTTCCCCGCCCAGTACGATCCTTAGCCTTTCCCGGGGAGGGGGCATGGGCAACGAGCGGTACGCCGGGGAGGAACAACAGCAAACGTGCACGTGGGAAGCCAGAGAGCGGCCGCTGTGGAGCGGGAAGGGAGGGACCCGACCTGTCGAGAGCCGACGGGTGAGGGGCGCGCCAGCGGCCTCGGCCTCGAGCACCGAGGATGGAGTGCAACATCGGCCGGCCCATGTCTCGAGCTTGTGGCAGGGTCATCAGCTCGTCGTCGTCGTTGCCGCCGTGGTCGTCGTCGTGGTCATCGTCGTCGTCGTCGTCGTCCGTCTGGGTCGGCGGCGCTGGCCTTGAGGCCGTTCGGGGTCTAAATGGCTCGGCGCTTGCGGCGCCCGGGGGCCGCCGCATGCGGACCCGCGGGGGGCGTCGGAGAAATCTGCGGATCTGGCGCGTGAACTACAGAGAGCCTCAGCAAGAGCTTCAGCTCTGAGCCTACGCAATAGCTTCAGCTCTGCTTGGGGGGGGTCGCCCGGGTGGCTCTGCCGGGGAAGGGGGGGCCCCATCTGGCGTTTTCTTAATGGTTTGCGCATCCCCGAGATGTTTCGGGGGATCCGGGAAAGGAGGGCGGTCTCCCATCTGGCCTTTTCTTGCGTTCTCTTCATGATTTGCGTTTGCGCATCCACAAGATGTTTCGGGGGATCCCAGGGACCCCCCTCAGATCTAGCGGCGCCGCTACAGCCCCCAGGACCCTCCCCTCGGAACCCTCCCTGGACTCCCCCCGGGACCTCTCCAGGCCCCCCCCCCCCAGCGGGAACGAGGACGAGCGAGGACGGAGAGGGGAGCGAGCACGCGACGCAAAGGGGTCAGCGGGAGGCATAAGATAACGAGAACTAGTGAGAAGAAAGAGGACCAGAATAATCGAGGAGGGAGGAGGCCACAGAGACCGAATCCGGAATCCCCCAGATTGGCGGCACTGACCAGAAGACATTACAATAAATCGATCCGGGCCCAGGTGGGCCCAAGGCCAGATCCAGGCAACCCTGCGTGGCAATTATCGATCCCCGCGGCGCGATCCGCGGCACTCTCATTCATCACTTGGTTACTCGCCATCGCTCGGACGTCCCTTCCTCTGGCATTTTCAGGTTTCGTGCGCGTGCTTGCTCGCAAGATGGCCCAAAACGCTACTCGATGGTCCTCGCCGAAAAGAATACACACGTCCGAGCGATGCCAAGATTGAATGGTTTCCGAGGCGGGGGCCCGCCGAGCGGTATCGTTTAGCACACCGACAGAATTCATTCACTATACACTTCAACGGGGCGGGGGCGGTGGGAGTAGAGCATGAGGAGTAGAATAAGAACCCGTGTTGTGTTCCAGCCGACAAGCAGTCCTGCTTGGGTTCTCGCTGGCACCACGCAACTTTGGCTAAAGAGGACCATCTAAGCTATCGATCGAGCCTAATCGGCGACGCTGACGACGACGACCATGACGGCAACACAACGACGACGACGAAGATGACGACGACGAGCACTCCGCATATTGCGCCAGATCGAGCGCGCACCCAAGCTTCGTCCTGACCAATGAAGTGGAGAAGAAAACAGGGACATGTTTCCCTCCTGGCTGATCATGCAACGCTCGCGATCGATATTGCCTAGCTGCAGGTCGCAGAGTGCCTCGGAAGAGGTGTTGGCTCGACCTCCTTGGGCGGGAGATCTGGGTGAGGGCATACACTGGCCCCCCTTTCCATGCGCACCTTCCCCATGATGAATGCATGAGGCACGCGGCAGCATGGAGCATGAGGGAACAACGATTGATGAAATTGATGGTGCTGCTCTGATCTGCCCAGCGTCGAGCGGGAGGGGGGAAGTGAGCAGGAGAAGGCCTTCTCAGAAGGCGGAGGGATTTCTCAGACGACCCTCGCGCCCTCTGAGAAGCTGCCCCGGGGAAGGCTCGGCACACTCCTCGGAGGGCATGGAGGCCTTCCGAGCCTCCTGAGAGGGCCTCCTCCTCCTCCTCCTCCTCCTCCTCCTCCTCCTCCTCCTCCTCCTCCTCCTCCTCCTGAGAGGGCCTTCTGAGAAGCTGCCACGGGGCAGGCTCAGCACACTCCTCGGAGGGCATGGAGGCCTTCCGAGCCTCCTGAGAGGGCCTCCTCCTCCTCCTCCTCGCTCCACCCCCAGGCCGGCTCGCGCGCGGAAGCCCCAGCGGAAAGAGGAGGAGGAGGAGGAGGAGGAGGAGGAGGAGGAGGAGGAGGAGGAGCGAGGAGGAGGGGGAGGAGGGGCAGGAGGAGGGGGAGGAGGAGGAGGAGGAGGAGGGAGGAGGAGGAGAGGAGGGAGGTGGAGCGTGGCGGAGGAGGAGGAGGAGGAGGAGGAGGAGGAGGAGGAGGCCATGGACGCCGCTGCTGCTGCCGCCCTGCTCCGCTGCCGCCTCTGCCGCAGCGGCGAGCCAGCGCTCCACCCGGAGCCCGCGCCGGCCCATCTCCTCCAGCAGGCGCCGGGCCCCGCCGGCCTCCCCGGCCCTGCTTGGCGGCGCGCCAAAGGGGGGTAGGGGGAGGGGGGAAGGCTTCTTAGAAGCACCCTGCTTCTTAGGAGGCCTCGGCCTCACGTCTGCAGAGAAGGCCCGCGCCGTCTGAGAAGCGGGGGTGCTTCTCTGAGAAGCCCTCCCCCCTCCCCCCCTACCCCCCTCTGCGCGCTGCCGACCTGCAGTGGGCGTCCACCGCGGCCCCGAAGGCCACCGCGTCCGGCTGCAGCTCCTGCGCCGCCATCTCGGCCAGCACCGCGCGGGCCCCGGCGGCGTCGCGGCCCTTGGCGTGGGCGTCGATCAGCGTCGCGTAGGCCACGACGCCGGGGCGCAGGCGGGCGCGCCGCAGGTCCCCGAGGGCGCGGCGCGCGGCGGCCGCGTCGCCGCGGCGCGCGTGGGCCTTCATGAGCGTCGCGTAGCTCACCGCGTCGGGGCGGAGCCTCGCCGCCTGGAGCTCCTGCAGCGCCCGGGCGGCGCCGGCCGCGTCGCCCTGCTCGGCCAGCAGCCCCATCCTCTGGGGGATCGGCTGCAGAGCTGCTTCACCACGGACGGGCTTACTTCGTCGACCCTGCAACCAAAAAACACAGAGGATGTTCGTAGATCTACGACCACGAGCATGCGGGATGCTTCTTGCAGGTCCGGCGAGGTTCCAAATATGGGATACATCCATCATGCAGTCGATCTCCTGCTCGAAGAGGGCGCGAAGGGTGCCACGGTGCACGATTGTCGCCAACTCCGAGGGGTGTGGTCTGCAAAGGGTTCTTTTAGGCCCACCCAGATCGGCGGCATTGGCCGGAGGCCACTACAATGAGGAGGAAGAGGAGGAGGAGGACGACGAGGACGACGAAGAGGAGGAGATGAGGAGGAGGGGGGGAGGAGGTGGTTTGCAGCGCGCATTCTGGGGAGAGGACCTCGACAGAGTTCTCCGTCGCACCCAGAGGAGGCCGAAGAGGGCGACGTCGTGTCCCCCCCAAGCCCCAGCGGAGCAGATCGCAAACCACACCCCGCATTAACAATTCGGTGGCAACTCATGGCAGCCTCCCGTACCATTTTGTCGGCTCTCGCGAATCGACTCTGGATAGCGCCAAATCGACGCTAATCGACGCTAAATCGACGACACATCGACGGTAACCGACGCTAGCCGACGCTAACTCAGAGCTATCTCATCGACTCCCAGACGCTGATTGACGGTAGGGACGGAATTCAGAGGGTATACCAGGCTCCCATGATTTGCCACCAGATAACCACACCCTCTGCAGTCGCCGAGATTGGCTCGGGATGCGTTCAAGAAGCTCTCACGAGATTGGCCTCGCCATCAGGAAGGTTTCGTAGCCGAAACTGTGCCCGATGATCTGCCCGGGTGTGACCGAAACCAGCGCCCGAAGCGTTCGGAATGCGCCCGAGTCGAGACCAGTACGGCTCTCAGGTTCGGTCGCCCCTTTTGGTCATACGATGCTGGCGGGCACAACTTCGGGCACATTCTCGCTCACGGCTACAGGCCTCCTCGGCGGACCGGGCGTGAACACTAGTGTGGAACGGCCCTCCATTCTTGGGAACCGTGTGGCGCAACATGGACTCTTGGAGAGATCCTGGCAATCTTGGACCATAGCCTCTCTCAGGACTTCTTCAAGGACGCCTCACGTCGCGCCTCGCGCTGCGCGCAGCGCGAATCAGTTTGCGCTCTCGTGCCGCCCCCGAGGAGAAAGGGAGGATGCGGCAAAGTTTCGGAGCCGAACCACGAAGCGGGAAAGCAGCTTCGCGCCCTCAAGGGCGCTCCTGCTCTTGTCCCTCCGAGTCCTCAGGTTCAGGGCACTGGTCGCGCCCGAGACCCTCGCCGCCGCCGCCGCGAGCTCGTCCGGCGCCGCCGGCGCGCCGCCGCGCCCCGCCAGCAGCAGGGCGAGCTCGTCCGACAGGACGAGGCCGCCGCTGGCCCTGCTGGCGATCCTAGAGAGACCTCCTAGACGGGGTCCGGGCAGCTGGGCTCGGAGGATCGTCCCCCAAATCGCCGATGCATCGTCGACGTGGGCGATGCATATCGGCGACGCCGACGCGAAGCAGAGCGGGCTGCGCATCGAGCCGCATCGGCGAGGCATCGGCGAGGCGGCGCCGTCCTCTGGCGGCGCGCACAAGGGGTTGGGGGGAGGGGGGAGGGCTTCTTAGAAGGAGGCTGCTTCTTAGAGAAGGCCCGCGCCTTCTAAGAAGCGGGGTGCTTCTAAGAAGCCCTCCCCCCTCCCCCCACCCCCCTCTGCGCGTGGCTGAATCCTCCGACCCCACCTGCTCGGACCCCCTCTGGGAGGCCCTTAGGGGTCCGGACGCCCGCGTCGGGGCAGCGCCGCAGCAGCGCCCCGAGGCGAGGCCCGGCGGCGGGGGCCAGCACCACGTGCCCCCCCTCGTCCTCCAGCAGCTCCGGCTCCTCGGTGGGGGGGCGGGAGGACGGGGGGGCAGGGGCGGGCCTGGCACGCCGTCGCCGCGCCGAAGGTCCAGCGAGGAGGGGCCAGCGAGGAGGGGCCAGCGAGGAGCAGGAGACGAGGAGGGAGAAGGAGGAGGAGGAGGAGGAGGAGGAGGAGGAGGAGGAGCGAGGAGCGAGGAGCGAGGAGCGAGGAGGAGCGAGGAGCGTGGAGCGAGGAGCGAGAAGGAGCGAGGAGGAGCGAGGAGGAGCGAGGAGGAGCGAGGAGGAGGAGCGAGGAGGAGGAGCGAGGAGGAGGGGCCAGCGAGGAGGAGCGAGGGAGGGAGGGGCGGGCGGCCGGAGAGGGGCGGGCGTGGCGCGCGTGCGCGGGGGGGCCTCGCCGAATGCAGGGGAGATCGGAGCTCCTGGCTTCAGGTGCAGGTACGGAAGGTTTGGGCGTGGCTTAATGGGGGGGTCATAAATGGGGGGGTCAGAAACGGTCCCTTTTCGTGCCCCTTTCGGGCCCCTCTGGAGTCCCAGGGGGCTCGTTTAGGTACCGTTTGGGTACCTTTTCGGACCACCCTCGCCACCCCCCTATTTATGACCCCTCCATTACGCAACGCCCAAAAGGTTCGAGTCATGTCGACCCCGGCGTGTGTTTCTGACACCGCGGGGATCGTTCAACCTTGAACGAGCGGCCGTCTCCGAAGCGTCAGCTCGGTCACCATCGACCAATTCTGGGTCGCCGGCGGCACTCAAAAGGGACCGCCGGCGGCGGGGTCGCCGCGGGCAGACACGACGCCCATCGCTCAGAAGTCCATTCCCCGTGCATGTTTCGGTTTCGCGCGTGCATTTCGCGGGCTGATCCAGGATGCTGGAGGATACTCTTCGTTGGTCCCTGCCGAGAAGAAATGCACATGTCCGAACGACGTCAAGATTACCAACCCTGGGATATACGAGGACAAGGGAGATCGAAGCTCCTGGCTACAGATGCAATTACCTTTCGGTCGGAAGGAATAATTAGGTAGAGCCGCCCGCCTCCTGAAGAGGAGGGAAACGACTGGCGTGTACGAAATCTGAGTATCGGTTAACCAATCCCCATCCCCAGCGGCGTGGCCTGGGCCCCGCTGGCCGGTTTACCCCCCTAGATGGGGATACGGGCCGTTCCCTTCGGGTTTCGAGGCGGGTAACCCCAACTGGGGTGGTAAGTTGGTGGGGGTCTCGAAGGGGACGGGGATGGGGATGGGGATTGGTTGACCGATACCGGAAATCAAGGCAGCCCAGGGCGACGGCAAACCGACACCCGGCCGAACCGAGACCGCACAGAAACACCGAGCGGCAGATCGGCAGGCCGCAGGCGGCCTGGAAGAGGACGCAGAGCAACGCGGCCGACCGCGGCACGGCGGCCGGCCGAGCCAAGCCGGCCGGAGGCGACCGACTGCGACGCAGCCGAACCGACCGAGCCGCGAGCACACAGAGGGGCCATGGGACACACGAATCAATAGACAGAAATGCGCCACATTTCGTAATATTTTCCGGTGCTTCCTGGGCGTTCGTCGTCATCCTCACGTCCCACATGCTCCAGCACTTTCCCGGGAGTCGACGACTCAGCGTGTCTGTGTATTTTTCCCTCCTAGACACACTTGGGCGAAGGCACGGGTCTTGCGCAGGATGTCGTGGCGAACTTCCGCCGCGGCTCACGCGGGCCGCTGGCGTGGCAACTGCATAGGAGACGAGGGCGCTAACGCGCGGCCCCACGCAGGAAGCTTACGCGCCAATGCCAGCGCAGTCGACCCCGGTGGTACCGATACCGCTACTCCCCGGACCTCTCCTGGGGTGCGTTCTGACCAGGATTTCGAGGTTAATCCAGCGGTAGCGAAAGGGCCCCCCCCAGGAGGCCCAAAAAGGGGAAAACGAGGGAAGGGTAGCTGTGTTGGTACCTGTTCCTCCTCTGAAGCGTTCCTGGGCCAGAGGAACCTTTGGTGCGCGGCTTCAGCGGGCCGCGGGGGGGCCAAGCCCGAGCGCGCCAGCCATTCCTGGGTGGGCCCCTGTGGGCCCGCTGCGAAGGCCACTCTCTGTCGAAGGGCCGCCCCTACGCGTGGCCGAGGCCCGCCCCTCTTCTTGAAGCCGCCGGGGCTCCCCCGGCAACCATGCGCCCAGCCGCGCCTCGTCCGCTTGCCGCTGGGGGTCAGACTTCTGTGGGGGTCAGAGTCAGCGGAGGGCACACCAAGGAGAACACATCTTTCAGGTAATCAGCGGGCACGGGCGAGAGAAAGGGCCAAAGGAATCGCAAAAAAGAAAGGCCACGAAAGACATCTTTGTCGAGACACATGCGGCCTCAGAGAACATTCGGTTGACGCCGAAAATGGGTACGACCAAAAATGAGTACGATGCCCAACAACAACATATTGTGCAAAACCGACAGCAGCCGCTGTAGGACAAGCGACTTTCTGTCTCAAATGGTACAAGTCGGCGGCGACGCAAACAGCGAATCCTGTTCTGAATGGGCAGGAACGGATGTCGGTCATCGTACCCAATCTTTCCGTACCCATTCCGACTGTACTGCGCCCACGACATTTAACTAACCCTTTCTTTCGAGAAACAAAAAACGACATATAAGTGAACGGTGCGGGGTCCGCGCGGATCCCTCGGATCTGCGCTGGACCCCTCCTGGGTAGCTTTCCCCCTCCTCGAGTTTTGATCATACCGCATCAGGGGAATCGAGCTCACCCCTCCCCCGACCCCCCACAGGAAGCTGACCCCCTCGGCAGGACCCGCCGCGCCTCCGCCAGCGCCCTCACGGCCGCGGCGGCGTCGGCGGGCAGGGGCCGCCGCCGGGCGTCGCCCGCCGCCACGGCGCCGCCGGCGGCGGAGAGGGAGGGGACAGACTGCCATGAAGGAAGCGGGTCCTGCATGAAGGGGCCCCAGGACACACAAATAAATACACACAAATAAAAATGTGCCCCATATTTTCACACATTTTCTGGGTTTTTGTCTTCCAGCCCACTTCCCATATTTTCCCGTATTTTCCTGGGAATCGACGATGAATTGTGTCTGTGTGTTTCTTTTCCTCCTGACTGAAGCAGTGCGGGGGGCCCCAGAACCGTGTGGGGACAGACCGCGCGGTGAGCTCGAAGTCCCAAGAGACCTCGCCGCGCGCTCCGTCGCCGCAGGGTTCTGGCACCGTTGGAGGCCCCAGTCGCCCGAGGCGTCCTCGGAGGACGACCCGAGTCCCAGGACCGCGACGGCTGTGAGCACCAGGAGGGGGGCCTGGGACGGCTGGGCCAGGCTACCAGCCGAGAGCCTCGAGGGACAAGCAGAACCAACTGACGGGGCCCAGGTACATACAGAGAGATCCGGCGGCCCCCTTGCGGGGCCGACAGGCTGTAGGCCGAAGTGTGCTGCTCCCTGCACCACCTGTGACAGTGTCATGTCTCCAAAGTTACAGTCCTGCTTTGTGCTTCCTGCTGTATGTTGTTGAAGTCCGCGCGAGGGGGGCCCAAACCACAAAATGTACCACGCCCGGATCGCGTGCTCCGAATTCCCCGGGGGGCGTGGGACACGCAAAAAAACTTGAAACTCGTGCGCCCGAGGCCATCATCCTTGAGAAAGTACGCAACGCTCGCGTTCCCGAGGCCGCCAACCCTTGTATGCTACACTACTGTTGCGTCCCCGAGGCAACAAACCCTAGTAAATGACTCCATGTTCGCGTCCCCGAAGCCATACGCCTTAGCAAATTACGCCATATTCGCATTGCCGAGGCCAAGAGTGCTCCAAGGCGCCCGAAGATGGTTCCAAGACGGCCCCAGAGGGCCTCAAGAGGCCACAAGAGCGCCCCAAGAGGCCCCCCGAGAGAGCCCCAAGAGGCAAACATCGCAGATTTCACGACGGTGTTTGAAGGATTGTGGCCTTCTCGCATTTTCGGCTTTCCCACCCTCCAAGACGGCTCGAGAAGCCCCCAAGACCGCCCCAAGACGGCCGAAGAGGCCTCCAAGAGGGCTCCAAGATGGCCCAAGAAGCGCTCAAGACGGCCCAAGACGGCTTCCAGACGACCCCAAGAGGGGCCCAAGCAGGGGACCACAAACCGAAAATTCTATCTCTGTGTTCCGAGAAGCCCCCAGGCGGCCCCAAGAGGCCGCCGAGAGGCCCCAAGAGGCGCCCAAGATGCCCCCACAAATCACCCACGAGGCCGCAAGAGGCCCCCAAGAAGCATCCAAACCGCCTCCAAGAAGCCCCCGAGTGGCTCCCCACGAGCCTCAATACACATACAAGAGGCCTGAGACCCACAACCCAAGCACGGTGGCGGGATGGGCCGAAGGCCATTGCTTGCCACAAGGGTGCCCGGCGTGCTGAATCCTACCGCTCTTGGTTTTAGTTTTTTTTCTGAAAGAACTCTTCCTGGGGCGGCCCGTCCCGCCGGGGTGCCCCTCTCGTCGGCTTGTTCGCCAAGATGGCTCAAGATGGCCTCCAAGATGGCCAAGATGGTATACGATGGTCTCTAAGATACCTCCAAGACGGCCAAGACTGCCTCAATATGGTTCAAGATGGCCTCCTAGACAGCCCTAGAGGGTCCAAAATGCCTCCAAGTCGGACCAAGAAGTCGGACCAAGAAGCCTCCAAGACGGCCCAAGAGGCCCCCAAGAGGCCTCCAAAGCGACCCAAGAGACCTCCAACGACCTCCGGGAAGGCCCGAGGAGGCCAAAATCGCTGATTTGCCTTAGGTGTTTGAAGGATTTGGGCAGTTGCTTCTTTTCGGCCTTCCGACGGCCCGACATGGCCCAAGAGCCCCTAACGATCGCCACAAAATCGCCCAAGAGACCTCCAAGAGAGAGGCCCCCAAGACAGCTTCCGACAGTGTCAGACGGGCCAGGAGCCGACGGCCCAATATGACTCTAAGATGGCCCAAGACGGCCCCAGAGGCCCACAAGAGGTATCCAAGACGGCCCAAGAGGCCTCCAAGAGGGCATCCTGGAAGGCCCGAAGAGGCCAAAATCATTGATTCCCCTCAAATATTTGATGGATGCTGGCAGTTGCTTCTTTACGGCCTTCCGACGGCCCGACATGGCCCAAGAGACCAGAAAGATCGCTCAAGAGGCCTCCAGGATGGCCCCAGAACGGCCCAAGAGGCCTCCAAGACTGCCCCAAGAGTGCCCCCAGGCAGCCCAAGAGGCCTCCAAGACGCCTAAGATGGCCTCCAAGACGGCCCTGGAGCACCCCAAGAGGGCCCCCAGTCGGCCCAGAGAGGCCCCCACGACAGCTTCCGACGGCGTCAGACGAACCAGGAATGCCCTGAGACGGCCCAAGAGGCCCCCGAGAAGCCCCCACTGGCCCCCAAGAAGCCCAAGGAGGCCCTCAAGATCCCCCCAAGAGGCTCCCAGGAAGGTCCCAGGAGGCCCCAAGAGTGCCCCAATAGGCTCCCCAGATGCCCCCTCCTCTTCCTCCACCGCCCCCTCCTCCTCCTCCTCGTCCTCCTCCTCCTCCTCCTCCTTCTCCTCCTCCCCCTCCTCCTCCTGATCTTCCCCGCCATCCTTCCCCAAACGTTCCTCGCAGGGTTTCCACAACGGTTGGGGGAACGCATGGTCCGATAGCTTTGCAGAGCTCTTGCCACAACGCTCGGCCACATAGGCGATTTGAAAAGGCAGGGGGCGGCGGTGATTCGCCGTAGGCGTCTTCGATAACGCCAACGTCTCAATATGCGCTGATGATTCCTATCCGCCCCCGCATTGTGTTCCCAGATGCGCCAAGGCAGCGCCGAGACGCACCGGCGCGACTCTGATATATCCCATTCTGATAGAGAGGGGGCTGGCGGCAGGGGGCGAAGCCCTTACGGACAGGCACAAATCCCTAGACTTCCAATCTGCGTATTTCTACACAATTTCGTGGATTCGTATCCATCTGGACTTTCCTATTTCCCCACGCTTCTCATATTTTCCCACATGTTCTTGGGAATCGACGTTATTTGTGTCTGTGTTTCCCCCTTCCTGACAGCAGTTTGACAGTCGAGGGGGTCAGCACATTGCGATGGGGGGGCGCTGCCCAAGCAGCTCCTGACCTCGCGGTAGGCTGCTTGCTAAAGCTGGCGCGTCGCAACAATGGACTAAGCGTCTGCCTTCAGACTGCCTCGCCCAGACTGCCAGGGGGGCCCTTACACGCGGCAACTCAAGATGCAGACCACTCCAAGGACTTACAGGTCACGAGGGCAGCGGGTCCTGCAATCCAGGGGCACTCCACAGGACCAGCCCTGCAACCTGCAGCCGTTTTCTCCGACTAACCCCGCTGGGCCCGTGGAGGGCACCCCGTTGGCGCCCGTGGAAAAGCCCCCTGGGTGGCCCCCCGGGGCGATGGAACACTCCGCGGGGCCCGTTTGCTCCATGGCGAGGGGGAGCGGCACGGGGAGGGGGGGACGGAGGCCGGGCGGTCCGCAGCGCCGTGCGGGGGCCTCTTGTGGAAGCAGGCGACGAAGAAACCATCCGCGCCAGACCTGTGAGCTGGCGACAGCCGAGCCCGACCCCCGCCGACCGACTCTCCCAAATCGATGGCGCGCGTTTTTTATCCGACGTTTCAACATTGGGCGGAATGGGGGAGGGGGGTCTGCCTCCGGACCTCTGCTCACAGCGACTGTTCGCAGCAGTGCATCCTATGGGCGGGGGACTCCGCCTGCTCGAAACAGGCGTCGACAACAGCCAAGATATACTTACTCCAAGGGGGGGGTCAAGGGCCTGCGCCGATCGGCAAAACAATGAATACAAAACGATCACATGGGGGGCAGGGGGGGCGTTTGGATTCAACCTCGTATTCGACGAATTCCGACCCATACCTCCGCCGCCCACCGAACACAGGCCCCCGACGCCATGGCTTGTTCATGGCGTCGACCCCCTGACGCCTCGACCCCCTGCCCGGGACTCGTTTCTCGGTCCTGCGTCGCTTTTTCGACGGTCCCGAGTCCTGGTAGGAGGGCCCCCGGAGGCCGAAACTAGCCAAAAAACTCCCGTCGTGATTTGTTCATGGCTCGAGGCGTTCTGGGATCGCTTACAAAAATTAGGAGCTCGACCGCAAGGGACCTCCCACAAGAAACCCAACCTTCAGACCTCAAGACGTCCATTGACTTTTGGCGTGGGAAACTCACGCCTTCCACAAAAGAGCCGTCGAAACCGAAGACACCCAGGGCGCCCTGGAGGGAAGCGCGGTGCTTCGTGGCACGGGCTTCCACTGCAAACAACACGAGGCTCTTAGAACATCCTCAGGTGTAGAAGAACCAAAAAAAACATAAAATGGTGGCGCTCCGCGCGAATTTCTCGGATCTGCACTGGACCCCCAGCCCTGGCGCGTGGAGCGCGCCCAGCACGGATCCAAGAAATCCGTGCGGAGCGCCACAAGTGTGTGTTTGTGGCGTTTTTGTTTTCGATAGAGCACTCTCTGTTTCTTGGCATGGGCTTCTTGGAAGAAAAATGAAAAATCAAACTATGCTCGAACGAGATACAAAATGATGAGAAAGTCGTCCGCTGACACGTTTGAAGATAGTTTGTAATGATTTTCCTGCAGAGGGAGATGCGCGACTTAAGGCAAGCGAGAGGTTTCTTGGCACGGGTGGCCCCTGCGTCGGCGAGGGCGGGGCCGGGGCCGCAGGCGACCCGAGGGGAGGGCGAGGAGGGGGAGGAGGAGGAGGAGGAGGAAGAGGAGGAGGAGGAGGAGGAGGAGGAGGAGGAGAGAAGGAGGAGGAGGAGGAAGAGGGAGGAGGAGGAGGAGGAGGAGGAGGAGGAGGAGGAGGAGGAGGAGGAGGAGGAGGAGGAGGAGGAGGAGGAGGAGGAGGAGGAGTCCGGCGCCCAAGGTCGGTCACCCGAAGGCCGCGCGTGCATTGCGCACGCCCAGCCAATGAAGCACCGCCCGGAAAGCAGCAACAGCTGCGCAGGAAAGACACAAGGGGTGACCACGTCGCCTGCGAAAACTCGCGGCCCAGCGGTTCCGACAAAGTGCGTTGGGAGCCAAAGGCATCCCCGTCGGAACAGCTGGCACGGCATACTGGGGAGCACAAGCCCCCCAGCCCTGGGCGGGCACAAGGCCCCTTGGAACTTGCGTGGCACAAGCCACCGCCTCCCGAGGAATTGCCGATCCCTGAGGGTCAGATCGCACTGACATGACCGCGCAAGCGCCGCTACCCGCCTTCGCCAGCAGGGCCAGGCTGAGACTGGGGCCGCGCTACACCCAACGACGGGAGCCCCGTCGATGCAGGTTTCGCAACGCCCACCCCAAGCCCCAGAGCCCGCGGTTCCAGAAAAACCGGCCGGTTGCACCCCGCCCAACTTTGGAATAAGTGCCGTGCACAATGTGCCCCAAGGGTGCTCGGAACTGCCGCCATGAAAACAAGCGCCAGGCCCCCCCTCGGGATGAGGAGGAGGAGGAGGAGGAGGAGGAGGAGGAGGAGGAGGAGGAGGAGGAGGAGAGAGGAGAGAGGAGGAGGAGGAGGAGGAGGAGGAGGAGGAGGAGGAGGAGGAGGAGGAGGAGGAGGAGGAGAAGAGAGGAGAGAGAGAGGAGAGAGGAGAGAGGGAGGAGAGGAGGAGAGGAGGAGGAGGGGAGAAGAGAGGAGGAGAGAGGAGGAGGAGGAGGAGGAGAGGAGGAGGAGGAGAGGAGGAGGAGAGAGGACGAGGAGGAGGAGGAGGGGGAGAAGAGAGGAGGAGAGAGGAGGAGAAGAGAGGGGGAGAAAGGAGGAGGAGGAGGAGAAGGAGGGGGAGAGAGGGGAGGGAGAGAGAGGAGAGAGGAGGAGGAGGAGGAGGAGGAGGAGGAGAAGGAGGAGGAGGAGGAGAAGGAGAGAGGAGGAGAGAGGAGGAGGAGAGAGGAGAGAGGAGAGGGAGGAGGAGGAGGAGGAGGAAGAGAGGAGAGGAGGGAGAGGAGAGAGGAGAGAAGAGAGAGGAGAGGAGGGAGGAGGAGGAGAGGAGAAGGAGAAGGAGGAGGAGAGAGAGGAGGAGGATAGGAGGAGGAGGAGAGAGGAGGAGGAGGAGGAGGCGGAGGAGGAGGAGGATGAGGAGGAGACACCCACCAGTAGAGAGGCCGGAGCTCCTGGTCGAAGGACGACTAGTGGAACAGGGCGCGCAGGTGCTGAGACCTCCTGCTGATGGCCCTGGCCCTTGCCTGAAACAACGACTGCGCATGGCACATATCAAATCTATCTTGAATTCTCTGAGTGTTGAACGTGCTGAGACACAAATCGAGCGAGACAGCGAGAGCACAGAGTTGCTCTCCAGAGGACCGCGTGTGCTTTCTCATCAGCACCCGATCCTCGAAAGAAAGCTGAGACCACTCGGATGGAAGGGATGGGAGCAAACGCGAGACAGAGACAAGGAAGACAGGACAAGAGAGATAATGACTGAGAGAATCGCCGCCGAGAGCCATGCACCCCAGACGGCATTGAAGGGCTCCGTTTCGGAACCGCTTCGTTGTACACCACGAATTACAAACAGTTTTGAGAACACTAATGCCAATAAGCTCAGGGAGAGCTCTATTCAACACACGCAGCTGGAAAACAAAATCATTGGCCTCAGAGGAGGGGGCCTCAGGGGACCAGTATCGGAGCCTAGGGGGCAAGCGACAGGCATTGGAATTACAGAAATGCAGGGGCCTCAGAGCACGCTCAGATTTGTGTTGAAGGCTTAGACAAGGCTCATGGGGCACTCGTGGAACCTGCCATACACGATCCTATAACTCAATCATCTGGTACATGATACAAGACTTACGCCATCCAGGAAGACTCGGGACCAATGTTCTTTCAGTACTGTCATCTGCTGCGGCCAGAGCTTCCCGACCGCGATGAAACGCCGAGGAGAAAACCGAAGTGCGATACCGCGCAGCATCACAGACCAGGCCAAAGCTGCGCACCTCGGTGCTGAACTTCAAATCTTTGAAATCGCGCAGGACGTCCGAGGGAATCGAAAACCGCGGGGCAGCAGTGAGTAACTGAACTACGTCTCTCTCTCTTTTTTTGCAGGGCTTCTGTGCTAGGGGGATAGAACTACATGATGTATGAAAGTACAGTGATGCCATAGGTGTTGTAGGCCACAATGTTCCCCACAAGAGACTTCTGGAGAGCTCGGATGAGGAGACCCCTAGCACGGCATTTAGCAATCGGCTTATCCCAAACTGTGGGATGTGCTTCTGGCCCCAATCGAACTCCGAGATAGAGAACATTAGGAACAACACGAAACCGACGAATCCGAACTCCTCTCGACCGAAACTCAGCAATGATATCAGTCTGGGGGAACAGGAAGCACAACTCAGTTTTCTTCAAATTGAGTACGAGACCAGCAGCTCCAGCTGCGTAGCTCCACAGCTTCAAAATAGGCGGCAGACACGTGTACAGGTCTTCGCTTTCGAGGCCAACATCATCGGCATACGCGCGGATAACCCCGGGGACAGGGGTAGCCTCCTCCATACTCCTCAAAATCGGATCCATAACCAACGCGAAAATTACTCCACTCAAAGGACACCGTTGTTTTATGCCTCGTTGAAACTGAAATCGGTAGTCTCGACAACCATTGAAAGATACTATCACTTGGATATCCGTATACAGGGCTCGCACTGCTCGAACGATCTTTGGTGGCATTCCCATAGCTTCGAGAATTCTGAAGATCCAGGGGTGGAGCACCGAGGGAAGGCAACTTTCACATCGAACAAACGCACACCAGTTTCCTGGAACCGTAGATCGTCCCGTGTTCGAGCAGCGCTGCCTCTAAGTCCAGGATGTTGTCTACGATCTGTCTGCCAGGTACAAACCTGCGCTGGCAGGAGGCCACTGCATGTACAGCGACTCGAGCAAGCGGCAATGCAATAGCGCTGGCAGTGATCTCGTTGCAGGAGTTAGAAAGAGAGATTGGCCTCGTGCATGCTGGCGAGAGGAACACCCCTCCTTGTCTCCCCCCCCCCCCCCCACCCCCCCCTTCGGCAAGAACACAGCGATGCATTCGTTAAATGCCTCGGGCACTTCGCCGTGGTCGAGTAGTGGTACATAAGTCCCATAGAGCAGCCCCTTCCCAACCTCCCCCACCTTCCAGCAACTATATGGAATCCCATCCCCTCCAGGAGCAGAATCTTTTAGTCGGCCAATGCGCTCGAAAAACTCCTCGCGGCAGAGCTCCCACTCGATGTGCTGAGGGGCTGCTTGCACGAATCTATCGAACGCGGCATAGGCGGATGCAGCAAGCCCCCCCCCCCTCGATGAACCTCCCCCCAATATTCAGCAAGATGCTTGGCACAGGCGGCAGGCTCTCGGATTTCCTGCTGCTGATCGTCGTAGATGCCTATAAACGGTGCTACTCTTCGAACCTTCGCCCAGGCCTGTTGCAAGCGATTGATACGTTTGAGGTGGACATCCTTTGGGGCTTGGGGGAGCGACCCGTTGAGGACCTCGAGCTCTTCTTCCTGGAGGCTTTGCAGAGCAGGCACTTGCAAATGTCTGTGGAACGCGCGCTCGTCCAACCAGACACCGTCATCAGCGTCGACAAACGCAGCAAGCTTGGGATAGGCGCGCACAGCTCCACGCAGAACTCCTTGCTTATGTTCGCGGACGGCTCGAAGAACAGCAAACATCCAGCTAGTCTTATCGTGAATAGACCGAGCCCCCTTTTTCCTCCCTTCTCCTCCTCGCTCTGAAACCAGCTTCGTATAAAACATGTTTGTATTGATCAAGGCGCTGACCGACATTCCCGTCTAAAACCACCACCTTCAAAACCTCCCCCACTGAATCTTTATACTCGGGCGTCCTAGCAAGCCAGGCAGGAACGCGATCATAGCGAGGCACGCGCCGCTCGCCAAGTCCAAGGAAGACGGGCGCGTGGTCGCTGCACCAATCAGATTCCCTGAAGCCCACGACTCCCGTCCCAGGCTGCAAATCTTTAAGAAGCACAGGAAAGCTGTTGAAATAAATCCTATCCAACCTCGCCATCGAAACGATCCCCCCGCCAACCTCCTCCTTGTGCGTAGGTAAATCTTGTTCAACCTCGCAGAGATCAGGAAACATATTGTCGAAATCGATCGATCATTTGTGGGCATTAGTGTGGGACGTACCGTCCCGATACTGTCTGGGCTCGGCGGTGGCGTAAAAGTTAAAGTCGCCTGCCAGGAAGGCCATCGCGCAGCGCGGATCGAGGGGCCGATCTCGAACGCGCCGAAGAAGAGCTCGCTTCGCAGGCCGACTCAGCGAAGGCACAAGATGAAGGTTGCAAACCTGGAGCACCCCTTCACGCCCTCGGCACGTGAGAATATGACACCGACCTTCTTCAAGAACTTCGCAGCTGATTTGGTGAGACTGCTCAGCGAATTCTGGAGCAAGACTTGTTAGGATCCCACCTGATCTCGCTTCTGGACAGAAGCTACCAAAGAACAGATATCCTGGACAGTCTCCTCAACACGAAAACGTTGACTAGGGTGAAAAGCATGCAGATGTATGTCATCGTCGCTGGTATCCTCGTAGTCATCATCCTATGGGAAACTCACCCTGCCAGTCATCGCGTGAGCCATCTCGGGGAACATGGAGATATGGGCGATGTCTTCGAGCGTCGGGGAGATGCGGTAGGTGGCGCCAGCCTCCTCGACCTTGAAGATTTCCCACGCCTCGATGCCGTTGGTGTAGTACAGCGTGCCTTTGTACGCGTTGGCGCCCAAGCTGGAGATCCCCTCGCGCCACAGGTGGTTGTCCAGGAGGTGCTGCTTGGTCATCCGCCACAGCTGTCCAAGTAAGTATCCGCGCTTCCTGATCTCGAGAGGCTTGTGTACGCCGGCGCGGATCTGGTGCGCGGAGTTGTCCCTCGGGTCGGTCCAGTCACAATTCATGCTGCGAGCTGACAACTCATCCTTAAACTGCTGCGCCGTTTGCTTATTCGGGAAGACAACCATATAGGAGAAGGACATGTCATGGTATATCGGCTTGACCGCGTGCTTGATGGATTCGTGTATAAGGGGGAGAACCTTCTCCTCGTAGTGACGTTTGAACTGCGGGACGACAAGCTTGCGAGGAAAACCACGTAGCCAAACTTTGAGCATCATTCTCTGAACTGCCAGAAGAGCTTGGAGGGCGCTGGCTTCCTGGCGGACTGCCACCACTCTGGAAGCGCGCCCATGGATCGCCGTGAGAGACTCCGCTAGGGGGCCCGTCAGGTGTACTCGTCACCTGCTCGAGCTCCAGCTTCTCGAGCCTTTCGTGCAAGCTCTGCTGCTGGCTCGTGAGAGTGTCGATGCTGGTCTGGACGACGGCCGCCTTGGCATCCGCCTGGTTACGTAATAGCTGGAGCTCCGAGTGCAGTTCGCCACGTAGTGTATCGATGTGGTCGCCCATGTGCTCTTTCATGGCGTCGGTGAACTCGTTCATCAACTCGCGGAACATCGGCTTGAGCTTCTCGGAGTTAGGAGAGGGTGTTCTCATGTTATAGCGGCTCGGAAATTCTGACCTGCGATCCGAGCGAGAGCGGCGATCCTTGCGTCGGCCGCTCTTGCGCTCCTTGGCCCTCCGCGGAGGACTCTGCGAAGAAGAAGAAGATTTCCCCATGACGCGGTCTGAGCGAGGCGAGTGACAGAAAGGAATCGTAGAGTGAAGCGAAACTTGGCGGAGTCTGCCTGGGCAGGCACCTGTGACTCCGCCGTGCAAAGGGGCCCTGCGCGACCTCGAGAAATGTTTTACTTCAGCCAAGATGGCTTGAGCCAAAATGGCTACAGAGGAGGAGGAGGAGGAGGAGGAGGAGGAGGAGGAGGAGGAGGAGAGGAGGAGGAGAACGGGTCGCCTGAGCCCGTCGGAGAGCCCCCCCCCAGGGCGGGGCTTTGGATGCCGCCGCCGACCTGTGGGGCCACACGCGGAGGCCTGGCCCCGTCGGCGGCCGGGGGTCGTGGCCGAGGCCGGGAGGCTGCGGGAGGTCGAGGACGCGGGCGCAGCTCCAGGTCCGCAGCAGCCTGTTCGATGCCCCCCAATCTCGGGGGCGCGCAGGAACCACGGATCGAGGAATGCACTCCCGACAAATGGAGCCAGTGCCGCCTCATCTGGGGACGGAGCGCGTCGGTTCCGCATGGAAGCGGGATCCGACACGAATCCACGTTGCCTCAATCCTTGGCGGCACGCAGAAGGGGGTGGAGGGAGGGGGAGGGCTTCTTGGGAGGCTGCTTCTTAGAAGACGCCGGCCTTACATCTGCGGAGAAGGCCCGCGCCTTCAAAGAAGCAGGGGTGCTTCTAAGAAGCCCCCCGCCCTCCCCCCGCCCCCCTCTGCACGTGGCTGATCGATGCCAGCATACGCCACGAACATAGATACACTGACTGACACCCTCCGACGAATGTTGTATGTACCTCCCCGTGTACAAATCGCTGGCTTTCGGTGGTGATTTCTCCGACACCACCCTCCCCTGAGACCCAGGAACAATCCAGTGGAGGGTGGCTGTGTATTCTGTTGTGGCGGATCCTAGACGGGGTCAAATGGAATCGAAGGATCGCGCCGCATCGCCGATGCATTGACGATGCACCTGTGATGTCGGCGATACATTGGCGCCGTCGGCGTGGCGAAAGTCGGGCTCCGCATCGAGGCGCATCGCAATTGCATCGGCGATGCGGCACCATCCGCCGACCCATCTACTCGGACCCCATCTGGAAGGCCCAGACCTGTGGCACAGGCCCTCGTTCTCGTGGGTGTTCAGCGTGCACGTGGAATATCTTGGCGGCGCGCAGGAGTCGGGCGTTGGCAGAGCTGGGTTTAGTGGGACCTGGTTCAGTGATGTGTACTGGGGGACGCCCCCCCCGCCCCGTTTCACTGACCGGCATTGCCGTCGACCGAAAAAACACCCGCTACGGCAGACCTGGTTTGGTGATTCTGGCCAATTCAGGGGCTCCGGGGCCCTACTACTGAGCGGGCCCCCTCACCTGGGGTCCCAGCTATACCCGAAGGAATCGGGGCACAAACGATGCCATGCACACACGTGAAGCTCGAAGGTCCGCGCGAATACCTGGGGCCCCAGCTATACCCGAAGGAGTCGGGGCACAAACGATGCCACGAGCATATGTGAAACTCGAAGGTCCGCGCGAACTCCTCGGATCGGCGGTGAGGCCCCCTGCCGGCGGATCTGGCGCCGCCCCTGGCTCGCTCCGCGCGCGGGGTGGTGGGGTCCAGCGCCGATCCTGGAACTCCGGGCGGACCTCCGAATGTAATGTTTATGCCATCGCTTGTTCCCATAAGGGTTACCCATCGGTCGGACAGCGTGGGCAGAGGAGCATGCATTGGGAGGGCGTTGACAATAGGCTGGGTTCCGGCCCGACCCCGGAAATCGGCGGGAACGAGAAAATCATTCGACTCTTGCAGTGGAGAGTACATTGGAATATGGGAAAACCAGTTTCCAACCAGTGGGTACAAGCATCGTGCTACCCTAGGGAATGCTGGAAAAGGAACGAATGGGTTTCTCTCGCCACGGCCACGGAAGGACTCAGCCACGAACGGGTCCAAGGCCTACTTTCAGGAGCGGCACGGAGACAGGATCCGCTCCTTAGGATGCAATTCCTGGGAAGCCTCCGTGACGCTTGCGCGCCTGGATACCGTTCGACAGCACTCTTCGCGCTCTTGGATAGCGCTCGGTGGCGTTGCGATGGCGTCCGTCGAGCACGTGGATAGCGCTCGACACAGCCTTTCATCGTGCTCGGCCCAGGCGCCCACAAAAGAAGCTTGAACACGAGGAGGGAGCACCTCGCACTACCTCTGGGCCCCCGCCAAAATCATCTCCCGGTGCAGATTCGCCGACCCCTTTGGGCCACCAGCGTGTGAAGCTCCTAGCCGCTCGAAGAGGACGATGATGACAATGATGAGGAGGAGGACATCGTATGGAGGGCATGGAGCACCACGGGGTCCAAGATAATGCTATTGGCACGAAAACAATAACTATCCCAGTGCGACCCTAACTAGGAGTTGGAGCATCTAGGAAAGCAACACATACATCTACACCGACAGCTGCATTTCCATCTACACCTGCATCTACATCTACATCAACATCAACAGCGAGACTCACATCTACATCTACATATACACCTACATCTACACCTACACCTACATCTACACCTACACCTACATCCACATCTACACCTACATGTTCATCTACATCTACACTTTCGCATTGGTTTTGCTGTTGCTTTGCAGTGCCTTGCTTTTGTTGTTGTGTTTGCTTTTGCTGCTGCTGTTGCTTTGCTATGCAATGCTGCGCTATGAGATGCTATGCCATGCTATGCTATGCTGTGCTATGCTATGCTACGCTGCACTGTGCTATGCTAAGCAATGCTATGATATGTTATGCTGCGCTATGATATGCTATGTTATGCTGAGCTATGATATGCTATGCTGTGCTATGATTGGGTACATTATGCTATGCTGTGCTAATGCTGCGCTGCGCTATGCTGCGCTGCGCTGAGCTAAGGTAAGCTAAGCTATGCTAAGCTAAGCTAAGCTAGGCTAGGCTAAACAGCTAAGCTAAGCTAAGCTAAGTCAAGCCAAGCCAAGCCAAGCTAAGCTGAGCTAAGCTAAGCTAAGCTAAGCTAGGCTAGGCTAAGTTTAGCTAAGCTAAGTTATGCTAAGTAAGGCTAGGCTAAGCTAAGCTAAGCTAAACTAAGTTAAGCTAGGCTAAGCTAAGATGAGATAAGCAACGCTAAGCTAAGGGAACGTCACTGGGGGAACCGCGGGGCGGATGCCGGGGGAGCCGCCCGGGGCGTGCCCCACTGCCCGGCCCTTTAAGCAAACAGAGTAAGAACCCTTCTAGGCAGAACCTAGGTAGGGAATAACAAACAAACACAGAATTGCATTACACGTTAGCTTCCCATGGTTTGCACCCTAACGCTCCCGAGCCTAAAAAGAGTCCTTACTTCAGCGTTTTGCCTGTGTTTTGCGAGTGGGGCATATCCTATGAGAGAGCGGGAAAGCTTCTCAGCAGGGCCCGTGGGCGTCTGAGAGGGCTCCTCAAAGATGGGCGAGGCTTCTGTAGAGGCCTCCTAAGCTCGGCGACGAGCGAGGAAGGGAATGAGAAGGAGAAGGCCTTCCAGAAGGCGGCGGGACTTCTCAAAGCCCTCTGGCCTTCTGAGAGGTTTTGTGTATGTATTCGGGGAAGGCTTCGAAACATCTCAAAAGGCTGAGGACTGCCGAGCCTTCTGAGAAGGCCCGCCCCTTCTCACTTCTCCCTGCGCTCGCCGCCGATACACAGGGTCCGAGCAGATGGAGTCGGAGGATCGAGCCGCATCGCCGATGCATCGCGGATGCATCGGCAATGCATCGGCGACGTCGGCAGAACATCGGCGATGTCTGCGTGAATACAGTCGGGGCGTTGACCTAAGGAACCCTAAATAAGGAACGAGGCCCCTGTTTCCCACAAGTTCAACTTCGATTTACCTTCGAAAGCCTGAGCAAAGCCTGAGGCAGACCGTGAAACAATCAAGGAAACCCGAGCCCCTCCCCAACGAGAAGGGTTCCTTTTTCAGCGCCCCGACTGTAACATCGGGCTCCACATCGCGCCGCATCGGCGATGCATCGGTGATGCGGCGCGAGCCTCCGACCCCATCTGCTCGGACCCCATCCAGGAGGCCCTGAGCCTTCAACAATCGAGCCAGGCCTGCCTTCGCAGAAGCTCCCCCGCCGCCCTCCTCCGAAGGCAGCCCGCCTCGCGCGAAACCCCCTCGCGCGCGCCGCCAGGGACTAGACCAGGCAGCCGCCAGGGCGGAGCGCACGCCACCCGCTGTCGATCAGGGCCCACTGCAGGTCCGTCAGCCTCCGGGGACGAACGCATATGCGACGGCGACTGCGACTGCGGCCCGCATGGCGCACCCTGCAGGTGCCGCGGGTTGGGGCCAAGGTGCTCACAGAGAACATGACTCACACTGACGCGCAGAACATCTCTTCGAGATTTCCCCAAGCAGCCCAGGACGTGCTGAGAGGAGAGAGGCCCAAGGAGTCCGAGCAGGTATCACGGCCCCAGCCAGGACCCCTCCCACAGTTGTAGTCCCCACCCCCGTCGTGTAGAGGATCTCCTGCATGGGATCTGAGCAGATGGGGTCGAAGGGTCGCGCCGCATCGCCGATGCATCGGCGATGCGGCGCCTTGGGAGGCCTGGATCCCTCTCCTCCCTCTCTCCCTCCTCCTCGCCGACATCAAGGACAGCCCTCCGGCGCGAGCTTGCCGCCGCCGCGCGCGCGCGCGCCGCGGGGCCACCGAGGGCGGCTATCGTGGTCGGTCCTAGCTCTCTCAGTCCCGACGTCTGCGATGCATCGCCGATGCATCGCCGACGCATCGGCGATGCGCCAAGACATCCTCCGACCCCGTCTCTAGAAGCCTGCCAAATTGGGTCCGAGCAGATGGGGTCGGAGGATCGCGCCGCCTCGGCGACGTTGGCAAGGCATCGGCGCCGTAGGCGTGGAGAAAATCGGGCTCCACATCGTGCCGTACTACCATTGCGTCGGCGATGCGGCGCGAGCATCCGACCCCACCTGCTCGGACTACATCTGGGAGGAGACCTCCGGTCGGACCTGGGAAACAAAACGAGAAAAGCATTCTACAGGAACGCGAGACACGCTCTGCCGGACCCTCACTCGAGGGTGCCCCTCCCCAAGGATGCACACGAATATCCAACACGCACGAAAACCATCAGGGTATTCTCCCGCAGGGCGCACACCTTGAGCAGTGACGCTGCCGCCTGTCATGCCTTCCCCTCCCCCTCCCCCTCCTCCTCCTCCTCCTCCTCCGACGCCTCACATGCATAGTTTTCCAATGCGAATGTTCCGCGAATGTCTTCCACCGCGGGCGCCTCGGCGCCCCCCCCGCCGCGCCTTCGTGGCGCCACACGCGCGGAGCCGAGTCCGAGTCCGAGTCCGAGGCCGAGTCCCCGAACCGACCTCGATCTTACAATCGACATATTTGGCAGAGGCGGGCGGTAGAGACGCGAGGGCCTCAAAAGCGCTGAAGAGGTCGCACTTCTCGGGCGGCGGGCCGCCGGACTCCCGAGGAGGAGCCGGCCGGTGGCAACCGCGCAGGGCGGGCCGCAGAGGCAAGGACGCGAGGGCACCCTCCCCGAACCGACCTCGGCCTTACACTTATGTCGGGCATGTCCCCCTACAGGCGGATTTTCGACGAAAACTGAAGCATACATCAAAAATGCCCCAAAAAGGCACAAAACAAATAAAAAAGGGTCCCCAGACTATTTCTGGATTATTTGGGGATTATTTTTGGGATATCTGTTACTTTTCATCGAAAATCTCCCTGTAGGGGGACAGGCCTGACTTAACCTTACACCTCGGTCCGACCGCAGATGCGAAAGCCAGACCCGACACCCGCCGACCGAGTCTCCCGAATCGATGGGGTTCGGACTCCGCCACGGATTTGGGTTTTTGACCCCACGTCGATCTTCAACCTTGAACCGATCACGGCCCCGACCGTTCAAAGTTGAATTCCGTCGGGCCCAGTGGCGTCACCGCATCCATCGATGCTTCCGCGCCGCAGAATTCAACCTTGAACGCTTTCGCCAGCGTCGCCGGCGCACCAACGCAGCGTGAACTTACCGTGCCTTTTCCTCCTCTGGGCATTCGGCGAATTCCGAACTACACCCCCGCCGATCACTCTGGAGGTATGGAAATGGTATGGTATAAAGGGGTGTGGTGTCAATTCTAGGTGAAGGGGATCCTGGCGATGTCATTCGTCGCAGATCGCACCGCCACTTCCACGATTGGCACCATACCCCTTTACTGGCCATCGCTCTGACGTCCATTCCCTGTGTTTTTTGTTCGGTTTCGTGCGTGGCTTTTTCGCCAAATGATCAAGGATGCTCCTCGATGGTCCTCGCCGAAGGAAACACATGCACACGTCCGAGCGATGCCAAGCTAATGCCACACCCCCTTCCCGACCTCCAGACATCTTAGGACCCCCGAGGGCGGCCCAACCGCAGACCCCCCGGGCGCCCACGGCGGGCCTCCGCAGCTCCCGCGCGCGGCCGGGGCGCCGCCACCAGTCCCAGGCCCGGCCGTCCTTCGGGGTGCTGCCAGAAGTACCCCTGTCCCATATTTCCGGGAAGTCGACGAGTCATTGTGTCTATGAGTTTCTCCCTCCTGAACTTGTGAAGAGGGGACTTGGGACGGGAGGGTCCATTGCAGCACCGCTGATGCATCTTTGCTTTACTCTGGTCCTCCTCCGCCTCCTCCTTCCCTGGACCGAGGCACCCCGAGGATTCCCGGGGTGGCCCATGACGGCCTCCAGGGCACCCCTCGCGAGGCCCAGAGGGCCCCAGGGGGCTCCAAATTTTGAAGCGAAGTGCTGGGGGCGGCGCGCCGACCCCATCCAGGAGGAGGAGGAGGAGGAGGAGGAAGGAGGAGGAGGAGGAGGAGGAAGGAGGAGGAGGAAGGAGGAGGAGGAGGGAGGAGGAGGAGGAGGAAAAGGAGGGAGGAGGGAGGGAGGAGGGAGGGAGGAGGGAGGAAGGGAGGGAGGGAGCAGGCCAAGGGCACTTCCAGCAACCCCCCCGAGAGTCCTTCCGGACGTTCCCCTCCGAGGAGCAGGGCGCGTCCACGAGCACGAGGCCGAAGGCCCCGGGCGCCAGCGCGCCGACCTCGGACGACGACGACGCCGACGCCGACGCCGACGCCGACGACGACGGCGACGCCGACGCCGACGCCGACGCCGACGCCGACGACGACGACGACGACGACGACGACGACGACGACGACGGGGAGGAGGAGGACGACGACCTCGCGCCCGTCGACGCGGGGCGCGAGGAACTCCGTGACGCCGCACCTCGGGAACTGCCGAGGGGGGTCACCACCGAGGGGGCCGCTGGCTCCCCCCGAGGCTCGAGGTTCGAGGCTCGAGGAGGAGGAGGAGGAGGAGGAGGAGGAGGAGGAGGAGGAGGAGGAGGAGGAGGAGGAAGGGCCGATGAGCGAGAAGTGAACTCGTCGGGAGATGCTGGGTGGGATTTGGGAGTCCAGGGAGCCTTTCTTATTCGCGAGAACGGGCGTGATCGGAGAAGAGGGGGGAGGTTCATCCCTCCCGATCACGTCACGGCGAGGGGCCGCCAGAAATCGTTGAAAATCCGAGTGGATCCGTACGAAATCTTTGCACATGTGGGCAGAACAACGTGACGTGATCCGGGGCGGGGGAAGGAGGGAGGGAGAGGGCCCATCACGGCCACTTTCGCTCAGACCTTGAACAAAAACAGGCCCAAGAGGCCATCCTCGTCGAGGAGGTGGCCCCCCCCCCTGTTGGTGCCCCCCCTTGGTATTGCCTGAGCACCGAAGGAGATTCGCCCGCAGCACGCGGGCGCGCGCCACGTCCGGCTCGTTCGCGACCAGCAGGCCCCTGCCGCGCATCCAGGCGCCCAGCTGCGTCGCCTTGCTGCCGGGCGCGGCGCACGTCGAGGAACAAGAGCACGGCAGGCACACGAGCTGTCGGAGCTCCGCGCGCGATTTTCCGCGGGGATCGGCACCGGCCCCCCCCCCCCCCTGGCGCGCGGGGCGCGCCGCCAGGGGAGGCCGAGCGCCGATCCAGAGAAAAGCCGCGCGGCGCTCCGACCGCTGATGCTCGTGCCGCGTGCTGCTCTTCGAGCACAGGTCCAGGGCCTGCAGGCCCTCGGGGGCGATGCCCAGGTGCGCCAGCGCGGCCTTCGCGACCTCCACCGGCAGCATCGAGGCGGCCTCCTGGCAGTAGATCTCCCCCGTCAGCCGGGGCGTGCTCGTGCCCGCGCGAGCCCCCGCTGCCACGAAGAAGCCGCCCTGGCACCAGGGCACCGGCTCAAGCCGCCACCCGGACTGCCGGGGTGCGCCGAATAGAGAGAGGGGCCAGGAGGAGTGTCGTATCGCGCCGTGGCTCTTGCGGATCGACGCTGATCGATGCACATCGGCGGTAATCGCCGCGCAAAATCGGCGCTACATCGGTGCTCTCTCATAGATTCTCACATGCTGGCGCGCGCTCGTGCAGTGTAGAATGTAAGCACGGAGTCCCGAGAGTTCACTCTGGGCTCCCCAGAGTTGCTGCGGAAACGTGGCACATCGTGACCCGTCGGGGCACGTGCGCGGGCGAGGGGGGCCAGGAGCTCGAGCCGCAAGAGAGGGGGGCAGGAGATCGGAGAAATCCCGTGGCCCCAATCTCCCCCCCTTCACCCCCAATTCTCGCCCCCGCCCGCCCCTCCACTAGAGGCCTCCTAGATGGGGTCGGAGTAGATGGGGCCGGAGGATCGCGCCGCATCGCCGATGCATCGACGATGCACCAGCGATGCGTCGTCGACGTGGGCAATGCATCGGTGACGCCAACGCGAGGCACATCGAGCCGCATCGGCGATGCATTGACGATACGGCGCGATCCTCCGACCCGATCTACTCGGACCCCATCTATTTAGGAGGCCTACAGTCGGGGATGGACAGACCTCCCTTTAGTAAAACGTCTCATCCCGAGCCGCTCTTGGCAAGACCTGCAAGGCCCGGTGTAGCAGGGGCCCCTGGATGCCGGGAACCGCTGGAAGCCTCTTGTTGGTGTGGTGTGATTCTCCCCGCGACGCGACGGACCTGACATACGCCGGTGTGACTTTTTCGGTGCGCAGCCCCACAGGTCACGACCCCCGTTCTCGGAACCGGTTTCACCCCCCGGTTCCATGTTTGATGGCGCTCGGGCCTGGCAAAGGGCCCCCGGAGTTCAGATAGAGGAAAGACGCCGCGATTGAAAAAAACACGTCGTCGGAGATCTAGGGGCGTCTGGGCCGTACTCTGTCTGTGTCCCTCTATAGTTCTGGGTCCCCAGACTACAGGTACCCCCTGGACTACAGGTGCCCCCACAGGACTAAATCCGTGCGTGTGTTGACGCGTGAGCACGCGTTCCCCCCCAGACTGCAGGTACCCCCCCGGACTACAGGTACCCTTCCCCCGGACTACAAGTACCCCACCCCGGACCACTGGTGACCCCCCCCCGGAGTACAGGCACCCCTCGCCCGGACTACAGGTGCCCTCCCCGGACTACAGGTACCCCCAGAACTATTATGGGACAAACAGTAGTGGGCCCTGGATATGAAAAGGAATATTGTTGTACACCGTTCGCGATTCAGTTGTTCCGATTCGGGCGCAGTGTTTGTTGACGTTTCCGGCGCCATTGTGTTACCGTAGTCGTTTCCCCGTGTGGGGGCTGGCCCACATCACCGCTGTCTTTCCAAGTCCGAACCGTTTTCGAACCAGTTCCGACAGACTGTCCAGGCCGTTTCGGTGAACAATTGTTTCTTCTACTGTTTCGATGAACCATTTTCTTGCCGTCTTCATGGCCAAGAGGCAATTCTGCGAACACGCTGTCTTCAACTGCCCTACGGCCCCACCGACACCAAAGACAACGAATGAGGCATGGGCCCGCAGACGCTGAGCCTGCCACGCCGACCTCCTTTGCCCGAGGCACCTGCCATACCCGCCGCGGCTCCCCAGACCCCTCCCGGGGCGGGGCCCGACCGAAGCCCTCCCAGGCGCGCCTGGCGGTGGCCACGCGGCGCTTCCTCCCCGGCGCTGGCGGCCCCCTCCCCGGCGCCCCCCGAGACCGCACGAGCGCCTCCGCCAGCCCCGGCCGGGCCTTCAGCGGGTTGGCCCGCAGCGCGGGCCGGGGCGGCCCGCGGCAGGCGCGCAGGAAGGGCCGCACCTCCGACGAGGGCAGCCCCGCCGAGCCGCACAGGTCCTCCAGCAGCGCCCGCGGCGCCCGCGGCGCCGCCCGGCGCGCGGCGGGGGCCATCCACGCGCCAGTGCGACCGCGGCCGCGCGGGCACTGCCGAAGGGGCCGAAATTTAGGTCGGGCATGTTTCCCTCCGGGCGGACTTCGGACGGAAACTCAAAAAAATACGGCAACAGTAAGCAAGAAGAGGCCACAAATAATCGGAACATCGCCTTCAGACTATCCTTTGACTACTTTTGAATGTTCCTCCTGTAGGGGGGCATGCCCGACTTAACCGACATTGCCGCGCGCAGCTTCAGCGAAGCTGAGAGGCTGGGATGGCTGCGCGCGGGCGCGGGGGCGGACCAGGGCTGGCCGCCCTCCTCCTCCCCCTCCTCTTCCTCCTCTCCTCCTCCCCCTCCTCCTCCTCTCCTCCTCCCTTTCTCCTCCTCCTCCTCCTCCTCGATGTTATGTTCCTTTTTCTTCTCCTTCCTCCTCCCACCCGTCGACGATAAGGATAGGAAGAAAGACGGACATGAGGAGGAATACGAAAGAGGGAAGAGGAGGAGGAGGAGGAGGAGGAGGAGGAGGAGGAGGGGGAGGAGTTCGAGTTCGACCCCATTCGCGAAGCGAAGTGCGCCTAAATCACGAGCCCCTGCGAGCCTTCTCTGCCCTGCTGAGTACCTTCGGTCACTGGCCATCGGCAATGCGGGACAGGTGCTCCGATCGGCTGGAGTTCGCGGTCCTGTGGCATTCGTTGCCAAGACCCTTAAGCATCTGACTGGCGAAACAACAACATCGGCTACAAAACAAAAGCTTCAGCGTGCCGTGCAAACGCATGCAGTGCGTGTGATGTACCCCCCCCCGCAACGTGCAGCTTTACTGCAGACGGGACCTCGAATAAAGCACCATACGCGTGAACAGGGTGAACACACGGGGTCTCCCTCCAGAGGGCTGTTTTTGCAAGGGTGGCGGAACTACAACACCGAGTGCAACGGCGTACCGCTTCATCAAGGCGATGGGTGTTCGAAAACATCTAGACCACCGATGGCGGCAGGAATGGGAGGAGGGCAAGTCTCACGATGTTTCCTTTCCCTCGGCCCGAGCCATTTCTCTGCCTCAAGCGTGTCCATCGTGGCACGGAGAAGACGGAGCCTGACAGCATATACCTTGTGCTCCCAAGTCTATGCCCGCGCTCTCGTCTCTTTGTCGATTTGACATTTAGCAGCCGCGGCCCCTGCGAAGGTGTCCGCCGCAGAATTGCCCAAGATCATCCACATCGGGAATCAGACAAAGCCTCGCGGGCCTCCAGGTGTGACTTGACAAAAAACACCACAACAGAGGTTGAATCGCGATGGGCCCCGAACTGCTTGCTAACCTCATGCCACAATCTGCGCCTGGTCCCTAGGGTGACTCATACCGTCGGTTAGCCCAACCCTCGGCTACATATTCGCTGCCTGTCGTGTACACCACACAGCCTGCAGTCTTCTGACTGGCCAGTAACAGCGCGCTGAGTTCCCCCCGAGACACGGACTGTCGAGCGAAGAGGAGGAGGAGGAAGAGGAGGAGGAGGAGGACTCCTCAGGAGGAGGAGGAGGAGGAGGAGGAGGAGGAGGAGGAGGAGGAGAGGGAGCAGGAGGAGGAGGAGTGGGGGAGGAGGAAGATGAAGAGGATGGTCTCTGGAATAGTGTCCGAATCCGTATTGCCAGACCCCCGAAATGCCTCACGAAATGCGCCGGCGGCGCAAGCGTTTGGCAACCCGACGATTCTCACGCAGCGGACTGCCAATCCTCGGGCCGATTTGGCGAGACGCGCGAGCTCAAAGCCGCTGCGAAAGATGCGAAGAGGAGGAGGGGGAGGAAGAGGAGGAAGAGGAGGAGGAGGACGAGGAGGAGGAGGGGGATGAGGACGGGGAGGAGGAGAGAACGGGGGATTGTGGCGACCCTCGCCTTTCGGATGGTGTTTTTCGTGTGGCTTTCCTAAGGTTGTCGCGTCCTTCCTCCTCTTCCTCCTTCTCTTCCTCCTCGTCCTTCTCCTGCTCATCCTCGCACAACTCCTCGCCGTCCTCCTCCGACTCCCAGAAGAAGCACTGGCTGTTTTGTGTTACTCTCCTCTCAACAAAAAACCGGCGTCGTCCCACCTGTTTTTTGTTTGGGGGGAGGGGGAGAAAAATCCTGTGTGGCGCGTTCCAATGAAGTCTCTGTGTGCGGATTTCTCCTAGAATCCCTTTGGGGTGTTTTCCAGTGGACTCCTGTTGAGAGGCGTTCCAATAGAATTCCATGTGCGGCGCTTTCCAAAAGTTCCCTGTTGTGAGGAGTTTCCATAGAATCCCCTTTGCGGTGTTTCCACGGGATTCCAACTGTGACGGTTTCTATTGTTTCTCTCTCTGTCCCCCAAAACAAATCAAGAACATAGTGGACTAGTTGTGTTTTTGTTCGTGTGGGTGGGTGGGTAGGAGGAAAATCCTGTGTGGTGCTCTCAAATGAAATCCCTTTGCGCGGATGTCCAATATAATCCCATCGGGGTGTGTTTCAATGGATTCCTGTTGAGAGGCGTTTCAATCGAATTGCCTGTGTGGAGGATTTCCCATAGAACACCCTTGTGTGGTGTTTCCAAAAAAATCCCACTGTGACGGTTTCCAATAGAACGCCGTTGTGGTGCGTTCCAAGTGATTCCTGTTGTAAGGCTTTCCTATATCATCCGTCGATCGTGCTTCCCAATGGATTCCGAGCGCGAGGCTTTCCAATGAATTCGCTTTGTGGTGTTTTCCAACGGATTCCTTCTGTGATGCTTCCCTCTGGGATCTCATTGTGGTGCGTTCCAAAGGATTCCTATTCTGATGTTTTCCCGCAGAACCCGTTTTTGCGGCGCGTTCCAAAGGATATCCACTGCGAGGATTTCCAATTGTGGCGATTTCCAAAGGAGCTTTGTTGCGAGGCTTTCCAATAATCACACTGTGGTGCGTTCCACAGGAGTCCTGTCGTGAAGCGTTCCAATCGAATCCCTCTGCGACGCTATCCAAGAGATTCTTGTTTGCGAGGCCTTACCCTTGAATCCCTGTGATGCTTTCCGATGGTGTCTCTTGTGTGGGGCATTCACATCGGAGCCCCCACTGGCGCTTTCAAAAATACTTTCTGGCGCAAGACTTTCCAATGGAATCCCTATGTGATGCTTTCAAAAGAATTCCCACTGTGACGGTTTCCAATAGAATGCCGTTGTGGTGCTTTCCAACGGATTCCTGTTGTGAGGCTCTCGGACAGAATCACTTCTTAGTTCTGCCAAATGGATTCCAATTGCGAGCTTTGCTATAAAATCTCTTTATGGCGATGTCCAAAAGATTATGGTGAGCTGCTTCCATGCGGGATCTCCTTGTTGTGCTCACCACGGGATCCCTCTTGTGATAATTTCCTATTGAACCCCTTTGCGGCGCAGAGGATTTCCACGTTGAGGATTTCCCGTGCAATCCCGTTGTGGCGCGTTCCAAAGGATCCTCGTTGCGAGGCGCTTCAGTCGCATATCTGTACGGTGTCTTCCGGAGATGTCCTGTCGTGAGGCTTTGCAATCGAATACCTCTGCGGCGCTATCCAAAGGATTCATGTTGTGCGGTTTCCTGATTGAATTCCTGTGTGGTACTTTCCGATGGGTTCCTTTTTTGTGCGGCTTCTCAATAGGAGCCCTCAGTTGTGTTTCCAAAACGGTGTTCTGGTGCGAGGCTTTCCCAGTGTGGTGCTTTCCGATGAGCTCCTTTTGTGTGCGGTTTCCCAATAGGATCCCCTCAGTGGCGCTTTCAAGTGCAGTAAAATCCCTCTGTGGTGTTTTCCACCGGATCCCTTTGGTGGTACCTTCCATAAGGAGGCCTTCGTAGCGTTTTCCAATGGAGTCCTGTGGTGGCGTTTTCCAGTAGGAGTCCTTGTTGGTGGTTTCCAAAGGGTTTCTCTTGAGGCTTTCCCATACAGTCCCTGTGGTGTTTACCAAATTAGTCATGTTGCCAGGCGCTCGGGTATGATCGAATTTGTTGCGCTGTTCAAAGGACCTATATTGCGAGGCCATCCGGTAAAACCACTTAGACTCCTTGCCAAAAGGGTTCCAATTGTTGCCTCCCACAGAATCCTTCTGGGGCACTTTCCAAATGATGCCAATCATGATTGTTTCTAGCAAATGCGTGTTGCTAGACAGCGCGTTCCAGATGAACCCTGCTGCGAGGCCATACAATGGACCTCCTGTGTATCATTTCGCATAGTGTTCCAAGCCCGAGGCTGTCCAATCGAATAGTTTGTGTTGTCCAACGGTTTCTTCCTGTGATGCGTCTCAATAGACATCTTCAGCAGTGCTTTCCAAACGGCTCCGATTATGAGGCTTCTCAACATAATCCTTTGGTATGATTCCCAGCGGATCCTTGTTGCGAGGACATAGAATATCGTTGCTTCGCTTTCCAGAGGGATTCGCTTGTGATGCTTAAGGAAGGAGATGCGTATAATGTGTCTGTGAAAGAGAGGCACAGGGAAAAGGCGAGAAAGGAAATATAAGGATAATGTTGACGACAAGGCTGGAAGCTCGTAAAAACTCCTCTGGCGCCTGGATTTCAGGGTGGATATTTTCAGCATGCCTGAGGTGCGCCGAACTTGAAGGGCAACGATACGGGGGGGACTGGCATAGGGGGGGATGCCTCCACCTGGAATCGGCGACACATCGCCGATAAATCGGCGACTGGGCCCCGATAGTGAGTCCGCACCTTCCTGGGCAGGTTAGGGCTTTCGGGCCCCTGTCGGCGATCAATGGGCGACGGCGGGTCAGTGCACCCCCCCCGTGTGCCCATCCCCCCCTGCCGTTGCCCCTGAGGACTGGCCGGCCCCACCGCCGCGCCGTCCTGCGGGCCTGGCACGGCGTCCAGCGCGGGCTCCGCGGGCGCGGCGGCGAGCAGCTCCGAGAACGCCACCTCGCCGCGGCCGCGGGGTAGGCTAGCCCGGGGGGCAGCGCGCGGATGCCGGAAAGGACTCCTCCTCCTCCTCCTCCTCTGCCCTCCTCCTCTGCCCTCCTTCTTTTCCCTCCTCCTCCTCCACCTCCTTCTCCTCCTGCTCCTCCTCCTCCTGAACTTCCCGGGACGTTCCGTCATCATCAAAAATAATCATAAGTATCATCAGCCTCAGCATCATCATCATCATCATCATCATCATCATCATCATCATCATCATCATCATCATCATCATCATGATCATCATCATCATCATCATCAGCAGCAGCAGCAGCAGCATCATCATCGGCATCATCATCGTCATCAGCATCATCAGCATCATCATCAGCATCATCAGCCACCACTACCACCATCATCACAAGCACCATCATCATCACCGCCACCACCACCTATCACCAACTCATCACCACCATCATCAGCATCCCCATTGTCATCACCATCATTCATCATCATCATCATCATCATCATCATCATCATCATCATCATCATCATCATCATCATCATCATCACCACCACGTGGCTAAGCTCATTTTCCAACCCCAGAAGGGACAACCATTCCGTGAACACTGAAAGGCCTGCCAGCTCGGCAAACTGACGGCGCCAGAAATCGAGGGTACGAGAAGACGAGTCAGAATCGCCACCAACGCTGCTGAGCAGGAGGTGAAACTGGTAGGCTTGGGGGTAGTTGGAACAAGTTGAGCCATCGTGTCAGCGGACCGACGTAGACAACATCTCCGAGCAAGCACATCCACGTGGCTCCGCCAATTTTGCACCGCCAGAGAAAACAAACGTATCCGTGAGCACTGAAGACCAGTGAGCTCGGCCAGCAGACGACGCCTGGGATCGAGGGCACAAAGAGACAACGCAGGACCCCCCCGTCCTTAAGTTTGGAATTGGCCGAAGGCCTGCGCGAGAAGCGCGTGCGATTTCAGAATGCGGAAGACATCGCATACATACTCTACGGAAAAAGTTGGGTATGGTTGCGCAAACAACGTTTTGAAACTCCAGCAGCGTTTTCACCCTAGAGCGGTTTGTGTTTCTGAATTCAAGGCAGAAGCTCACGCAAAACATCTGAATTCAAGGCAGCCAACCCTTGGCAGCAGAGGGCCAGCAATGACGCGTGTTCTGCCAAAGCGCCCCGTACTGGCAAGAACTGGCTGTGATGGACTCAACGCCCATCTGCTTCAACCCGTTAAACAGTTGGGTTAACCAGATTCTGGAGGTCGTCGGATTCTCGATGGCGACAGTCATGAGCGAGGGCCACTGAGGCACGCATCGCTGCCTAAACGGACATTTTTGCAAAACCCTGGTCACGAAGGCCCGGAAGCCAGAGCAGCCCTAGCCCTGAACCCCGAAGGGGGGCGGGACCAGCCTAATGTTGCCCCCATCGTACTTGAGGACCACATCCCAGGCATGATTTCGAGCACCCTGAAAAGTGTCGAAACAATGTCGAAACAGTATCGAACGAGTGTCTGAGAGGCCCGACACGCGAAAATCCTCGAGTTTCTGCAATTCTTTAATGTTTGACATTCTTTCTGGTGATTCAGGCCCCCCCCTCCCCTTCGGGCTTTGGACCAGGTGCCAGGGCCCCCGAGCCAGACGAGGCGGCGGGAGGCGGAAAGGCCACAAGCCCCGCGGGCACGCTGGGCATCAGACCTGAGGACGTCTTGCTTCCCGGCACGGGCGCTGTCGCAGGCGTAGGCGCGGAGGCCCCCGCGCGCCAACTCGAAGGTGATGGGCCTGCTTTCCACCACCACCACCACCATAAGTTGGAGGCGGAGGGGGTCATCCTCCTTCTCCTCCTCCTCCTCCTCCTCCTCCTCCTCCTCCTCCTCCTCCTCCTCCTCCTCCTCCCTCCAACTGATGGTGGTGGTGGTGGAAAAAAAACAGGCCCATCAGAAGGAGAAACGCCGAGAGCCCACGAAGACCTCGACGCAGTAGCCGTGCCTCTGCCCCGCGCCTTGAAGCGGGTCCACGATGAGGCGCTGTAGCCGCGCTGGCCCGAGCCCTCGCGACTCATGGGAGCCGGGCCTGCTCGCGCTGGAGACTGGCCGTCGCCTCGCATCTCCATCGAGCAGCCCATCCCCCACCTGGCGCGCCTCCTCGGCCATCGCCGACTTCCTCTTGAGC
Organism: Prorocentrum cordatum; assembly: GCA_963575745.1. Taxonomy (NCBI): domain Eukaryota; class Dinophyceae; order Prorocentrales; family Prorocentraceae; genus Prorocentrum; species Prorocentrum cordatum. Next base: position 438,899 of record CAUYUJ010007792.1, read on the forward strand.
TGATCGGCCACGTGCGCCGACAGGGTCGGAGCGATGGACGATCCGTCGGCCCGCCGACTCCAACGCATAAACTGGTCCGCCGAGCTGTAGTCGGGCTGGCTCGGCGCGACGCGATGCGCTTGCTTTGCGAGAGACAGCGGGCGGGCGTGGAGCTCCATGCTGACCGGGGGCGGGCAGTTGCGCTGGTTGTGCATCGCCGCCGAGTCGAGGATGCGACTGAGCGCCCCGTGCTCGCAAGCGCTCCGGTCGCCCGCCGACACCTTCGACAGCCCGACCCAATTTTCGCGGGCGCAGAGAGCGCTCCTCCCGTTGTCCCGCACATACTTCACGCACCGCATGACTGTCCTCGGGCCTTGCAGGCCCAGGCCGCCAGGGATCACATCTCATCCTCGGTCGATTGCGCCACAGCATCATCCCATGTCCTGCGACGCTCACCCTGCGCGTCCATCTTGACGGACAGGGTGCGGAGGTCACCGCGCGCGAGCAACACCGCGTCCGCGACCGTCAGCTGCCCAGCACTGGTCGACTGACCTGAAGCCTGCACCACTGCTCGGCCACTGGCTGGCAACGCGTGACACACAAGGTCGCCGACCACGCAAGCAGCTCGGTCCTCCAAGGCATACCAGCTGAGCCCAGAGGGCGGCCGGCGGCCCCACTACACCACCAACACCCGCTCCGCCGCCTGCACAGCGGAGACCTGGAGGGATACCCAGAGCGGCGGCGGCCCCCCCCCCCGATCGGCGCCGCCGCCGCGGCCCCAGGCGCGATGAGAGGTCCGCTTGGGGTGGGGGCGGCAGCAGGGGCAGCCGCCAGCGGCACGATGGCCAGCGCGGGGACCGCGAGCGCCACGCCGAAGTGGTGCACTGACCGCAGCGGCGCGCACGGACCCCCCGGCGCGTGGGCACCCAGCAGCGCGCACGCGTCGACGACGGCCTGAAGCGGAGCCGCCCGGGGGCCGTAGATCGTGCCACCCGCCACGCCCCTGGGTACATCCTGCGCGAAGGACAAGACGTGCACCTCGCTGACGTCGGGGCCACGGAGAGCGCCTCCTCATGGCGGTCGCAGTCAGAGTCATCGCTCAGGCACCCTTCGGAGCCAAAACGCACGGCAAGCACGAGCCTCGCATGGAGCAACGGAGCGCCCGGGACCCCGCGGTACCGCACCAGAAGGGAGCCACCAGGCTGGAGCGCAGGAAGGTGGTCTGCGCCAAGGCCTGCTCCTCGATGGGCAGAGCGCACGCAGTGCCGACGCCGGCCGCCTCGACAAACCGCCCCGGCGCCCCGGCCGAGCGCGTGGGGAGCCCCCAGCGCGTGGGGAGCCCCCCAATGGCGCCCAGCACGCACGCGGCGCACGGGAGGAGTCCCAGCACCAGCGCAGCAGCGGTGATGGCCAGATGCGAGGGGCACGCGCAGACGCACGTGGAGGCGGGCACCGCCTGGCAGCTGAGGACTGGCGAGCACGATGGACAGGGAGTGCTCGCACCCCACAGGGCCAGGTCAATGCCGAACTCCGCACCAAAGCTCGAGTGCGGCAGCACGGGATATATGCATAGCCAGAGAAACTTGAACCATCGTGTCAGCGGACCGATGGATGAAAACGGCAAAGCTCAAATTTCCGCAGGCACCATTCCCGAGCAAACACACCCATCATTATCACCATCGCCATCGCCTCAACATCATCATCATCATCATCATCATCATCATCATCATCATCATCATCATCAGCATCATCATCATCATCATCATCATCATTATCATCAGCAGCAGCAGCAGATTATCAGCATCAACATCAGCATCATCATCACCATCAGCATCATCATCATCAGCATCATCATCATCGTCATCATCAACAGCTTCACCATCACCATCTTCATCATCATAAGCAGCGTCATCATCGTCATCATCGTCATCATCAGCATCATCATACTAACCAGTATCCTCCTCATCCTCCTCTGCCTCTTCCTCTTCTTTTCCTCCATCCACCTCCCTCTCGCCTCCTCCTACTCCTCCTCTTTCTCCTCTTGTAAACCTCTCGAAACGCTTTCGGAAGTACCGACTGGAGTGCACTGGACAATGTTATTCAGGAACACTCCGCCCCTGAGGGCCGAGCCCTCTGTTGGCGAAGATATCGGCTCTCGGTCGTGGAGGTAGAGACCTCGATTGGCAGGTTGCCGATGAAGACAGGATGTGGTGGAGTGATGGGGGACCCCTTCAACGTTCAGGGGTTCGCGGGGGCCTTCGTCAACCCACTCTCGGAGTGGGCACAGAGAGTTCGTGAGGAGATCCCTAGTACTAGCTTGCTTGAGAGTTTGTGGTGTGGAATGAAGGTGGATATGTCATAGCAGAAGTATGCGGATGATTTACTTAGGCTTATTCAATTATGTATCGGGGAGGGGATGGAGGAGGTATTCGACTCTCTCAACAAAGTAGATGACCTGATCGATGCTTCTCTAGCTACTACAGGGTACGTTCAGAACAAGACCAAGCAGGTGACACGGTTTTATATCGCTGGCCCTGGTTCAGAAACGAGCAAGAAGTAGATTCGTTCTCATGGTATTGAAGGGGGTCGTCTTGCGGGGCAGGTCTCGGATGTTGCACGATAGCTCGGTCCGATGATCACACCCCTGCAGCTGGCATCCCCTGAGCTTGAACGTCGAATGAATGCTGCGTCCGCTAGTTTCTACAGCATGGGCGCCTTTTGGTCCATGGAAAGTCCGAAGACCTGGAACAGAGTCATCTTCATCAGTCGTGTTCAAGGCTCGCTGTTGTCTGGATTGGAAACGTTCATACTCTCATATAAGCGGCACGCCCTCCTGGACAGACACCTGGCACGACTAGGACGCACGGCAATGATGGGCGCAGCACGTACACAGGCACAGGACGATGACGATCATGCTCGGACTTTAGCAACTCGGGAAGTACTAGCTTACTGGGGTAT
>CAUYUJ010007792.1:446835-448789 GCA_963575745.1 Prorocentrum cordatum
AGGGGCCAAACTCCTCGCCACGCGGCTCGCGGCGGCCAGCGGTAAGAAGCGCGCGCGACGACGAAGGCCAGGGCCTTGGCCTTCGCGGAGCACGCACCGCGGGCTCGTCGAGGCGGAGAGCTTCAGCCACGCGTCGGAGCTGTCTGGGGAAATCTGTCGGGCTCTGTCCCTGAGCAGGCTGTACAGCGCTGGGGGCCTCGAGCACCTGCGAACGCGGCGGGGGAAGCCTTGCACAGGCTCTCGAACATCTGCATCTCCCCGCATTGCGCATGACGCGCAAATGAGGAGCACGCTTTTGCTTGATTCGTGCTGGTCCATTGCATATGCTGGCCAATCCTCTGCACTGGCCGTCTGGAAGTATGACGAAACAGGAGGAGGAGGAGGAAGAGACGAGGCCGAAGAGGCCCGCCACGGCGCCCAGGCCTTGCCGAAGCTGGTCTCCCTGATCGCCGCCCTGCCGTTGAGGGCAGTGACGACGGCGGCCGTGGCGCTGCGCTGCTCCTCCAGAGCTTCGGGGGCGTCGGGGGGCGGAGCGAAGCGACAGCGACCTCCAGAGGCCCGACGATCCAATAGGAAGGCACCAACTATACACCAACACCGATCCTGGCCAGGATCACCCTGGGCCCAGGATCGGTGTATACGCCCTCCTGCCTTGGGCAAAAAGGCATATGCACCGATCCTGGGCCCAGGGTGATCCTGGGCCAGGATCGGTGCTGGTGTATAGTTGGTGCCCTCCGATCCGAGGATCGAGGCCTTCGCTCGTGGTTGCAGCTCCTCGGCCGCTTCTCGGCCTCGGGGGTGCTCTCCGGCAGCTGCGCGCCGCCGAGAGCGCGTCGGGGGCTGCCCGAGAAGCGTCGCGATATCCGGCGCCCGAGGCCCGAGCTGTGCGCACCGAACGGCAAAAAACCTGCAGGATCTCAGCAGGACGTCGCGCCCGACGCGTTTCCGCGCGGTCCTCCAGGTGCTTTCCCTCCTCCTCCTCCTCCTCCTCCTCCTCCTCCTCCTCCTCCTCCTCCTCCTCCTCCTCCCCCTCCTCCTCCTGCTCCCCCTCCCCCCCGTCGTTTTCCTGAATCTCAGCGCCTCTGTGTGGCAAGTTCTGGGCCCTGGCGGAGAGCTGTTCCTGGGAGAGCGGGTCCAGTCCTTCCGCGCCGTGGACAATACGGTCGGGCATGGTTGGACAGGACACCCAGGAAGACACACGACTTCCGACGGCAACGTGGCCCCAGAAAACCAGAAAGGATACGCGGGTTGCACAGGTCGGGGTAGACAGGACGCAGTGCCTCGATTTGGCATGGGCGACCTACCAATCAAGGCCGACGGCAAGACGAGACGGACAAACAAAAACAACGTCGGGGAACTGGCGAGGGTGGACGGTAACCTTGGGGGTGTCCTCGTGGGAACGACCTGGAAACCACTAAACTTTAGAGGTCCCCCACATGGGATCGGAATACATGGGGTCGGGGGGTCGCGCCGCATCGGCGATGCATCGGCGATGTCGGCGATGCAAGGGCGTTATGTTGCATCCTCGGGGGACCTTGACTGTCGCGTTGCGGCCCCATCCACGTCGAATCCGTGTCGAATCCATGTCGGGCTTGCCGGGTCCGTGTCGAATCCGTGTCGAATCCGCCTCGAATCCACGCAGATCCGCGTCGTGAGTCCGCATCGAGCCCGCGTCGGGCACAAGGAACGACACCAGTGTTGTGGACAGGCGAGGTCCCCCGAGGAGGCAGCGTGAAGGGGCAAACTGGGCGTCTCGTCGAGCCGCATCGCCCGAGCGTCGGCGCTGCGGGGCGAGCCTCCGACCGCCCCCCCCTGGGAGGCCTAGGTGTAGAGTTCGGTCGGGCACGTCCCTCTACAGGCGGATGTTGGGGCGAAACATGAAAAACAGCCAAAACAGATGCCACAATTGTCAACACATATGGGACATCGTCCCCAGGCTACTCTTCCCAACCAT
>CAUYUJ010007792.1:452281-457281 GCA_963575745.1 Prorocentrum cordatum
TAGGAGTAGGAGTCAAGCTAGCCAGCTCGAGCGAGTCACGCATGGCATGCCCAGTCCCACCCGCCCTCCCACAACATAAGAAGCAAAGCTGGCACAACTGGGGGCCGAAGTCACACCGGCCAGCCGGTTTGGTACAGCTGAGGCGGCCGCGATGGCGGTTGCCGACGGGAACTGGCGAGCGCGTGTTGAATGCCGCGCACGCATTGCCAGACGAGTCGAGAATGGCCCGGTACACCGCAGGAAGCCAGAGGTGGCCGGAGGAAGCCCGACGGTCTGACAGGACACCCCAAAGCATTTTTGTGAAAAAGCATTGGGTTTTTGATGTTTTATGTTGAAATGCTTGCAAACACACGGTGTTCGGTAGGATTCTGACATGAACGCGCGAGTGTGCTCTTTGTGGTATTTTTGCACAGGATTCGCGGCCTGGGTGCATGACAGAGCATCGCGAGTGCACCGCGCGATGACGTGAAATCGCTGGATTTGACCGAATTCTTAAGATTCCTATGGTTTTCCTATGATTTCAGCAAGAGAGCCCGGGCGGGAAATTTGTACAATTTTTGCGAAAAAAAGCATTGGGTTTTTGATGTTTTTATGTTGAAATGCTTGCGAACACACGGTGTTCGGTAGGATTCTGACATGAACGCGCGCGTGTGCTCTTTGTGGTATTTTTTGCAATGGATTATCGCCGTGGACGACAGGACGTCCATGTCGAGAGGAAAAAATAAGAAAAATGTTGATGTTGTATTGTTTTTTACAGGTTAGGATGGGACCACCCGGATGCGCCCGCTATCTGCCGGCCTGAGGGGGGAGTAGGAGTATATTCCAATAAGGAATAAGGATAGGTGCAAGCGTAGGCGTAGGCGTAGGAGTATGAGTAGGAGCAGGGGCAGGACTCATCTGGTCAAAATTCGCCTTGGCGCCTGTAGTAGTTCGGTTCACCAACCAATTCAAAGCATCGGCAACCTCATTGAAATCCCGGCGGGCCCGCCTAGCGAGCTGAGAAGCCCCGCGGCTCTGGATCTGCGGCCAGTTCCCCTCATGGTCATCCAGCCTCGGCAGGGGGAAGAGCGAGAGCAGGTCCACCCCGACTTCACGCGTGGGCTGAACACTACCGGCGGGACGCCCACCCCAGCCAGCGAGAGCGGTCATGCCGCCTCGGGCGCGGTGAGCTTGCCGCCGCGCCCAGCTGCCCCACGTCCGTCGCCGCCTCGATCTTCTCCACGACCTCGTCCGCGACCGCGCCCGCGCCCATCAGCTGCGCCTGGGGGGCCACTCGGGGCCCCCTCTTCTGCCTCCAGCGCCAGGGGGCTCATCGCCGACACGCCGGCGGCGCGGCTCTTCCAGCCCCCCAGCTCCATCTCCTCAGTGTTCCGACGGAAGACGGCCGACCTCAACGCGGGGTCGATGACGCCCCGCGGGCCTGTCACGCCCCTGTAGTGCCGCGGCCCGCCCCACTTCGGTAGCTTGGTGGGGTCGTTTGAGTAGGCCTCCACGATTTGCGACACCATATGGCACAGCACCTTGATGCTCATCATGCTGGCCAAACTGATATGGGCACGACTTCCAGCGTAGTTGATCGCCGAAAGCAAGCCCTTCGTCCCGATGCAAGCGCGGTCAGTCGAGCTGCTGACCCGATCCCGCACCCCCATCTCCAACCACGGCAGGGGGTTGCCACCGTTCGGGTCCCCCATCTTGATCATGTGCTCTACGGTGGAGAGGCCGTCCCATAGGGGCCAGTCGCGGAAGATGTACCGCGTCACCTCGCGGACGACCTCGCGCCAACGGTCGCAGTGCTCCCCACGCCCGTCCTGCTGTGCCCACACCGTCCTGACGTAATCGGCGACCTCGGAGTCAAGCCAGTCCCTCAGGTCCCTGTCGCTCGCCTCCTGGTCGAGAGCCCCGACGGCAGTGGGCACCGCGGCAGACTCGGGGCTCCCCTCCAGCGCCATGCGGCGGCCGCGGCTCAGCCTCTCCAACAGGTTCATGAGCACCCTGGGTCGCCGCCAACGGTGACCGTCGGCCTCCTCCAAGGGGATCGCCTCCGCGACTCGCCGGCTCTCGCCATCGCGGGAGGCGGTGTGGTGGGCGCCGAGCCGCACGCTGCCTTCGGCACAGGCCTCCTCGCGTCCCGCGAGAAGCGTCCCAGGGGAGGCCACGACCCACGCCCGGCCATCAGGCGGGTCCAGGGTCCGCGGGGCACCCCAGGCGTCCGCAGCGGCCGCCTCCACCAGCGGCTTAGCATCAGCCACAGGCGGCGTCGCCGTCCCGCCAACCCCCCCGCTCGTGACTCGTAGAGGGCGGCGGCGACGGAACTCTGAGACGGCCCTCAGCTCGCCCTCCCAAGTGTAATACTGCTCGGGACCCTCCACTGCGTCGTGCTCAGTCTGAGCGGTACGCGCTCGGAGGACGAGGGAGCGAGGCTGGGTCGTGCGCGCGGGCTCCGAGAACCTGTAGAACTCCGTCCCCGCCACCAGCCACGCGAACACCAGCGCGGACGCGCACTCAGGCTCCCAAGGCCGGGCCGACCACGGGCGGCTCCGCCGCGACAGTCGGGTCCTCGGCCCTCGCGCCCAACGAGAGCTTCTCCAGCCGCACCGCGGCCACCGCCTCCACCGAAGGGCAGATCGGCGGCGCCCGGGGGGGACTGTTGGCCAGCAGCGACCCCAGCTCCGCGGCCAGAGCCGCCGCGACGCTCGCCGCACCAGGGCCGGCCGGCGGCGACGGCGGGGACGGCAGCGGAGGCGGCCACGCGGATGCCTGGCAGGTGCGGGCAGGGCAGGTGGCGGAGGCCGCCACCACCGTCGCCAACCAAACGCCCGCCAGCCGCAAACCCGCTCGGGCCGCGGGCGCGCCCGCCGCGACGCCCTCTGCTGGGGTCGGGGTGGCGCCCGGGGCCATGGCCTGGCCCACGCTCGCGCACTTGAGAACAGTCAAAAGGCCATGGAGCACCCCAGACAACAACGTGGAAGCACTCCAATTGGCCTCTTCGGGCCCTCCTGGAGGACCTCTCGGAGGCCTCTTGGGTCGTCTTGGGCCGTCTTGGAGGCTTCTTGGGCGACCTTGGAGGTATCTTGGGCTCTCTTGGGCCGTCTTGGAGGCCGTCTTGGAGCATCTTGGGCGGACTCGGAGGCCATCTTGGACCATCTTGGAGGCCATCTTGGGCCAACGTGGCAATCTTGGAGGCCATCTTGAACCATCTTGGAGGATATTTTTTCCGGATTGAGCTCCTTGAGATCCTTTCCGGGTGGCCGGCGGGACGGGCCGAAGCCCCAGGGGGAGTTCTTGTGGAAAAAGAACCAAACCAAAAGCCATATCGTCCGGCACGCCAGGCACCTCTTTGATAAATCAAAAGGGGGCGGCGCATAGTGGTCTTCGGCACATCCCGCCACCGTGCCTGGGTTGTGGGTTAGAGGCCCCTTGGAAGTTCGTTTGGGCTTCGTGGGAGGCTTCCCGGGGGCCACTTGAAGGCAATATTGGAGGCCTCTTGGGGGCCGTTTGGGGTGCTCGTGGGGCGTCTTTTTGGGCCCCTTTGAGGCCTCGTGGGCCCTGGGGCCTCGAGGGTTCTGTTGGGGGCCTCTTGGGGCTTCCTGGAAGCCTCTTGGGGCGGAAGTCTCGAATGGTCGGTTCGTGTTCACCCTCTTGGGCCCCTCTTGGGGCTGTCTTGGGGCCCTCTTGGGCGATCTTGGGCGCCTCGTGGGCCGTCTTGGGGCGCTCGTGGGCCGTCTTGGGGCTCTCTTGTGCGGCGTGGCGCCCTCTTTGGGTGCATCTTGGGCCGTGTTGAGCTGATTTCTGGGGCCTCGTGGGTTGTCTTGGACCGTCAGAAGCACGAAACAGCGAGAACACGAAAAACCTTCAAACACTATAGGAAAACCTACTTGTTTCGCCTCCAGAGTGTCTCGTGGGAGTCCTTTTGAGAGCATATTGGCAGTCTTGAAGCCCTCTGTGGCTGTCTTCAAGCCACGTTGGACCAATTTTGAAACGCTTTTGTACAGTCTTCGGCTCTCTTGGAGCGCTCTTGGGCCATCTTGGCGCTCTCCTGGACGTCTCTCGGCCACCTTGACGTTTTTTGGCGACCCCCGCCGGGCCCGAAACCGCTGGAAGATAAATGAGTGCACTTTGGAGGGCCTCGGACCCCCTACCCATTTAGATAGGTAGATAGATATACACATACATATGTGTATATACATACATACATACATACATACATACATACATACATACATACACATATATATAGATATAGAAAAAGAAAGAGAGAGAGAGAGAGAGAGAAAGGAAAAAAGAGAGAGAGAGAGAGAGAGAAAACAAAAAAAAAAAAAAAAAAAAAAAAACAACGCGCGCTTCGCGAGCGCTCAGGTTCAACCTCAGACCTGGGCAACGTCTGAATGCCGGGCTGTGCTGCCTGACAGCAGGGTGGCATGATGCTCACGTGAGTGGCAGTCTGCTTCAGACAACCAGGGAGCCGAGGGCCCCGAGCAACACCAGCCGCGGCATCACCAACACCAGAAGCAATGGGGGAAGGCGCCCGAGACGGCGGAGAATGAGGCCGAGGTGGGACCCTCCCCTCATCCCTTTCGGGGCGGGGGCCTTCCCCTGCCCCCTACCCCTACACACTCCCCCTGAACGAGGGCGTTCGGCGGGCCGTTCGAGCGTCAAGGATGGCCCCAAAAGGTTCCAAGAAGGCCCCCACGAACCCAAAGGTGGGCCTCAAAGATAGCGCAAAGTGTGCCAAACTGGTTTAAGATTTCTCCAACACGCCCCCAAAAAAGCCTTCAACACCGCTCCCAGACGGCCCGCAGTGCCACCCTAGCACCCCACGGAAACTTTCAAGAAATCAAACTCCTTCCGAAGCGTTCGAAACATTACGATGTTTGCCTCCTCCCAGTGTCGATTCTGATCGTTCTGAAGGCCAGAAGGCGGCTCCAAGATGGGCCCAAGTCGGCCCCAAAGAGGATCCAGCAGGAGCGAAATACAGCTCCTAAGCCCCGCACCGCCGAGGG
>CAUYUJ010007792.1:462281-512036 GCA_963575745.1 Prorocentrum cordatum
GATTGTGGCATTTGCTATGGTTCTGCCTTCCGACGGACCGAGACGGCCCAAGTGCCCCCAAAGATTGCCCAAGAGGCCCAAGACACGGCCCAAAGAGGCCCCCAAGACGGCCCAAGAGGTCTCCAACACGCTCAAGATGGCCTCCACGACGGCCCAAGAGCCCTCCAAGACGTCCTCCAAGAAGGCCCGAAAGGGTCAAAATGGCCTCCAGACGGCCAAGATGACATTCAAGATGCCCACGTGTTCCCCGAAGGCTTTCCAAACTGATTCGGGGAACGCATGGTCCGATAGCTTGGCAGGTCTGGACTCAACGTTTGGCCACAGAGGCGCTTCCAAAAAGGCAGGGGGCGGCGGTGATTCGCCGTAAGCGTCTTCGATCCGCCGCCCCCTGTCGAGTCATCGCAGGGGTGCCTGGCGTGCCGAACTATATGGCTTTTGGTGTTGGCTCTTTTTCCCAAAGAACTCCCCCTGGGACGTCGGCCCGTCCCGCCGGGGTAAGATGGTCCCAATATGCCTCCAAGACGGCCCAAGATGCACCAACGACGGCTTAAGATAGCCTCAAGATGGCCTAAGACGGCCCAAGAGGCCCCCAAGAGGCCTCCCAGACGCTCCAAGAGGTGGCCCGAAGAGGGCAAAACCATTGGTGTTCCTGCGGTGTTTGAAGGAGTTTGGCATTTGCTTCTTTCGGCCTTCCGACGGCTCAAGACGGCCCAAGAGGCCCCCACGATCGCCCCAAGATCGCCCACGAGGCCTCCAAGAGGGCCCCATGACGGCCCAAGAGGCCCCCAAAACGGCCTCAAGAAGGGTCCCAAGGCGGCCCAAGAGACCTCCACGACGCCCAATAGTGTCTCTAAGACGGCTCCGGAGCGCTCCAAGAGGGCCCCAAGTCGGCCCAGAGAGGCCCCCAATACGGCTCCCGACGGCGTCAGACGTGCCAGGAACCCACCAAGATGGCCGAAGTTGGCTCGAAGCTGGCCCAAAAACGGCCCAAGAGGCCTCCAAGAGGGCCTCCAGGAAGGCCAGAAAAAGGCCAAAATCACTTATGCGTCTTTGTTGTTTGACGGATTTTGACATTTGCTTCTTTTCGGCCTTCCGACTGCCCAAGACGGCCCAAGCGCCCCCAAAGATCGCCCACAGATCGCCCAAGAGGCCTCCAAGATGGCCCCACAACGGCCCAGGAGGCCCACAAGACGGCTCCAAGAGCCCCCCAAGACGGTCCAGGAGGCCTTTCAGACGCCCAGGATGGCCTCCAAGACGGCACTGGAGCATTCCAAGAGGGCCCCAAAGCGGCCCTGAGAGACCCCCCAAACGGCTTCCGACGGCGTCAGACGGACCAGAAGCCCACCAAGACGGCCGAAGATGGCCTTCAGATGGCCCAGGACAGCCCAAGAGGCCTCCAAGAGGGCCTCCATGAAGGCCCGAAAAGACCCAAATCGGTTATTTCCCATGCGTGTTTGAAGGAATGTGGCATTTGCTTGCTTCTGCCTTCCGACGGCCTAAGACGGCCCGAGTGCCTCCAAAGATCGCCCAAGACGGCCCCAAGAGGCCCCCAAGACGGCCCAATAGCCTTCCAAGACGTCCTCCAAGAAAGGGTCAAAATGGCCTCCAGACGGCCAAGATGACATTCAAGATGCCCACGTGTTCCCCGAAGGCTTTCCAAACCGATTCGGGGAACACATGGTCCGATAGCTTGCCAGGTCTGGCCTCAACGTTCGGCCACTTAGGCGCGTCCAAAAAGGCAGGGGGCGGCAGTGATTCGCCGTAGGCGTCTTCGATCCGCCGCCCCATGTCGATTAATCGCAGGGGTGCCTAGCGCGCCAGACTATCACGGTGCTGGTGATGGTTCTATTTCCAAAAGAACTCCCCCTGTGGCTTCGGCCCGCTCCGCCGGCTGCCTGCCTCGTCTGCTTTATCCATTAAGATGGCCCAAGATGGCTTCCAAGATGCATCCAAGACGGCCAAGATGGCCTCCAAGACGGCTAAGATGGCCTCAAGAAGCCTCCGCTTCCAAGACGGCCCAAGATGCACCCAAGACGACCTAAGATAGCCTCAAGATGGCCCAAGAGAGCCTAAGAGTCCCCCAGGAGGCCTCCAAGACGGCTCAAGATGGCCCGAAAGGCCTCCAAGAGCTGCTCCAGGGGGGCCCGAAGAGGCCAACATCATTGATGTTCCCGGGTTATTTAAAGATTGTGGACTTTGCCTCTGCTCGGCATTCCGACTGCTCAAGACGGCCCAAGAGGTCCCCAAGTTCGCCCCAAAGTCGTCCACGAGGCCTCCAAGATGGCCCCATGACGGCCCAAGAGGCCCCCGAGACGGCCCCACGAGGGCCCCAAGAGGCCTCCAAGACGGCCAAGATGGCCTCCAAGACGGCAAAGGTGGCCCCAAGATGCCTCCAAGACGGCCCAAGATGCACCACCCAAGACGGCCCAAGATTGCCTCAGAATGGCCCACGACGGCCCAAGAGGTCCCCAAGAGGCCTCCAAGACGGCCCAAGAGGCCTCCAAGAGGTCCTCCAGGAGGGCCCGAAGAGGCCAAAATCAATGGTTGGCCGTTGGTTTTTGACGGATTTTGACATTTGCTTCTTTTCGGGATTCCGACGGCCCCAAACGGCCCAGGAGGCCCCCAAGATCGCCCACGACGCCTCCAAAATGGCCCCATGACGGCCCAAGAGGCCCCCATGACGGCCCCAAAAAAGCCCAAGAGGCTTCCAAGACGGCCAAAATGACCTCCGAGACGGCTAAGATGGCCCCAAGATGCCTCCAAGACGGCCCAAGATGCACCCAAGACGACTTAAGATGGCCTCAAGATGGCCCAAGACGGCCCAAGAGAGTTTGAAGGGGGTTGGGGGGCCCAACCAGCAGCTTCGCCTCAGGCGAAGCCAAGCTGCAGCTCTGCTGTACCGTAGTAGCGATAGTCCTGGTAGGAGAGGATGTGCCATCTGAAGCAATGCGAAGATCCTTGTGGTCTCGATAGCATTCGTGTGCCTCGCAGTAAAGCACAGTCATATCTGGGCGGCCGGCCGCTTAAGCCGACGCGGCCGCGGGCACACGTTCGCTTCCGCTCCGTGCGTCCTCCAGCTCACCTTATAGAATCGGGGGGGAGGGAGACGAAGCGTGAGTCCGCCGCCCCTTTGCAGCAGGTACAGCAGCTACTATACAAAAGAACAGAAAACGGGCGGGGCCATAAGGAAGGTGGACCCGCACGCAAGTTGCCTGTACGATTCAATATTTAAAGATACTCCTCAGGCGGCTGCAGAACCAGATGTCTGGCCGGCCCGATATGGAGTATGACTATTTAGGTCATGCTTGAAGGCCTGTCTACCTCCCATGACATGTAGGAGCATCTCTCTGTCGATGCTCCCCTTGGTGTGACCGTCCGCAGTCATATCGCGGGTGTCGCACCACTGAATGATGTGCACGATTCCACGCTCCATCACCTGTCGTATCCAACTGATGTGTCCTAAAAGGGTACACCCAGTCGGCTTCTTCAAGTCTTTGCTTGACAAGGACTTAAAACAGACTCAGCATCTATGGTCAAAGTGACCTTGATGCTCAGGACAACCAACTCATGTATGTCTTTCAACTGAGTGGGCGCGAGCAGCCCCGCGTGGAGCTCGTGCAAAATCACGATCACGGCGTAACCGCCCTTCCAATTATGGGCTGCTGCAGGTCTCTGCTGACAAACTCGAGCGGGCCTGCAAGCGGTGAGACTTGCAGCGCGTATCGAGCAAGTGGACGACAGGCTTACCGGATGGCGCGCTTCCACGCCGTAGCAGGTTTGCCCCGCGATTACCACAGCCTTTGACGCCGTCATCGGCGTCTCCACTTAGGCGTCGGTATCCTGAGTCGCTGAGCAGGTCAACCTCGCCCGTAGGGGTCATCGCCTGGTAGGCGATCTTCTTGGGGCAGGCCTACAACCTCGTGGTGATCGCGTTCAGTCGTCGCACTTGAATAGTGGTCGATTCTTGGACACGTTGTAGAGATACAACCTACACCATCAACAACACCTGGATGATTAATGCATGCGCCAGCGCACGTCTGAGGCAGACGATCCTGTCTGCAACCATCTCGGATGCCTGAGCGTCAGCGTCGGCGCCAGTAAGTTAAGGATGTTGTGCAGGACGGAGCTGCTTGCTGTATTCGTCTGGGCCCAGAGTAACACTGCCGCCCTCGTCCTTGGTATGTATCACAGCACAATTAATGCATGTGTGCTTGTTGAGTTTACACTTACCAGAGGTGTCTTCTACGCATTTGACATACTTGTCAATGGTGTCCTCAGTGCCAGGCATATTAATATCGTCAACATGTTTGGCCGTAAGCGGGTTGCTGCTCGTCTCGAACTCCTCGTCGTAGGGCGCGGGCCGGATGCCAAAACCTCGCGCGGTCCTTCTGCGATTTAATGGGGAAGCTCGCGGTGCGTCTTTGGTGCCAGTGCCTGGTTCCAAGCACTGCAAGCTAAGCTTCGACTCGTCGTAGTGTTCGAATCCTGGGAGAGTCCGAAGCACCATGGCCGATCCAGGCGGCAAAGTAAAACGCGCCACGCGTTCCTTTTGACCAGGTCGCCTCAGGAAGTTCCTGGCAGGCCAACCCTTTCTGGAAGGCCATGTTGATGTCGAGGGAAGCAATGATCAATTGCTCCTCGCACGCTGCCGTGCTAGAGAGTAATATGGCTTGGCCGCCGCGCTGTTCCCGGAAAGGTTTCTACGTCGAAAGCTTCAAGGTCCATGAAGCCTCGGGGTACTAGACGTAATCTGATGGCACGTTCCATCTCGCCCATCTCGTTCTTCGCAAACTTAAACTTGCGCACGTGCCTCGAAGACCTAATGCTTGACGCTTTAGATCTGTCTTGCATTTTGAAACACTTTTTGTCAAACCATGTCTTGAGTTCAGTGTAGAGGGCCTTCGATACTTTCTCGGGATTCGCCTGGATGTCAGCTTTCGCTAGGAGGTCATGTTCCTTGACGATCAAAGCTCGCTTTGCAAAAGGCGGCAATATGAACTCGCATAGTGGTCACACGGTCGGCATCTAGTATCATGTGTTGTCCGGACAGTACTACCTTTGACATTTCTGCCGTGAAACAGAGTACTACAGACTGTCCATTTTCGTCTGAGTCCAGTCCGTAGCTGCAGTCTTCGAACATGGAACACATTGGGACGTCATACGTCTCATCGGTGGCGGAGTCGCGTGCGCGTCCCCACTTAGGCAGGTGCCCCCCGCGTTTCATCAGCTACGGTGATCAGCACATTTTGATATGGAACCATATGTGTCGGCATTGTGATGAAGGTCCTCTGGTGGAGTTGCCTCCAGCAGTTCCTTGCCATCTTGTAGTTCTGCATACCACACTTCAATGACATGTGACTCGAGATCGGCCTCCGATTCCTCGCAAATCGTAGAGAGCCGTCCATCTTCACGTAGTGATTCGGCTTCTGAGGCTTCTCTTGCGGTTCCATCCGGTGTCGGTGCGTCCGCGAATTCCTCGAACCTTGTCATGTCCTGGTCAAAACCTGCTTGAGGTTTGGTGGACTTTAGGCACTGGATGATTCTCGAATGTGCTGATCCAGTTATGCCGTGTATGTTCAGCGCGGTGCCTTCTGCTTCATAGTTGTGAAATCCTGGGTCCACGTCGTTGCCATAGTGGACCAATGTGCAGCTGTCAGCGTAAGCAACCGGCGCTACCTTATGGATACTCTGAGCCAACCTGACAGAGACTACGTTCTCGATGCGGATGAAGTTTGTGATAAGGCACTGTAAAGCTCGGTGTACCCTAGGAGATAGACGGCTTGCACTCGTCATCTGAAGCGTCCCTTTCTTGGTCGGTAAATAGCCGAATGTCATAGCAGGTCTCCCCGCTGGTAAACTGGCTACGAACGTCAACGCTGTCCGTAGCGCAATGTTGTTGAAGCCAATTTCTCTGGCTACTAATGCTTCAATATAGAGTAAATGTCGTGCATCGCCGCGTTGACCTGAACATCGCGATTGCCCGCTCGAATGATGGCTTGACCCCTTCCGGGGTCGTTCTTTACAACTGGGAATGGGCCATTCCCGCCTCTCTTCGTGGTTGTGGGGCGATGATAACCGACCAAGTCTCCTTCATCGTATTAGTGCTGACCGGCGACAGTTGTCTTAGTTCGTAAGGCACGATTGGTCTTAGCTACTGCTGTGGCCTGTGTGATACCTTCCATGCATACCGTGCGTATCGTCCGTTCACGAGAATGATCCGACGTTTCCGTCGGCTGCTCGCGGTCCAAGACAGGTAAGTCAAAAAGCATTGCTGGTTGCCGTCCAAACAAAGCGTTGTAGAGAGGCACCTCTTTGTAGAAGGTGAACGCGTTGGCGGCGAACACAGCCTCGTGCAGTAGTCGTGCGAACACAAGAAATATGTCCAACCTGTTGAGTTCCGCTTCCATGACATGAAGTAGATGGCGTGATATGCCATGTCTGGCTTCGATCGTCGTTGCGTGCTGTCCACGCGCGTGTATCCAAAGTTCAGCGCCCTTTGCCTCAATGACTGCTTTCGCAGTGTCGTTGTTGAGGGCGCCCTCTCAGTCAGAGTAGAGTACCTTTGCAGGTCCAAACTGTATCCAGCACTGATGATATGCGTCCAGGATGCTGGTAATCGTCTTGCCTGGTATCTCCATTCAAGTAGCATATCGAATACACCGATCGATGATATGAAAGATATGGTGTTCTTGTTTGCAGAGCATTAGGTCACATTCCAAGTCTTCGTACAATTTAACAGGCAGTGCAGTGGAGGGCATAACCGCATGCCCAGGCTTGTCCCAAGCCCTGCACTCCCGACATGTGTCGCAGACACCCTTAATCAGATTGAGTATGACGTTCTCAAGACCTATCTTAGTTCAGCTGAGTCTCATCTTAGGCTCTTTCGCATGGAACCAGCGCAAGTGTAGCTTCCGCAACTCGCGTGTTACCACACTTGGGTCAAGGCTTCGTAAATTTGGTAGACTGATTTGCACGTCGAACCGTGACCAGTCTGGAAGTCGTGGTCGCGCAGCAGGGTTACCCGCTGGTGGCGACGGAGGTGCATCTCCACCTTGCTGTTGGCCACGTCTGACTCTAACCTGTGGCAGTCGGAGATGGTCATCCGAACTCCCAGCTCCACTCGAAGCAGGTGGTCCTGCAGCAGGTTCAGCAGCATGTCTGCCCACTGCAATATCGTGGCTGCTCGCACCCGCTGTAGGTCCGGCTCTAGAGCCGGGTCTTGGTGCTCTTAGCCGCGTAAGTGGTGGTACGGCTGGCGTCTCGGGTGTGGTTCGGCAGGAGCCGGTGGTTCGGGTCCTGCCACTGGTTGGGCAGAGGCCAGTGGTACCTGTCCATGATTGTCAGGCATCTTCCAGGGTTTGGCAAACTTGAATTTGCCAGATGTTAGCACATGTCCAGGCTTGATATGGCCGTAGTTCTTCTTGCAGCTCGGACATCCCCAATGGTAGTCTGCCTTATCGCACCACCTGCAATGCCTAGAGTTTCCGTTATGCGAGGGAGAGCGCACGTTAAACTTATCCGCGCATGCGGGACACCCGAGCCCTCCCGAAGGTGGTCTCACGATCGAGCCGTCGGGTTGCCGAGGGAGAGTCGGATCGTCCAAATCAGATCCCCTCACGTTGGTAACTAACACGGTGGAAGAATAAGGGTGACCATGGAAGGGATCACGATTTACCTGGAAGAGATCGCGTGCGATCTGAACTGCATCGACAAAGAGCGACTGCATCTTGGGAGTGCAATGTGCAGCCATGGACATTTCCCCGTTACATACCGACGCATGTTGATGATGACCAGCACATCGTCTTCGTTCAAAGGGGATAAATAGAAGGCGGTTGCTTGGCCATGACCTCGGTCGGCTTTCGTATCTGTACCCCATGGGAAACACGTGAGCCAGTAGTGCATTGGTCCATATTACCTTGCAAGTGCCCTTGCTCTTGGCCAATGTAGTCCATGGTGGTATCTGATCCACCCAAGAACCCACTGGTTCTCGTGAGTAAAATCGTCGGCGATCGTTCTGACGCATAGCAAACTTACCACGAAACTTGATATGCGGCAGATCTTCTTTGTAGTGTGCATGCCAGGAATCGTAGTTGACCTGGGCGTTGAAATAGGAAGGTACTCCAGTCGTTCTGCAGTTGGATTGTAGCACGACAACATTGCTGAAACAAACTGTCTAGGTAGTGCATTACTGCATCCTGGACATCCCCGTTTCCAAGGTCAACAAAGGAGCGTTTGTCGAGGTTTCACACTGAGGATAAACCTCGGCTGAATGCTTGCTGCGATATACCTCCACTTCCTCCACACAATTCCAACATGCCCACCTCGTTGTGACGTCCATAGCACAAGGTGGGAATTATGGAGAATACATATGCGTAGGATGCAGCAAGTAGCCCCACATGTAATGTGATGAAAGTTTCCTCTTCATCATCGCTTTCCGTGTCGGAGTCAAGGGGTGCGTCGGTGATGCACGCCAGATCCGAGCCCTTTAAGGTCATCTCCGCAGTCATCATTGTCGTCTTCGACTATCTTGGGTATCTTGCGTGGTTTGATGCCCGCTTATTTGGCTGCTTTCTGTTTCTCATTTTGCGTGATTCGGGCATCGGTCGGTAGTGCTGTCTGTTGTTCAGTCTGTTGCGCAACATCAGGTGAACTGAGTGTCGGAAATTCGGGAGACTAGAGGGGAGCAAGCGGCCGCGCTCAATCGAAGGGGGAGGGAGACGATCGTCATCGACGATCGCAACTCGCCTTGGGTGTGGACGTGTGTTCCCGTGTCCGATGAGAGCCGGTTCGGGCTGCTCCCAGTAAAATCGCATACGACTGTTGGTCGCACCATTCGGTAACGGTGCGTTGTAGTTGTGCCCGGTAGGCTGGCCCTGGATCTTGATGTCTTGATCGTATTGCCGCCCAGGTTCATCGTCACCCGTCTGACGACATGGTCCCACTCAGGGTCATTCATCGGAGACTGTACGTAAGTTCGAACTCCCTTATCCACTCGTGTGTGGATGAGAAGGTGCGCAGCACTTGTGTGATTTCTCTGTGCCTTGTGCAAATCCACGTGATCACGCAATCTTGCGGACATGATAGCTGACGTCTTGTTACGCCACTCGGCCTTCTGAGTCCCTTGTCCATACCAGCCCAGGGCATGCTCAGTAAGTTGTGCAGGTTTCCCTGCAGTTTTACACGTGCACCTCCACAAATTGGTCGGGGTGCGCGCGCAAGTAGTTGCCACTTGCAGATCTGACCCTGTAGGCAACTGACTCGAACGGTTGCTTTTCAAGCCGAAATGGCAGAGTCGCATGCGCACGACCTGCAAGTCAAGATCTGCAATGGTGTCTCGCATAGGACCCTGTTTCCAGAATTATCCTGGTTGTCCCACAAGTACAATAGCCATGCGCAGAGCCCGAGCCTTGGTCATCAAGTTTTGGATGCGTTGATAGTGTGGTCCTGCCCGCTTTCCAGGCAGTCTCACGTGCCGATCAGCAGGTGTTGCCACCCATACTAGTTGGTAATCTCCCAAGCACCCAAATATTGTGCACCAATGGAGGACATAACCTGTGTAGGTGTAATATACGGTCACACATGCAACCACGGGCTCGGAGTTCAGCGCATGCTGCCCGTGCAACCTCAATGACAAATGCACGAGAATGGTAATGATGCGATAAACACTTTTTCCCCCAACCCTCCTTGGTTGGGTACTCGTTTTGAATAGAGCACTGCGGTCGCGTCTCCCCTCCTCTGCCTCCTCCCCCCCCCCTCCCTGCCTCTTCCTGTCTTGCCTGCGGGGGGCTGCGATCTGCGAAACTGTCGCCACCTTCGAGGGCTGCTGGGGGGGCAGCGGAGTGACGTCTTACGGGGATTCAGATTAGACCTCGCCATCCCTGGGGGGCTGCGATCCGTGAAACTGTCGCACCTTTCGAGGGCTGCTGGGGGGGCAGCGGAGCGACGTCTTACGGTGATTCAGATTAGACCTCGCCATCCCTGGCGGGCTGCGATCTGCGAAACTGTCGCCACTTTCGAAGCCTGCTGGGGGGCCCAGCACAGTCTGCACCCGCGGCGGACTCAAGTGGGACCTCGCCATCCCTGGGGGGCCGCGATCTGCGAAACTGTCGCCACTTTCGAGGCCTGCTGGCGGGGCCCAGCACAGTCTGCACCCGCGGCGGATTCAAATTAGACCTCACCATCCCTGGGGGGCTGCGACCTGTGAAACTGTCGCCACTTTCGAGGCCTGCCCAGCACAGTCTGCACCCGCGGCGGACTCAAATTAGACCTCGCCATCCCTGGGGGGCTGCGATCTGTGAAACTGTCGCCACTTTCGAAGCCTGCTGGGGGGCCCATCACAGTCTGCACCCGCGGCGGACTCAAGTGGGACCTCGCCATCCCTGGCGGGCTGCGATCTGCGAAACTGCCGCCACTTTCGAGGCCTGCTGGGGGGCCCTGCACAGTCTGCACCAGCGGCGGACTCAAATGTGACCTCCCCGTCCATGGGGGGCTGCGATCTGTGAAACTGTCGCCACTTTCGAGGGCTGCTGGGGGGGCAGCGGAGTGACGTCTTACGGGGATTCAGATTAGACCTCGCCATCCCTGGGGGGCTGCGATCCGTGAAGCTGTCGCCACTTTCGAGGGCTGCTGGGGGGGGGCAGCGGGGCGACGTCTTACGGTGATTCAGATTAGACCTCGCCATCCCTGGGGGGCTGCGATCCGTGAAACTGTCGCCACTTTCGAAGCCTGCTGGGGGGCCCAGCACAGTCTGCACCCGCGGCGGACTCAAGTGGGACCTCGCCATCCCTGGGGGGCTGCGATCTGCGAAACTGTCGCCACTTTCGAGGCCTGCTGGCGGGGCCCAGCACAATCTGCACCCGCGGCGGATCAAATTAGACCTCACCATCCCTGGGGGGCTGCGATCTGTGAAACTGTTGCTACTCTCGGGGCCTGCCCAGCACAGTCTGCACCCGCGGCGGATTCAAATTAGACCTCGCCATCCCTGGGGGGCTGCGATCTGTGAAACTGTCGCCACTTTCGACGGCTGCTGGAGGGGCCCAGCACAATCTGCACCCGCGGCGGACTCAAATGGGACCTCGCCATCCCTGGCGGGCTGCGATATGTGAAACCGCCGCCACTTTCGAGGCCTGCTGGGGGGCCCAGCACAGTCTGCACCAGCGGCGGACTCAAATGTGACCTCCCCATCCATGGGGGGCTGCGATCTGTGAAACTGTCGCCACTTTCGATGCCTGCTGGGGGGCCCAGCACGATCTGCACCCGCGGCGGACTCGAATGGTACCTCGCCATCCCTGGGGGGCTGCGATCTGCGAAACTGTCGCCACTTTCGAAGCCTGCTGGGGGGGGCCAGCACAATCTGCACCCGCGCAAATGGGACCTCGCCATCCCTGGGGGGCCTGCGATCTGCGAAACTGTCGCCACTTTCGAGGCCTGCTGGGGGGCCCAGCACAGTCTGCACCCGCGGCCGATTCAAATGGGACCTCGCCATCCTTGGGGGCTGCGATCTGCGAAACTGTCGCCACTTTCGAGGGCTGCTGGGGGCCTGGGGGCTGCGATCTGCGAAAATGTCGCCACTTTCGAAGGCTGCTGGGGGGCCCAGCACAGTGGGTACACGCGGCGGACTCAAATTGGACCTCGCCATCCCTGTGGGGCTGCGATCTGCGAAACTGTCACCACTTTCGAGGGCTGCTGGGGGGCCCACCCAGCACAGTGGGTACCCACGGCGGACTCACATGGGACCTCACCATCCCTGGGGGGCTGCGATCTGTGAAACTGTCGCCACTTTCGATGCCTGCTGGGGGGCCCAGCACAGTGGGTACCCACGGCGGACTCAAATGGGACCTCGCCATCCCTGAGGGGCTGCGATCTGTGAAACTGTCGCCACTTTCGAGGCCTGCTGGGGGGCCCAGCACAGTGGGTACCCACGGCGGATTCAAGTTAGACCTCGCCATCCATGGGGGGATGCGATCTGTGAAACTGTCGCCACTTTCGCGGCCTGCTGGGGGGCCCAGCGCAGTGATGCCACACGCAGATTCAAACTAGACCTCGCCATCCCTGGGGGGTGCGATCTGAAACTGTCGCCACTTTCGAGGCCTGCTGGCGGGGCCCAGCACAGTGACGCCTCCCAAGTAGCTTACACATCAAGTTGATTGTCCATACAAGTTTCGGCCAACTCCTCGTTTCCATTGATACAAATGGGTTGGGTAAGTCACAGGGCAATTTCCTGCAAGGCCACGCAACCCCGTCCACTGCGATCCGTGGCAGCCGCACAGCCTGGCTTGCCACTGCCCCTGGCGCGCACAGCCGGCGACTGGGAAAAGAATGCAGGTCCCCCAGCACTTGATGAGAGCACCTGTGTGTTCGGCCTCTCTGAGCAAGCGCGGGTGGCCGTGGCGCGCGCCTGCCCCCGTCACTCATTTGGCGATGGGGCGTCCAAATGTTCGTGCCATGCTGCGCTGCAGCGCCGCTGCTCGACGTAAGGATATCAAACCTCGCCAGCGGCATCATCCACTTCCGCGGGTGTCCCTGGCAGTGCATCGGGCGGCGTCCACTTTGCGCCCTCCTCGTAGATGGCCTGATATACCTTCGCCAGCAAGTTGCGCAAGGCGAAGTCCTGGTCGGCCGAGGTAGGGTTAGTCCCAAAGGACGTGCTCCTGCGCCTGCGATGCCAGGTCTTCAAAGTGCTATTGACCAAAGACTGGATCGTGAAAGCGAACGTCTCCTCGTTGATGGAGAAGCTGATGCCCTTGAGGATTGGCCGCATAGTAAACGACATCGGCCCTTTATCCTCAATTGCGGCCCCGCACTCGTCAACCTTGAGTGCCAGATGTCCAGAATGGGTCTTCATCAGATCAAGCACTCTGGCACCCTTTCCATGTAGAAGCTTGTGCATATCAGAGCCAGGGATGATCATCTTCTCGTGCCCCTGCTCCAGGATCAAAATAGTCCTTAGATTGGACATGCTCCTCAAACCCAGAAAAGCAAGGAGGTTCCCCCCTGAACCCTCAGCCACGTTTGCTGAGGAGGTATCAAGTCTCGGCACAGCAGGTGCCCCCGCGGGGTCTCCCCTTTCCTTGCGCGCGATCTTGCAGTGAAAGGACTTATCACAGAGCGCGGCACCATGACCCACTCCCGACACGTAGAGCCTCTTCGTCAGGTTCAGCTTCTTGGTGGCGTGTCCATGGGAACGGGATCCCTGTTCGAATGTCTGCGCCGTCTTTAAACCAATGACGTTGATGTTGCTGCCAATGTCCAGAGGGATTGTCAGCATGCCATCCACCATGGTTCCACTGTTTGCTGCCAGAGCCAATTTATGGCGTTCTCCAAATAGTCTTGGCACTTCAGACAGCGTCGTACCATGCAGGCCCCTGCGGCGGCTCCGCTCCAACACCCAGTCGTTTCTTGACAGATGTAACGACGTTCCTGTATCCACGGGGGGCCCCCTCTTCTGTAATCAGGTTCTTCTCGACGTACCAGGCCGTAGGATACTCGTCATACTTGTATGGGCGTGATGCAACCGTAGTAAGCATGTTCATGAACGTATCCTCGTCCGCGCGCATGCTCATCTGACCATCTGTGTTTACCACTAACACAGCATGTAGCATGTCGCGCTGGGATAATGCACTGAGACCACTGCGCACGCTCACCGGGCTCTCTGTCCTGCGCTGGCTGCGCGGACGCGTGTCTCGCCCGTAAGGCAATTAGGTATGTTGTGGAGACTGAAGCCACTGAGCGCTCCTGTCGGTGGCTCTCTCCATACGCCTCAACCACATGTCGTTGACCGGCACCGCAGCAGGTGCGGTTGCTGCAGGTGCCCCTGCATTGTTGGCGGTCTCCGCGATTAGTGGCATGGGCGCATCCACAGCAGGCGCGGTGGCCTCCGTCGCCTGCCCCGCGTTGGCTGATGAAGCAGGTTGCCCCGCTGGTGTCGTTGTAGGGGCTGCCGTGGTGTTCATCATCATCGCCGTGACGCGGTTGAGCTCTTCGCGAAGGTGCCTGAGTTCACTAGCTCCTCGGAGTATCTCTCCTTGACGATCCAGTGCGTCCTGATCTCCAGCAAGGGCATAACGAAACCCAGCTGTGATTAGACCAACGCCCCTGCAAATGGCGCAGGGTGCCTCAGTTGCAGTACCTTCCATATTGCCAGTCAACTGTCTGTCCACATGAGCATGTGCAACTCGGTCCCAGCACCGTGCATGAAATATGTGACCAGACTAAAGCCTCCAGACCTTGTCGCGATGCATGAAGTGATCCAGGAATATGGCACACTTGCTAAAATCACCGTCGCTGATGATTGGCGGCGTTGCCGATGGCCTGATACGCGTCTGGCGCTCCAGAGTGGTTTCACCAACTTCATAACTCGAATCGGTGGGACCGACGGTAGCTGCATTGCTGCAAGTGCTGACGGGTTTGATGCAGGTGTCCCTGCTGCGTTTGGAATAGCAGGTTGCCCAGCACGGCCCGGCATCCTGTTTGCCTGACGCTCATGGTTGCGACGCTGGCGGGTCGATTTCATCGCAAGGTTGGCCCGCTGCGCCTCATGAATGGCCAGGATCTCTGGGCGCAGCTCCCCCATGGATGATGAAACTACCAGGCCTGGGGCCTGCTGCTGCACATCCGGATCCATAGTGGCGGCCAAAGATCCAATGCAGAATCTGGCCCGGCACACCTGACGTGTAACCCGAGCCGCGCGTCAACTGAGACTGGCAGAAATCGTCGGACATACGGGTTTTCCGGATGCGTCCCCACACGAGGATTACCACTTACCTAAGCATGGTAGTCAGGATACAATGGGAAGTCCATCGGTGCTGCTATGGGGCGTTATGCAGCTGTCGGATCGCATGTAGAATGACAGAAAAATGCTGGCACGTATCCGAACCGATTGGGGTTGTCCGGTGATGGATTTGGGTCCGGAACATACTCCCAAGGCGGCGTCCAGCTGGCGCTAGGGAGGTCGATGCCGCCCCTGCGCATGCTCTGAGCAGCTTCGCGCATCTGCCGGTACATGCACTCTTGCTGACCAACTAGGCTCTCGGCCCTTTGTGCGGCATGGTCATCAGGAAAAGCAGGTTGCCCTGCTTGTGGACGCGGCGATGCGACTGGCGATGTCGCCTGCAAAGCCTTGTAGAGCTGCGGGTCCATCCGAATGCTTTGGAGCCTTGCCTGCAGGCTATTGGTGCTCTCAGCACTCTCTGGAGTCCCAAATGGAGTTCTGGCTCGGCTCATAGGTGTGAACGACGCAGGTTGCCCTGCAGGTGCCGGCAGTTGCTGCACCTGAGCACGCCACAGATTGTTGGCGCATAGCGTGTCGGTGGAAGTAATGCCACTTGAAGTCATACCTGTCAAGTCCGCACTTTGGGCCTGAATCCAAGATCCATCAGATCCCCCTGCAGGTGCCCCCGCTGGAAACATGTCCTGTAGCATGGACGCTGGAGAGAAGCCGACTCCCTGGATGGGCGCCGGTTCGGGACACTTCAAAATTGTAGGGGGGTCTTTGGGGTACACCAATCTTTCAACGATGATGCGTCATTCCGAAATTCCTACATCCTTTCGAGATAAGATCACTACACCGAAGCATTTTCTTTCAACTGACCATAACAAATACCTCGGAGTCGACACGCAGGCCGGACTGGATTCTATTGTCGCCCGGTAGGTATGGGCAAGCATGAACAAACTGTTTGCCCCTTTTCTTGTTGGCGTCGTCGGCGCGGCATGACAGCCCAATGCTAAGTCTACTCGGGATGTTTGCCCACTGAGTGCCATGAATAAAGCAACCAAGTACGCTTGGAGCAATCAAATCTGCGATTCCCATAAACAAGTGATTCAGGGCACTTTATCCCAAGACTGAGGTGCCCATTGCTCAGGCGGATGAAATGCGTCTCGTGCGCCCCAGAGGCGTACTGGCACTTCTTGAGCTGTAGCCGGTTCTTCCGCATTCCAGTATTGTCGGCCATGCCAATCAGGTCCAACACAGCTAAAGCCTGGCATGCCCAGTGGCGGTTCCTGGGCCGCCTGCGCGAAGTCTCCAGGCGTTTGCGACAATACCGATCATATCCTTCAGGTGGTCAGTGGTCGAGCAACCCTGGAATATCAACCCGTCCATCGAATTCATCGAAGGGTGGCACTGCCCGCAGGAACCTATCAGGGGGGCAATTGTAATGAAACGGCTTGAGCGGAAAGCAGTCGTCGGACACTCTGAGCAGTGGCGCTGCTCCTCAAGGCTCAACCTTGGCCTGTTGATATTGTCTGCGTTGAAGATCCCAGTCAAGTCGCCCGTCTACGAATCGCACGTGGTCGTCGGGCGCTTGCGCAAAATATTACGCACCATTTGGCGCGTATGCGCGCCCCTGTCAGCATGGGCGGCGGCGCCGTCATGGTCGCATTGCACCGCTATGTATCGATCAGACCCGTCAAAAATTGAGGATGGCATGCTCGGCTGATCTGCATGCGATTGGAAGCGCGTCAGCAGCCCAAATACTGTCGGCATTCAACGGGCATCTCCAAAGTAAGAGCAGGCTGCCCTGCAAAATTCCCAGAACAGGTTGCCCCGCTGAACTCTGGGCCGTCGCCGACGCTGCGGGTGCACGGGCGCCTGCCGATGATGAGGCAGCGCCTGCTGTTCCCCTAGGCGTCCGAGGAGTCCCTGGCGGGGTGCTGATGTCAAGGTCCTGGGGCTTCTTCTCATGGATGTTGTAGTGCTCGGCTGTCATCTTTGGGAGCCGCCCCTGGCGCCTTCGATGCGGTCTCCAAGCACTTCTTGTCGGCGCTACGCCGCGTTGAAGAAGCATCCCTTGGTGATCCCTCCAGCGTCGGCATCCAGCCAGCCCTGTGCGTCCAACCCTGTGTAGGGCCGCGACGTGGCACAGGGCCCTTCGGAGTAGGTGCGCCGGTGCCTTGGGGCGCAGCTGCTGCGGCAGCCACCGCTGGTCCTCTGGATCGACGTCTATCAGCCGGTTGCCCCGCAGGTCGTCGCTGCTTGCTGCCCCCAGGGTTCGGATCATCTGGGCTCTTCCTCTTCTTCTCTCTGTCGGCGGTGGTCTGAGCAGATCAGGTCCAAGAAACGGACTCGGCGAATTCGAAGATGGAGAAATATCAACAGCCTGATCTGACTTCGGCTTGCGAGCTGCCATAGCCGTTGCCCCCGCCGGTGCCCATGGCCCATATCGCACGGGATCCCTGCCTGGGTCCAGGTCGATACCGCTTGGCGTTCTGAGGGCCAGATTATGGATAGCGGTCTTTTGCCCCCGGTTCCATGCTGGTCTTTTTCACCAGCCTACACCTCCAGCACGGTTGGATATTGGTCTGCCAGGAGAAAGACCCATTTCTGCTGCGACGGCGCACTCAGGATCCACAGGGGCGCCCATTTCGCACGCGACGTCCGTAATAGTGGAATCGTCCGAGGCGTACCCTTCGAGAGCTTCCTCCGCGGGGTCTACCTCTTCGGCCATCTCATCATCATCTTCATCTGCTTCTTGTTGATCATCTTCTTCTGATTTGAGTGGAGCTGGTTTCGCCGCGTGGTGAAAATGTTGCCATGTCTGAATAGATTGGAAGATGTCACTGACTGCTGCTTGCTCGTAGTCGTCTTCCGTCAACTGCCTCCCGCCTCCCATGTGGCGTTGCATTAGGATCGGCGCAGTGACCCCGACCATCACCATGAGACCAAAACCACGGTGTCCTCTTAAAGTTCGGACTTCTTGATGGGCGCCTCATGGGGCAGCCAGGCCCGCGGTCGGCACATCCGGGGCACGTGCAACAAACGCCTCTGCAAAGCTTCCGTTCCTCGAAGATAGCTCTCTTTGCGGTCGCGCTTGGTAATCTCTTCTTGTTTTAACAGGTCCTGCCCTGGTCGAGCGAATGATCTTGCCGTCATCACCTCGTTGAATCTTGCGAAGAGAATGCCAGCGACGGATCAGGTGCTCAGTCCAACCCTGGCCCAACCAGTATCGCATCTTCTCTGGGGGCATGCGCAGGCAAGCCGATCCAGCTTCCGCGCAACCAACAACGCGCTGCATTCCGCCCTCTGGATATTCTTCTTGCAGTGGATCCTCTTGAGGCGGGTGCCCCCGCAGACGACCCCTCCCCCGGGGGGCGCCAAGTCTGTCGGCATGCCATGGAGGGGCCTTTGAAGCCCCCGCTCCAGGAGGATGGGGGCGCTGAAGGCCGCTAGAGCGAGCGCCACTGGAGCGCGCGCGCGATTGGGTGAGCGACTGGGAATCCGACCGCGGCGCGCCAGACGAGCGTCAGCTTCCCATTCCTCGTCGTCATCGTCAGCGCTGTCTGTGCCTTTTTTCTTCCAGACCTGGCGGCTTGCCGATCGCTTCTGGCGGCTCATAGAGCGGTCCGAGGCAACGCACGCGCATTGAAACCCTTCGTCATGGCCAAGCCCATATTGAGCACGCCCGGACGGACCACTAACGTCTCGCGGGTGCCCCCGCAAAGGGTCATCGCCACCCGGCGCCTCGTTTGTCGGATTTCCAATAATCCGAGGACAGAACATCAGCTGCGTCACCTCGTCTGTCGCAGGAATCGCGGCTTCTGAATCCGCGGGCGCCCCCGCCATGTCTGCATCTCCTTCGGCGTGCATGTGGAAGTTCTCGGCAAATTCAACACCTGCAGGTTGCCCCGCGATGGGCATGCCCAGCCAATCTGCCAGATCGATGTCGCTGTGGCCAGTGAACACCTCCTCGAACAGCTCGTCGGCGCAACTCTCGAGGGCCAGGCTGGCACTGAGATATCTGGCAGCCATGAAGTCAACAACTGCAGCTGAGCTATAGACAGGGTCAGCTAAAATAGCCCCCCAGTCAACATAGTGCATGTCGGAGTCGCTTTGGACCAGATGTATTGACGGACCCCTGCCTCAGCGCCTTGAGGACTTTCGCGGCGAAAATGTTGTGCGCTGCGGCGTATGTCGCACTCCATAGTCTCACCATTGGCGTGCTTCGGGTTTCTCCGACGTCCCTTACCTGATGTGCGCCTGCGGTTTCTGCCTGCACCTAGACGCATTTCTTCATACTGTGGCCCGGTAAGGGATGCTAGGAATGCCGAAATGCCTCTCCCATGCAATCGCCGACGCTTACCTTTACCATTATTTCGACCCTTGCCTTTTCCCTTGAGTACTTATCGTACAACACGCCGTACCTTGCGGACCGGTTTCTTCATGAATCGCCCCCATCTGCGTTTATGTTTCTGACATCCTAAAATAACCATTGCGCCTGTTGCTCTTCCGTGAGGTATGTAGGCATATCTGAGTAATCAAAGGCCGTGGCTTCATCGTCCGAAGACGCATCGGCGCCAGCACTGGAGTCGAAGTCGGACTCGGCAGGTTGCCCCGCTGAGCCCATTGGGGCCATGGCTTGCGCGGGGGATGCCGCATCGGGCGGCCCCCGAAACCTGGCCCAGGAGTCTTGCGACCCCGAGGCCGCTCTACCATTCTGAGCCAGCAGCGAAGTGGTCTCAGTTGGTCGTGGATCATCATTCCAGACGTTATTAGCAGGTTGCCCTGCGTTCGCCTCTACGTGAAAGGTCTCGGCTCGGTGACCGTGGCTGATAATGACCACCAATACTACCAAGGGTTCTCTCGGCAATGTGGGCACATGACCTCATGCGTTCGAGTCGAGCGTCAAACTATTGCTGGTATCTCGGCATGTGGCGGTTTAGAGGCTGCAGGAGTTGTTGTTGTGCACGCGATGTCTCCACTCCAAGAGCTCTAAATACAATTTGGAAGTCAGCTTCACTGCGGGCAATCTCGAAACGTGCTAACGTCTGGTCGATTCGTTCCCCCGCGTGGACTCGGATGTCGATGAGAGCTGTGCCAGAGTTGAATTGGCGCTCCTCCTCTGAATTCTCGAACTTCGTGCTTAAGAGGAACACGATGTAGGTGGCGGACGCCGTCGGTATGGCGACCACCTATGTTAACGCCAAGTCTGATAACTGCGGGGGGGACTCCCATGGTTATGGTCCGTGCGAGACCTCGCAAACCTCGGTGCAGGGCTGCAGCTTGCTGGGAGGGCATCATGTTGCCTGTGGTGACGTTGATCCAGGCATGTACTTCGCGGGCGAACGAATTCGCGAAACGGAACTTGACCGGCTGGGTCCCAGTGTGGGCTGGTCGTTCTTGCGTCGTCTCCGCGGCGCATATGTCCTACCGCGCGCCCGATAGCGACCCACGTGAGCCCAAAGGTAGACACACCAATCCAATGGCCCCGTTGGTCGTGGTCGGATGTAGTCGGTTGGGGCTTCCGTTGTGTAGTCGTAAGACTGCGCGGGGATGGAGGCGGCACCGCACCGTATCGCACGTTTCCACGCATCGCGTCTTCGAAGAAGTTTCCAATTTGAGTAGGTGGGTGGGCTACAGGAGTGTAGTAGCGCAGGGATGTAGGACGGAAGTAAGAGACCTCCGCGCAAGCAGAAGTATCGCTGCAAGTGTACTTGTCATACTGCGTAGTTATATACATTCCTCCGCGCAAACCCACTGCACCCTGATGTTCCACCATGTCCGTAGTCCACCTCATAGTGCCGTGGATGGTGAGGGGTAGAGCTAGAGCTGACCCACCATAGGCCAGCTCCGCTACCAAGTTTGACGGGGGTTGGGAGGCCCAACCAGCAGCTTCGCCTCAGGCGAAGCCAAGCTCCAGCTCTGTTGTACCGTAGCAACGATAGTCCCAGCAGGAGAAGATGTGCCATTTTAAGCAATAGGACGATCCTTTTGGTTTCGATAGCAATCGTGTGTCTCGCAATGAGGCACACTCATATCTGGGCGGCCGGCCGATTGAGCCGACGCGGCCGCGGGCGCACGCTCGCTTCCGCTCCGTGTCCCCCAGCTCACTTTAAAGTAAAGGGCCCCCAAGAGGCCTCCAAGACGGCCCAGAAGGCGTCCAGGAGGTCTTCCAGGAGGGCACGAAGAGGCCAAACCCATTGATTGTCCTTAGGTTTTCTAGAGATTGTGGCTTTGCTTCTTCTCTGCATTCCGATGGCTCAAGACGGCGCAAGAGGCCCCCAAGATCGCCCACGACGCCTCCAAGATGGCCCCATGACGGCCCAAAAGGCTCCCAACACGGCCCCAAGAGGGCCCCCAAACGGCCCAAGAGGCCTCCAAGACGCCCAAGATGGCCTCTAAGAACCCCTGATATGCCCCAAGAGGGCCCCAAGACGACCCAGACATGCCCCCAAGACGACTTCCGACGGCGTCAGAAAAGCCAGGAACGCCCTAAGACGGCCAAAGAGGCTCCCAAGAAGCCCCCAAAGGTTCCAAGAGGCCCCCAGGAAGCTCCCAGGAGGCCCCAAGAGGCGCCCCAAGAGGCTTCCTCCTCCACCTCCTCCTCCTCCTCCTTTTCCTCCTCCTCTTTTTCCCTCATCCTCCCCCTCCTCCTCTTCTTGCTCCCCCATGCGTTCCCCGAAGTCTTTCCAAACCGACTGTGGGAACAACTGGCCCAATAACTTGGCCAAGCTCTGGCCCAGCTGTCGGCCACAGAGGCGCTTCCAAAAGGGCAGTGGGCGGCGGTGCTTCGCCGTAGGCGTCTTCGATCCGCCGCCCCCTGTTGCTTGCAAGAGGGGTGCCTGGCGTGCTAGACGATTTCGGTTTTGGTTTTGGTTATTTTCCCAACGAACTCCCCCTGGGGCGTCGGCAAGTCCCGCCGGGGTGCCTGGAAGGACCTCCAATCCCGCAAACGACCTCAACGTCCGGAACACATTCTCCAAGACGGCTCAAAGGATGGCCTCCAAGACGGCCAAGATGGCCCTTAAGCTCGCCCAAGATGGTCCTAGATGGCCTCCCAGACGGCCCAAGAGAGTCCCAGATATGTCCAAGTTCGCCCAAGAAGTCTCCAAGACGGCCGAAGAGGCCCCCAAGAGGTCCTTCAGGAGGGCCCGAAGAGGCCAAAATCGCTGATTTTCCTCAGGGTTGTGAAGGATGTTGGCATTCACTTCTTCTCGGCATTCCGACGGCTCAAGACGGCCCAAGAGCCCCCATGAGCGCCCCAAAGTCGTCCACGAGGCCTCCAAGATGGCCCCATGAGGGCCAAGACGGCCCCCAAGAGGGCCCGAAGAGGCCTCCAAGACGGGCAAGATGGCGTCCAAGACGGCTCAGATTGCATGAAAATGCCTCCAAGATGGCCTAAGACGCACCGAAGACAGCATAAGATGGCCTCAATGTGGCCCCAGACGGCGCAAGAGGCCCCCAAGAGGCCTTCAAGACGGGCCAAGAGCCCTCCAAGAGGTCCTCCAGGTGGGTCCGAAGAGGCCAAAATCGTTGATTGTCCTTATGTTTGGGAAGGATTTTGGCATTTGCTTCTTCTCGGCATTCCGACGGCTCAAGACGGCCCAAGAGGCCCCCAAGATCGCCCACGACGCCTCCAAGATGGCCCCATGACGGCCCAATGGGCCCCCAAGACGGCCCCAAGAGGGCCTAAGAGGCCTCCAAGACGGCCAAAATGGCCTCTAAGACGGCTAAGATGGCCCCAATATGTCTCCAAGACGGCCCAAGATGCACCCAAGACGGCCTACGATGGCCTCAAGATGGTCACGAGATGGCCCAAGACGGCCCAAGAGGCCCCCCAAAGCCTCCAAGACGGCCTTGAAGGCGTCCAGGTCTTCTACGAGGGCGCGAAGAGGCCCAAATCATTGAGTTTCCTTCGGTGTTTGACAGATTTTGGAATTTGCTTATTCTCGGCATTCCGACGGCTCAAGACGGCACAAGAGGCCCCCAAGATCGCCCACGACGCCTCCAAGATGGCCCCATGACGGCCCAAAAGGCTCCCAACACGGCCCCAAGAGGGCCCCCAAACGGCCCAAGAGGCCTCCAAGACGCCCAAGATGGCCTCTAAGAACCCCTGATATGCCCGAAGAGGGCCCCAAGACGACCCAGACAGGCCACCAAGACGGTTTCCGACGGCGTCAGACAAGCCAGAAACACCCTAAGACGGCCAAAGAGGCCCCCAAGAAGCCCCTGAAGACCTCCCAAAACCCTCCGCCCCCAGGAAGCTCCCAGGAGGCCCCAAGAGTGCCCCAAGAGGCGCCCAAGAGGCCTTCTCCTCCTCCTCCTCCTCTTCCTCCTCCTCCTCTGTTTTCCTCATCCTCCCCCTCCTCCTCTTCTTGCTCCCCCACGCGTTCCCCGAAGTCTTTCCAAACCGACTCGGGGAACAACTGGCCCGATAGCTTGGCCAAGCTCTGGCCCAGCTGTCGGCCACAGAGGCGCTTCCAAAGGGGCAGGGGGCGGCGGTGATTCGCCGTAGGCGTCTTTGATAGACTTCGCCGTAGGCGAATACATCTACAGGTCATCGTTGCTGGGAGTCCAGCTTCCGATCCTGTGCGAACCATGAGGACCAAATGGCACAACGATGCCTTTCAAGATAGCTGGCTTGCACGTGAACCATGCTTCAAGGGTTGCGAAAGGTGCCCCTGGCCCAAGGTGCCCCTATCTTGTCGTTCAATGTTGGAGCCCCCAGGGCCCTCTGGGCCTCGTGATGGGCCCCCTTGGAAATCCTGGTGGCACCTTAGGCCAGGGGCACCTTTAGCACCCCCCGGATGCTACAGAGAGCAGAGAAGCCCAAACAACGGCGTAGGCTAGCAGCACGTGGCGCGCATAATACATTCTGCTCCTGTTGCCTATCGCTTGACCATGCTTAACAGCTGATGTGGCTTTGGCTGGCTCGTGCTCGAACGGCTGCGGAGCCTCGACTCTCTCTCCCAAACATCTGGTCCCGTCATCTACAGGATGGCGAGCCCAAGAGCTCTCGCCCCCTTCCCGGGCACCATTTCCAAAAACGTCTGTCTGCAGGTCCCCAACGTACGGAGATGGCACCCGGACGCCAAGAAATGCTGAATGGTTCCGTCTTCATCTTTTCGAAACGTCGGAGGTATGTTTTTGTTGAACCTGCCGGCATATTTCTCCTCGCAAACATCCGCATGCCTGTAGCTCGTGCGCGTGCCGTTCGCATCACGGGCCAAGTGCAAACAAAGCGCGAAGCAGAGACAACGCTGCCAGTGCAGATGCATTAAGAAGCGTCCTGAAGAACAGCGCCCAGGACTCTGAATGGCACAGAGGCGGGGTCACGCAACGGAAGTGTCACGAATTACGTCGGAGGTCTGGGAACTCCTCCCTCAAAGGTCAAACCCCCTGACCCGTTCCGGGGTGCTGGGCTGCGCTCTGGTCACAACTTCGACGGTGACCCCGCCTCGGCGACGAGGAGCCCCCCAGGGCCGGGGGCGTCCAGGAGGGGGGCGTCCAAGAGGGAGGGGGGGGGGGCACAATTGATGGCCGGCGGCACGTGCGCGGCCCAGGGAGGGGGGCCTGACCGCATTGAAATGAGAAGAGGCGCCAGGTAATCTGGGGAGAGATCATGTCCCCGGCCATGATATCCCACCCCCCTTCCAACAGATTCTTCAACTCGGCAAATGTTACTGGACGCCGGCGGTAAACCGTCAACCTGGTTACCGCCGGGCACCTTGTAGAGCTCCTAGCACTCCTCTGGCCGTCCCCGAATAATACAAATTTGGCATAACAAGAGCGGCTTCAGAGTCCGAATACTTTAGGTTACAGCTCGAGTCGAGACTCTCTCAGGCCCCTCAAGGCTCCAGACCAATGCTGCTTCGGCGACCGAATCTCACTGTGTGACTGAGACGTATTCTCTGAATCTTGAAAACTCACATCGACTGATGGGCCTGTTTTCCACCACCACCACCACCATCATAAATTGGAGGGGGGAAGAAGGTGGAGGACGAGGGCGAGGACGAGGACGAGGACGACGAGGAGGAGGAGGAGGACCCCCTCCCACTCCAACTTATGGTGGTGGTGGAAAACAGGCCCATCATCGACAGTAGTAGCGAACGAAGTTAGGCCCCA
This sequence comes from Prorocentrum cordatum, assembly GCA_963575745.1. Lineage (NCBI taxonomy): Eukaryota > Dinophyceae > Prorocentrales > Prorocentraceae > Prorocentrum > Prorocentrum cordatum. Next base: position 487,120 of record CAUYUJ010007792.1, read on the forward strand.
AACAAACACAAGAACGTGCAACACCCTCTCCGGAGGTCTAAACCGGAAACCCCGACGGATTCAAGTCCACCGCGCTCTCCGTGTCGGTGGCCGCGGTGGCCCACTACGGCTCGGAGGGCGAACGACGGGGGCGGAACGGGGCCAGGGCAGGGATCGCCCTACTAAACGGTGTTGTTCGCCCTCGTTTTTTGTTTGGTTTTCCCTCGTAATGTCTCCGCATCTGCTGCAAAACGAAATCGGAACGAAGACGGCCCACGATATGGCCAAAGCACCGTTCGGTCGACCCCTGGGTCAGGGGTGCAGCCCTGTCGAAGGGCAGTCAGGCCTCCCAAGGGGCCCCCGCCGCAGCGGCCTGCCAAAAAATTGCCACCGTCGTCGTCGCAAGGTCTCAGGCCGTTTCTGGGCACTTCTGAACCTTCCTGAAGGCTTCGGGGTCCAGATGACCTCTTCACCCCGTTTCGTTATGGAGGACGGGGGGTCCTTCGGGATGGGCGCTGGCCTGGGCCAAGACTCGGGTTGGGCTTGGCTGTAGGCCAAAGCTCGACTACTACTACTACTACTACTACTACTACTACTACTACTACTACTACTACTACTACTACTACTACTACTACTACTACTACTACTACTACTCGTCGCCCCCAGCGCCCAAGGGCTATCACTCCCTAGCGCCAGTACTTCCTACGGATAGCACTCCCTCGCGCCAGTTTTTCCTAGCGTTCCCGCGGACTAGCACTCTCTAGTATCCCCTAGGGCTGGTACACCGTATTGCGAGCACTCCCTGGGACGAGTACCCCCTTGGACGAGTACGCCCTCGGGGTAATAATTCCTAGGATTGGTACTCCCTGGGGCGAGCACTCCCTGCGGCTAGTATCCCGTAGGACTAGCACTCCTTATGAATGATATTACATAACACCAACACCACAGCACCATAGCACTACCACACTACAGCACAACTACCACAATACCAGTGCCACAACACCACAACGCCGCTACCACAACACCACAACACCGCTACCACAATACCACAACCACAACACCACAACACCGCGACCACAACACCGCTACCACAGCACCACTGCCACTACCACAAAACTACTACCTACTAGCAACTCAGCAGCACTACCAACACCACACCACAAACACAACACTACCAACACCACACCACTAACACAGCACACCACTACCAACACCACACCACTAACACAGCGCACAGCGCAACCAGCCACTGCCAACACCAGACCACTAACACAACGCTACCAACGCCACACCACTAACACAGCACAGCGACCACCACACCACTAACACAGCACTACTACCACGTTGGTTCCAGGTGTGAATTACCGTGGCCACTTTTGCCTGCGCGGGAGTGCATTCCCTTCAGGGTTGCGAATCTCTCCAGATCTAACATGAGATACCTTTACATATTACTTTTCATTGAGCGGCCTGCGCGGGCCACAGTCACTTCCACCCCGCCGCGCGACGGGCCGCGCTAACACCCAGCGGGCCGCGCCAACACCCAACGGGCCACAGTGACAACCGGTCGCGGGGAGGGGCGGGGGTGGAAAGGGGGAGGGGAGAGAGACTCGTCGTCGTCGTGGTCGTCGTCGTCGTCGTCGTCGTCGCCGCCGCCGCCGTCGTCGTCGTCGTCGTCGTCGTCGTCGTCTTCGTCGTCGGCGTCAGCCTCGGTTTCGGTCCCATCGTCGCCGTCGTCGCCCTCGCGCTCGCGCTCCAGATGAGGAGGAATATGATGGTGAATCTGAGGAGGATGAGGACGAAGAGGAAGAGTTTGAGAATGAGGAAGAGGAGGAGGATGAAGTGGGATGAGGATGAGGATGAGGACGAGGACGAGGATGCGGAGGAGGATGAGGATGATGATGAGGGCGAGGACGAGGGAGACGGGGGCGGGGGCGAAGAAGAGGAGGAAGAGGACGAGGCACATGATGAAAATGAGGAGGACGAGGATAAGGATGACGACGATCATTGTAATCATCATTTTTATGCGCGCGGGCCCCCTGCTCTAATCCGATGACAGAAATGATGCGACAATTGGTTTTTGGCCCCCCCTCTGTGGCAGAGGGGGTCGTTGATAGACCCCCTCTGCGACAGAAGGGGTCGTGCTGTGTGCTGCGCGATTGATGATGATAGGAGTGGCAGAATAATACATTGGCGAGATGGAAGACGGGGGCGGACGAAGAAGCAAAAGATTGAGAAAAGCAAGCGGCGACAGCACGGGCGACAGCGTGGAGTGAGAAGCAAAAAAATGGAGGAGAGGCAATCTTTCCTTCTATCGCGCGCCGGGGCAACGATCTCCGAGCACGACTACGCGCGCGACGCGGCCCCGCTCGCGACGCGCTGCCGGGCCCCTCGCCATTGCGGTGGGCCGCTTTTCGATCGATGAGCCCCTCCCCCCCGCTGTTGCGGAGGGGCGGCCGCTCTGCGATCGTTCAGCTCAACTCTGCCCAAGGGTTGGGGCATGTGGAGCTTTGGCCTGGCGTGTTCGCGTCGTTCGGGTTGTACTGCGCTCGAGGCACGTCGTACCTTCCAGGGAAATGCGCCCGGCGCCCTTGTGCATTTTCAGCTCGCACCTCGTTCAGTGTGTTCTCCAAGCGGCCGAAGGCCTCTGAGACTTGATGCAATTCTTGCCTCGTTGGCAACTCGCTCCACTGGGTCTGTCGTCTGTCGTCGCGCCATTCCCATCGCTCCTGCCGGTTGCCCCAGTCGCGCCAGTTGACCCATCGCTCTTGCCAGTTGCCCCACCAGTCCTGCCCTGCCGCTCGTGGCCCCCACTGTCGCGGGGGCTCGCGCGGATGGTTTTGTAGTGTTCCCTCGGGCTGGTGCTCTGGAACCCGTAAGGTCTGCGGTTGCACCCCGCCCCCCTGCCGCGTCACAGGTGCAAGCGCTGGACGTGGCCATTGCTCTTGTTGACGCCACCTTGGGGGGGGGGAGGAACTCCTCCTCCTTCTGCTCCTCCTGCTCCTCCTCCACCTCCTCCTCCTCCTCTTCCCCCCCCCTCCTCCACCTCATCCTCGTTGTCCCCCTTCTCCGCCCTTCTCGTGCCCCTCGTCGTCGTCGTCCTCCTCCTCCTCCTCTCTCCTTTTCCCCCTCCTCCCCCTAATTATCATGGTCCTCTTCTCCTCCTCCTCCTCCTCCTCCTCTTCCTCTTATTCCCGTAATATATTAATCATCCTCCTCCTCCTTGTCCTTATTCCTCCTCCTTCTCATCTTTTTCCTGCTCCTGCTCCTCCTCTTCCTCCTTTTTGCGCCCGCGCTGCTACCTTCCGTCGCCAGCCGCGGGCCATTCGCCATTGAAGTCTACGGGTTCGTCTGCCCACCTGGGCCGCTGCGACGCATCTTGGGCGCCGTCGCGGCGCGCGTCGCTGGGGCGGTTCCGCTGTTCAAGTGCCAGGCCCTCTCGCGCGGGTCGCTGGCGCCGCGTCTCGCGCGCGGGCTGGGGCTGTTCAGGCGCCGCTGCTGCGGCGCCCTCCAGCGCCGCTGCTGCGGCGCCCTCCTCTCTCTGGCAGCGCCTCTCCTTCTTCGCGCGATTTCTCTCCTGCCCCCTGTCGTGCGAACGCGCGCTGGCCATCCGAATCTGGAACAGGAGAGAGGGTAATGCGCGGCGCCGTGCCACCGTCCATCCACTTCCACTGTTTCCACTGGGAACACTCTCTGCACTCCGCGGAAAAGAAGGGCGTCGCGAGTGCAGGAGAAGCGGAAGTCCCCGCGAGCCTCTGCGCCGGCGCGCCTTTCTTTCTCTTGGGCCTTTGCTTGGATATGGCGGGGGGATTCATCTGACAGAGTCAACAGATCCCGTAGGTGTTCGCGTGCATCTTTCTTCGGGCGGCAGCGCGCGTACGCCATCCCAGGGCCGCCCCCTCGTTTGCGGCGCCAGTGCGTCGGCTGCGAGGCCGCCTCTGCCTTGCTGCTGTTCTTGTACCCGCTGTCGCCGATCACCGACTGGGCTTTCCAGAGAAGCCCAGTCTCGTCTTTGTCGTGCACGGCAGACAGCGGCCAGCCCAAAGTGCATTCGCCTGGCCTGTTGAGAACGAAGATCCCGCAGCTATCCAAGCACGGGGCGCCGTCCAAGCCGCGCCGGAAGTACGTGGATGCTGTCTCCACCTTCAAGCCCAGCCCCCGCAGCTGCGGGAGCGTTTGCGCAAGCGCCACGTTGAAGTCCCCACATAGGATGTCAACCTGGTACTCTTGCAGGATGCTTGCGAGCTTCGGCCACAAGTCTTTGTGCGCAGTTTTGATACCTGCAGAGGCTTTGGCCGTGTCGCGGTGGAGGTGCACCACGCGCGCCCGCACTTTGGAGCCGAAGCAGGCGCACGCGTTATCGAAGGAGGCCTCAACCACCATAACCCTCGAGTACGCCTGCACCTTATTGCCATTCGCCGTTTTGCACAGGCCGTCGGCGCACCGCCCCCAGTGGAGCAGCTGCGCGCGGTGGCACACGCTTGCGCGCGCAGCGATGCACAAGGATTTGTCCTCGCGCCCCCGCAGAGTCAGGTACTCATGCTCTGCTCGCCGTTGCAGTTCTGGGCAATCGCCCGCGCTTGCTTTGGACCTCCCTGCAGGGCCACCGCTGCTGCTGCTGCTTTGTCCCTGCGCTGCTGACGCCCCCGCTATTGCGGGGGCGTCTCCCAGCTGCGGCGCCGGTTGGCCTGGCCGCTGCAGGGTGGCCTCCATCGGCGCCTCGCGCTCAGCAAGGCATATCAGGAGAGCAGGGCCATGCCGCAGCTGCAGCTCAACTCTCCGCCGCTGGCCCGGGTTGCTGCCCTCGCTCGGCAGGGGGGCCCCAGTTCGCGAACAAAACGGAAAGGTCGCCCACGTTGTCATTCCTCCGTTCGCCGACTGAGGCAGCTCGGCGCTCGCAGAAGAGATGAAGAGGCACAGTGTCGCGAACAACCGATTTGCGGCGCTCCACGTCGTCAGGCGGCGCGCCCAGGCCCAAGGTTGAGGGCTCTTCAGTCGGGGGCCCTTCGTCCTCGCTCGGGTCGTCCACAAAGGAGTCGCCTGGGCGCGCGTGCGTCGTAGACGCACGCGGTCGCGTTTCGTCGCCCGCTGCAGCGGAGGCAGCCCCCGCTGATGCGGAGGCGTTCCCCCCCGCAGCAGCCCACGTGCCCATCCAAGGTTCCGCGGCGTTCTCCACGCGATTCCACATCTTCCCACCTCTCGCTGTAAAAACGGCTGAGACTCTTCGCCCAGACCCCGCCACTGCGGGGCCCGACCAGCTCGCGCCTCCGGATGCCATCACTCGGAACCCCTCGCGCTACAGCGGGGGGGTTGCGACGCCGAGCTCCTGGAACCGAAACGGCGGCGGAAGGATCGGGAGCCAGCGGGAGGAGGGGGCAAGGAGGCATTGGAGGCGGGAAGCCGGCGCCGGGAGGCGCAGGGAGGACAGGGCCAGGAGAGGCGAGAAGGGGAGGGAGGAGGGAGGGCGATTGCCCTGAGCGCTCCAAATCCTCCTGCTCCCCCTCCTCCTTCTCCTCCTGCTGATGTTGCTGCTGCTCCTCCTCCTCCTCGTGCTCCTCCTCCTTCTCCTCCTCCTCCTCCTCCTCCTCTTCCTCCTCTTCCTCCTCCTCCTCCTCTTCCTCGTCCTTCTCCTCCTGCTCCTCCTCCTTCCTCTTTCACCTCCTCCTCTTCGTTCTCCCTCTCCTTCCTCCATTCTCATTTTTTTCCTCTGCAAGGCATGCGCCGCGGCCGCGCCCGGGCGGGGCGCGCGCGCCCCCCCGCTGCTGCGGCGGCGTCACCTCTCAACGGTTCCCCGCTGCAGGGAGCGCAAGCGCCAGAGACCCTGACAAGCGACGGCGCGTCTCAGCGTGCATGAACATGCTGAAGCCCTCGGGTTGCCTGCCAATTACTCCTCGATGACGTTCTGCGACCACGTAGCAAATGTCTCTGGCCACTTGTCTCCGAAGTCAGCAGCGCCTGCTTGATCCCACTCGCGCCGAAACCAATCGAAATCAGAGCGCTGAGCTGCAGAGATCCCAGCGCCCAGTCTCGCCAGGCGAGCCAGCACCTCGAACCTCGCCGTTCGACCCGCCGCGCCCCCGCAATTGCGGAGGCCCGCGCCCAATTCGGATAAACCAACATGCTTTACCCGATGTTTGAGGTCGATGGCTTCCTCTACATCCACGAGCTTCGCCTGCTGTGCCCTGAGCAGTTGACGCGCTTTCTTCGCGTCGCCCCCTAGGCGAATTATCTCTTCCCTGCGCCGCCCTTCCAGATCCCGCTGTCTCTTCTCCTTTCTGAGCGCTTCCTCGCGGGCGTCCTCGTAGGCCTGCAGGGCCCGTTGGACTCCAGGATCTTCCTTCGAAAGTTCTCGCGTTCTGCGCCTCTCCTTTCCAAGTTGCAGCCCCATGAACGTCGCCCCCTGGATGTCACCACGACTGCGCAATTCTTCGGCCATCTCCGAATATGCGCCCATCAGATCAGATGTCTTCTCTGCGTCTTCTGAAGCCCCAGTCGCCAAGACAGGCGGGGGATCCAGCGCGTCCTCTGCCGCCGCTGTTGCGGCAGCCTGTCCTTCATTCTGTCGACCCCGCTCTCTCATAATCGTCCACGGCGCTCGACCCGCTGTCGCACTCGCTGTCAGCATGGTCTTTCTCACCGAAAATGTCGTCTGAGTCGCCACCCTCAGCACCCCCGCAACTGCGGAGGGCCTCGAGGGCGTCGTCTGGCGCCCCCATGCCCTGCCAAATCTTGTCGTCCTCGGCCAAGGCCGTGTCACCCCCAAGGTTGGCGAACACGTCGTCGCAGTGGCCGCGGCGAGGGTGCGGGATAACAAGTCGCATGACGTCTTTGTACGTCCATCTCAAGCGGCCTGCCTGCACCTCTTCTTCGACCTCCGCAACTGCGGAAGCGATCTTCGCACGCATACCCAACTCTCGCCAGAAATGCCCGGCCTCCTTGCAGACCCGCGCGTCCAAGTCCGCATCCGAGATGTTCGCTTTGAAACCAGTTTCCCAGTGCCCTTCTGCCGCGTCCAGGTGTAGGCGCATTTGGGACATCACGCCAACCATCAAATCCACACACTCGGTCTTTTCCAGCTGCGGGACACATCGCCCGAGCCGCATAGCCCTCAGCAGCGCCGCCACTTCCCTCTTCATGTACTCCCGCTTCGCGTGTTGATTCAAGCGTGTGTCCACTGTTTGAAGGATTGGCGTGGCGCCGCCTCCGCGGGGGCATGAACACGCATCCGCGAGACCAACGCAACTTGCTCACCAGCGGGGACAAGTGAAGGCCATGATGATCCGCCATCATTATTCGCCATGGTCGGTGCTGCGGTGGTGTTCTGGTAGAGGCGGCAAATGTCGCTCGAGGTAGGCGAGGACATCTGGTGTCCGGTAGGAGCCCTTGTTGCTGGTGGTTGCCGACACCCACGGCTGGTACCCTCGCAGCCGCAGATGTTCGAGCAGGCGTGGTTTCAGCTTCTCTCCTCCGCCCTCTGCTTTGAACATGCACTCCAGCGGGGGGGGGGCCTTCTCTCCGCAAGCGGTCTTTGTCGCTCCAAGTCATGAAATTCGCCGTCCACCGCTCCCTCGTCGCGCCGTGGCACTCCACTAGTGGCACTGGGACCCCCGCTACTGCGAGGGTCTTCGTGCAAGCTGACCCTGTCTCATTGTGGTGAAAGGGCGACTGATCGAAGTTCTCCATCTCAGGATCCTCCTGGAGGAGAAGGACGCAAGCGGCACGCACCCTGAAGACATTCAGCCAGCCTCGCTCGAGGCGCTCTTCCAACGTGCAGCGGGCACTTGTACTTCCTATTCGGATACCGCAAGCTGAGGCCGTATTCTTTGCGCCACTCTTTCCACCACCGCGAATTCAAGGCAGGGGCGCTGGGGCGCTCAATCCCCGCGCGCAGCTTCTCCGTCACGCACTCGCTCATGAGATCCAATGCTTTCGACTGGAGCATGCTCTGCGAGAATCTGGCTATCTTCTGCGGCTCTCCTTTCTGGTTTGGCATTCCTTGTTTGACTGCCTTCCAGTCCACGCTGTAACGCAAGCCACTCCACCATTCATACAGAGCTTGTCGCATCCAGGCGCATTTACGTCCACGGCCTCCTCCCGCTCCGCGTTTCCTCCCTTTCCACTTGAAGACATGCCCCGCCTTCAACTTTTCCGAGTGCAGGCGTGGATGTTGGACAGTCTCCGCTACTGCGGAGGCCCGCGTAGACTTCTGAAATGTCCTGTGCCACGCGAGAAGCCAACGGACGCGCTTCGCTGGCGCTTTGTCCTTCGCGCCGCCCCAGTCGAAGGCATTCATGAACGACCGCGCCGCTGCACGCGGAATGCGTTCCCCTTGCCTCCACCCGAGCGCGCGCAGGCGCCCGTCGAACGCGCCCGCAACCTCCATCCTGGAGCTCATGAGCGCGGGGATTACGAGGCGGCGAGTTCCTCGTGGGGGAGCTGTTGGCTCGCAGCGCCGGCTCCTGTACCTGAGAATATGCTCTTCCCGCTCTGCCGGCAGGAGCTCCTCAGCCATAGACAAAGCGCACCCTGCGTCCCTGACGCCTGTCCACCATGCGATTGCCTGCGCGAGTTCATCAGACACCGCCTCGGCATCCAGTGCAACGACCTCCCTGTCCACTGCAGGCGCCGCCGCTGTCACGGCGGCACCACTATCTGCCCCCGCTGTTACGGCGGCCCCGGGCTGAGGGACAAGAACTTCATCGTCTAAAGCGCTCTGCAGGCGCCGAAGCTCCATGACATCTTCGAAAGCGATTTCTTGCGTCGCCACCATCGCGTCCAGAAACCACGCCTGTCGCATACGCTGCAGCATGTAGTCCGCGATTTCCTCGGGGGGCGACTGGAAGAAAAGCGCGAGGACAACAGGGGGAAGGACGACGCGAGGGGAGAGGAGGCGACGATTGGAAAAACGGGACGAAGAAGAAGAGTAGGAGCACGAAATGATGATAGGAACACAAGATACAAACTGTCCTGCCGAAGCAGCGCTCGTGTCTCTCGCGTGGAAACCTCCTCGGTCATCCGCAGCATGCAATCCAGGCCGCAATCTCCGTCGCAGACTGTTGACACGATGTAGACCCCGCGGGCAGCACAGAACCCGTCTATGGAACGCTCGTCACGCTCCATATCTACGAAGTCGGTGTTGTATGCTGCCACGTAATGCTTGCACAACATCAAGAGGATGTCAGCAGAAACATGAGCCCAGGAAACCGTGCCGTTGTCTTCATGAACGGGGCAGCACGCGATGGCGTCCACCGCGGGCTCCCGAGTGAGCTCCTCGTATTTCCATGGCGGCAAGAACGCCTTGCAGATGTCGACTCTGCGCTCTCCTTCCCACACATAGACGCGCACTTTGCGGAGAAGTCCGAAGATGACGAACGCAGAATAACCGACCCATTCTCGTGGCTTGCTGGCGTTTCCTCGAATGGCGCGGGACAGGCGCATCAAGGTCTCGAAACACTTGTGACCTTGCTCGGAGTACCCCCCCCCCGCTGTTGCGGAGGTGCAGGAACCAAGGCGTCTGTGGACGTCGCTGACTCTCCAGAAACTTTGATTGACAAAGCCTCAGTCTGTGCATCCACAAGTTCCGCGATTCCTCGCGGACCAAGCGGCGCGGGCTTTGGGAAGGCCACTTTTGCAGCCCCCTCAACTGAGAGGGCCGCCGCCTTCGCAGATTCTTGCAGGGGTGCCTCCACTGCAGCCTTGGCCTCGGCAAGTGCGACGGCGCTGCTTTTCTCGGCAGGGCCCTCCGACGCTTTCTCTTCCGCGGGACCAGCGGGGGGAGGGGCGGGAGGGGCGACGGGAGGGGGGGGGGGAGGAGCAGGAGGAGGAACAGGAGGAGCGGGCCACCCGTCTGGGCACTGCACCAAGTGCCACGGCGCCCGGTACCCTCCGTATTTACTATAATCCACAGAACCGTCCGCTAAACGGTGGTCGCTCGGACACGGCCACTCCGAGCAGAAATGGATCCTGGTGCAGATGCGTCGGCCATCAGGACGGCGGCAAGGTGCGCCGCTGCTGCGGCGCACCACGTAGCCATATCCGAAGATGGTATTCTTTCTGTTCAGTGGATTCATCAGCACGTTCACTGGGTCTTTCGTTTTGTCGGGTTGGTACCAGAACTCCACGTACTCATCCTTCTCGCGGTCGCGCCCCACGCGCAGAGGCGCGCCGGCGGGGCGGTCATCTCCAGGGTCCGCCGCGGCAGCGCCAGGGGTGGCCATGCCGCCACGGTGGCAACGTGTAGAGTGGGGTGCCCCCTGCTGGCTCGAGCCCGCGACTCTGCGGATGTTGCTGTATGTTCTGCTGTTGTTAGTGTTGTGACTGTATATCCTCTTCCTGTCGTCCTCCTTCCGCTCCCTCCTCCATGTCCGCTCCCTCCCCCTCCTCCTGCAGGTGCCGCCCCTCAACGTCACTGCCTCCATTGCGACGTCAAACGCAGGCTACAACTTTTTCTGCTAGGGCGCGCGCGCGCCCTCCCAACCGCAGCGCACGAGCCCCCGCGTGAGCTTTGGCCCCTCGCCCCGCGAGGTCAGCGCCAAGCGCGTCGTTGCTACGTCGCGCCTGCAAGATGATTCATGACAACTCTTCGCCCGGCGGTCAGCGCGCCGCTGCTGCGGCGCGCCCGCGCGTCAGCGAACGCTTGGCGCCACGCTTCCTTCGCCGCAGCCTCCGCTACAGCTTTGCCGACGTGGTCTTCCAAGAATGCCAGCAGAACTGCTTTCTGCTGTGCTTTGGTTGACTTGGCCAAGGTGGTTTTTACGCTCACCAAGGCGGCGCCTATCTCCCATTTATGCTGAGTCAAATCCTTGACCCTGGACAGAAACTGTTTGCCTGCCAGGGGCCCGCTTTTGACGTCAACCGTCCGCGTCCCAGAAGGGCACCACCTTGTGGTCCAAGGCTGGTTCTCGCCCCCTTCGTCCTCGACTTCATCCTCTGGCTCGGGGATGCGCGCTCCTTGCTCTTCTCGGTAAAGGTACTCCAGAAGCCGCGGCAGGTCGGGCGCCGCAAGGTGTAGAACGCTGCTCCTTGTCAGATAGGCCAGAACTTCCCTGGCCTGTCTCTCGCCAGGGACAGGAGACTGGGGCACTATCACGCGGCAAAGCGTGTTTCGAGCAAAGCCCTTCGCCTTCCGCGGCGTTTGCGCCGCCGCCTTCCGCCGCGGGGCATCCGTCTTCGTCGAAAGAGACGACGCGAGGGAGGCCGTGCGATCCTCAGCTCCCCCCGCTACTGCGGAGGCACCCTCCGTAGCCTCCGCTTCTGGTGAAGCGTCTTTCGTTGGAGTTCCAGCTTCCCCAAAGGGTTGCGCGCCCCCTGTCAGCAGCTTCTGAGTCAGCGCCTCCAGGATCGTCGTTGCGTTCAGAGACCCCTTGACGGCCGAGATGCCACCAACCACCTTGAGCAACCACAGGCGGTGCTTTCCGACAGGCGCGAAGATCTCCTCACGGGGCTTGCCGCCCGTCTCGACGAGACGTTCTTCGCACTCCAAAGCAAAGCCAATTGCTCCGTCGTGACTGCGACACAGCCTGCCCGTCACGCAGACCACGCCCACGCTGCCGCCATCGACGCGCGTGGCTTTCCCAACAACCACCTCCTGCCAGTCTTCGCCCGCTTTGCGTTTCATGGCAACCGCGCGCCCCCCGCAGTTGCAGGGGGCCCTGGACGCCCAGCAGCCGCGCGGGTGTTTGAACCTACAACGGCTGTGGCACACAATGGTCTTAAGTACTCCTCCTCCTGCTCCTCGGGCGTGGCACTTTCTCGCCCTCCTCCGCTTCGCTCTCGTCCTCCTGCTCCTGCTCCTGCTCCTCCTCCTCCTCATCGTGCTCCTCCTGCTCCTGCTCCTGACCTTCCTTCTCTTGCTCTTGCTCCAGCTCGCCATGCTCCTGTTGCTGCTGCTCCTCCTCCTCCCCCGCCTCCTGGAACGTCGCTTCCGAGTTGTTTTTCCTCCTCCCCTCTCTCCTCCATATGTGGCTGATGAGACATGCTGGCGTTCGATCTGCTCCGCCTCCGAAAGTCGGCCCCCTCTGTGACAGAGGGGGTCGCGCGGAAATCCGCGCGAACCCCTCTGCGACAGAGGGGGTCGGCGCGGAAATCCGCGGGCCCCCTCTGTCGCAGAGGGGGCGTTGCGGAAATCCGGGAAAACCCCTCTGCGACAGAAAGGGTCGGTGTTTGCCCTCCCCGAGAGGACGGCGACGACGACGACGACGAGGACAAAGAAGCGGACAGCGCGCTTGGATTGATGACAGCTAGCCCTGGGCGAGAGACGAAAACGACCACGACAACCACGATCACAACGACAACGACAACGACTGGCAACGACGACGGAGACGACGATCACGACGCGGACAACGAGGAGAAAGAGGAGGTGGAGAAGGAACACAAGGACAACGACGAGGAGGGCGACCTGGTGGACGACGCAGAAAGCGAGTCACTTTTCGCGGCGCGCCCACCGCAACTGTCGCCGCGACATGCTGCGAGCATTGTCTCTTTGGACGTCTGCTCCCAGCATCCTCCCTGGTCGCGCCATGCTCCCCCCGCCCCCTTCCTCCTCTTCTCTTCCCCGCTCTCCTCCTGATGATGGCGCGGCAGGGCGGTGCTCTCAGAGGGATCAGCGTCTCCGAGCCTCTGCTGCTGCAGAGGCCGCCGTCGCGCGCCCGCCGCTGTTGCGGCGGGCTCACACGACCGCGGACTCGCCATCAGGGATTGTCAACTTCCCGCTTTTCGAAGCTTTGCTGCCCGGCTTCTCGGCTTCCTTCCTCCGTTTATTTTCCTCGGCCTGCCGCTCCCTCTGCCATGCAGGTTTCTCCCTTGCGGGGTCTCGTTCCTTCTTCTCCTTGGTGATCTGCAGGAGAAGCCGACCCCCTCGCTTCAACGGTGCCGCGTTGTGCATGCATGGGACCATTACGCTGCAAACGCGCATTGGCCCGGTCGCCTCCGTTTTCGTCACTGTGAACCATTCGCGCGGCCGAAGTTCCACGTTGAACTTCCAGCGCTCCTGTCCGTGCACGAGCTGCGCTTTCGCAAGCTCGTCCAACGTCAGCCTCTCGACGCCCCAGAAGAAATGAAAAGATTCGGCGCCCGTGAATTTGAACTGGCACGGGTTCTCTGACTCCTTGGGATCGTCTGCGGCCGCTTCCGCTGCTACTGCAGCCGCCTCGCCGCCCCCCGCTGTTGCGGAGGACGCGGTCGCCTCTGGGGCTGCTTCTGCTGCCGCGGGCTTGAGCACAACTTCAGGCAAAGTGAAATCAGGCAGTGCCCAATATTTCTCGAGCACGCTTGCAGGGTTCGGACGCTTCTCTCCGACGAACACTTCCACCGCTCGCGGGTTCGTTGTGACCCTGGGGCAATTCTTCGCTGTGGGACAGCACGGGAAGAGAGACAACGCCTCGGGGCCGATGTCCTCTGCGGCCACCACGCGAACACGCTTGGTTTGGCTGTCGTATTGCACCTGCAGGGGTTGCGCGCTCACGTCTGACCAACGACGCATTGAAGTCATGACTTCCGCGACGCTTGCTTGGTGCCACCTGTCTGCGTCGAGACTTTGCGCAGGGGCTGACATGTGCCACGGTTTCGCTGGAACCACGAGCACGCAGTCATCGCCCCTCTCCTGCTCAGACATCTGAGCGTTCAGGGGCTTGTCCGTTTCGTCGAACTCGATCAGTACAGGCTGTGGACGAGGTCCCTCCCGCTCCCCGCTGCTACGGGGAGCGTCTGAGCGCCTGGGAACCTCTTCCCACTTCGCGTCCCACGGCTCTGGCGGAGCAGGGGAGTCTTTTCCTTTGCTGGTCTCGAGCTTCTTCCAAGTATCTCGTGCTTGAGCTACGATCGGGCAGACAGCCTCGCACACTGCTTCTGCAATATTTCCTTCGGGGGGTTGGTGTTCCTGATCCTCACGCACGATTGGTAGGGCGCCTCTGTGGCCCCAAGAGTCATCCGCGCGATCGCAGCCGGGCTCGGCTCCACTCCCACGGCCTCCACTGCTGCGGCGGCAAAGGAGCGGCGGACGAACCCGAGCAAAGAATTCAGACCTACAAGGCGGTTGACGTCGCTTTGAAGCCAAACGCCGTCGGGGGGGGGACAGATTCCGCCCCTCGGGCCCTGCGAGTAGGACCTCAAGATAAGGGCCACTTTCGCATGAGGACACTGCGTGGGGATTAGGTTGAGGACGCCCCACGTGGCAGGTGACAGGGTCCGCCTGGAACGATCAACCCACCGCCTGTCATAGTCAAGGATGTGCTGTAGGTACGGGCCTGTGGACGCACCCACGTTTATCACAAAAGTGAACATGTCCTCGAACCACTTCTGCTTCGCGCAATGCGGGTGTCGTTGCGCCGCAACTTTGAGGATCTGTCCGCAATCGATACTCATGGCGTGGCCCTTCTCTTTGTCTGCTGCGGCCTCCGCTGCTGCAGAGGCCACGAGATCAGCGACGGCCTTGAGGATCTCGATCTCGTGGGAAGTCACACCTTTTCCCTGGGGGTCGTTCAAGGCCGCAGAAATCAACCCCGGTCCTTCTTTGAAATCGAGGTCGACGTAAATCTCCCAGGACAACACCTCGCAAATCAGACCGTGATCGAGCACGCCCACGAGGTCGCTGAATTTTTCTTCGCGACGCATCTTGGCAAGATCCCAGGAGCCACCAGGACCTGTCTGGAAATCTTCCAATCCATGCCCTTTGTGCTCGTCGGGAAGCTTCCACACTGCGCCATTCTTCATGCTCATCAGGCCCAAGGTCAAAGTGCAATGGCTCAAAGGGCCGTAGGTGAACGTGGACAGGCTCGTGCACGCAAGGCGGAGAGCCTCCGCGGACTCTGTGCGTCTCAGGTTGCGTTCGCGATGGGCCACGTAAGGTGTCCGATATCTCTTCAGATATCTCCTCCTGTCTTCGGGGAGTTCCTGAACCACCACCGCCTCGCGCCTCGCCTCGCTCGCGAGGAACCTGTCCTTCAGAATCCGACAGAGGAGATCGGCAACTCGGGCGGCAGCAGGAAAAGTTCCACCTCTGTTTTGCGGTTTGACGCTGAAATCATCTAAGGAGATCTTTGCCTGCAGGCGGATTCAAAGAATAACGAGCTCGCAGCGCGGCCGCGTCATTCAGAGGACCTGACATGATGGTGCGATCCATCTTCGATACGCCCCTCGCAACTGCGCGGGGCCCTCACGCCCCCCCTTCTCCTCGACCCCGCTGCTCCGGGGGCGCGCCTGCAACGCGAGGGACTTCGCAAAGCAAGGAACGCCGAAAATCCGTCAGTTCGCGGCCTGACCGCACTCGAGCACATGGCCACGGATAGACTCTCGAATTTCTCTCTTTGCATGCTGCTCCTCGTCTCCTCCTCCCGATCCTGCTGCTGATCTTGGCCCTCCGCGTCCCCCCCCTCCTCCGCGTCCTCCCTCTCCTCTCCCCCGCGTCCTTCCTCTCCTCCGCGTCCTCCTCCTCCTCCTCCCCCTCCTCATCCTCCTCCTCCTCCCCCTCGCCGCCGAAGAAGACTGTTTCTGCTCCTCGCGGACCCCGTAGCTCCCATCGGCGCTCGCGCGGGCGCCGAGCCCACGCCTCACCTCAGACCGCTTGTCGCTGCTCCCCCGTGACACCCCCGCAGCCTCGGAGCCCCCGCAACTATGGAGGCCGCTTAAAACTCTGGAGCCCCCACAACTGTGGAGGCATTAGGCACCGAATGATTCCCTCATTGCGATGAGCGCAGCATCAGGTTCTTCTTCGGTGTCATACTCGCCCCTCTCTGATTCGAATATCAATCTGGCGGTCCCATCGCACAACTCGCCCTCCATCGCCTCGGCCGAACAACACTACTCCCCCCCAGAGCTGTCCTCCATGATTCGCGGCCATCAAGACGGAGGCTGCACAAGTTCGGGGCCATCTCTGCGTGCTGGACGATCAAAGCGATGAAGGGTGAGCCCCGCGAGCTCCTCGACGCAGCGCGCCAGAACTGGAATGAAACGCGCAGGATGGCATCGTGATTGGCCCGCGCGTGCTCTTCCCTCTCGCTTAGGCCGCCCCCGGTTGGGCGCGCCATCTTGGACCAGACTGCTCCTGCAGTGGCGGGCGCTCCCACCTCCTCCCCGCTCCTGCCCCCTCCTCCACCTGCTCCTGCTCCTGCCCCCTCCACCACCCCCTCGGAAGAAGCCCAGGAAGACGACGACGGACGGCGACGACGATCAGGGCATCATTTCTCCAGGCGCCCCCGAAGAGCTGAGCAAGTCTAGCGCAACGCGCGGCGCGCGCGCGCGCCGAGTCCGCGCCTCACGAAAGGTTATTGAACCCCCACTGTTGTGGAAGCCTCTGGCGCTGCGGAGGCCCCCACTGTTGTGGAGGCCTCAGGAGCTGCCACTGGAATCCGACGGCTGACGTCGAGCCCGCAAGACCGCCATCGGCGACAGCGACGGCGACGACTCTCTCTCGCCTCTTCCAGGCTCCTGCGGCTGCTTCTCTCTGGGAACGAGGCGCGCCCTCTTTGCGGAGCTGCCTTCGTGGCGCCCCCTTGGCCCGGGCGAGAAGCGACGCTGCCTTTCGGGCGTCGGCTGCAGAACCACCCTCGGCGGTTGCTTCGGAGCGGTCTTCGCTTCTTTCCTCAAGAGTGGTTCTTCGGAGTGATCGCTCCTCTCGTCACGCCTCGGATACTCCTCCGACGGGCCCGCGACTTCTTCGCCCTGCGCCCCCGCAGATGCGGAGGCACCTCCGCCCTGGTCTCCCTGCGCCCCCGCAGATGCGGAGGCGCCTCCGCCCTCGGCGCCCCGCTCCCCCCACTCGCCCTCGGCGCCCCGCTCCTCCCAGTCGTCCTCGGCGCCCCAGTCGCCCCACTCCTCCCACTCGTTCTGGCGAGCCTGCCACTCCTGCCACTTTTCCATCCGTCTCCGCGTTTGCTTCCTCGCTCGCGCTCCCGTGCCAAGTCATCTTGTTCCTTCCGTTGATGTACGCGAACAGAGTGTGGCAGTGCTCCGCGAGACGGCTCTCATCCTGCGCCTTGAAGAACACCTCGTTCAAGTGCGGCCACTTGTCGGTGCCCTGCTGGACGCGTTCCTCGTCCGAGAGCCTGTCCCAAGTGGAGCGGTTTCTCCAGGGCAACTCTCGATTCTGCAGCCTATATCCGCACCCCCCCCTGTTGCGAGGGCTGCACGCGCCTCCACCAGTCGGGGAGATCGGGCTGCTCGCCAGGCCGGGTCTCGCGAATCTGAGCGGGGCCCAGGATCACGATGTAGCGCGGGTGAGTCACGTGTTCTTTGGCTCTCTCAGACCAGAACGCCAGCGCGAGCACGCCTGTCCCTGACGCCCCGCTGTTGCGGAGCACGGGAGACAGATCTCTCGGGGCGTTGTCGGAAATCCCCGCGACTATGCGCACTCGGTGATAACGCGCCAATTCAGAGAAGCCCTGCGCGAAGGCGTCTGGCCACAGGCGTCCGCGATCGCGGGTCTGGTGGCGCAAGAACCCCCCCACCACCACCACTACCGCTACTATGGAGAGGTCGCCCTTCTTCGCCTCCTTGTTGTAGTTGCCAGCTGCGAGGTGGACTCGCCAGCACTGGAGAAAGGAACTTCCCCTGGCGAAAGCCCGCCAGGGACTCGGGCGGCTGCGCGCGGCCCCTGTTCCAGAGGAGAGCCCCCGCGCACTCCTCCGCCACTGAGCCAGCGAACCCGCTGCGGCGGATCACGTCGCGGAGGATGTCCTTGCGCTCGTTCTGCTTGAGCGGTGTCCCAGGCTCGAAGGAGACCAGCGGGACTCCTTCGCTCCTCTGCGCGGCGGCCCCCACCCACTGCTCCAGGTCCGCGCCCGCGCCCCGGACGAGGGAAGCAAACGCCAAGTTGAGGCGCGCTTCTGCCTGCCCCTTCTTCCACGCGGCCGCCTCGTCGAATGGGGGCGGCGCGTGGGCCCTGGCGCGGCTAGGCCCGCGCTGTTGCGCGGGCCGCTCCACAGCGCCTTCCCCTCGAGGGAGCTCTGGGGCAGGAGGCTCGTCGGCAGGCCGGGCGCGCGACCTCCAAGGAGGCGTCTTCGGTCTAGTTGACGGCCCTCTTGGAGGAGTCTTCGGTCTTCCGGCGGGCCTCTCCCCTGCTGAGGGGGAACTCCTGTCCCGAAGCCGTCGGAAGCCTTCGCGGCCGGCACTCGCAGAAAACTTCTTCGTCGCCCAATTCCGCGCGCATGGGCGGTCGTCGCGCACCTGCGCACTTCTTCTCTCAGGCTGTGGTCTCGGGTCCGCAGCGGCGGGGGGTTCGTCTCCTAGGTCGATGACAACAGCCCCGCCCTCTCTGGGAGGTGCGCCCTCGCTCGCCACCGCTGTTGCGGAGGCCTGCGCCGGCGTGACTGGGCCCCTGCTGCCCCCCGCACTCGTGGCCGCCGCTGTCTTCTGCAAAGTGGCCTGTGCGCGGGCCATCAACTTCTTGGCCAAGTCTACGTTCCCTTTCCGCAGCTGTTCCGTCGCGACCCGCGCGGCTCGCCCGGCGGTTTGGCGTGCGCCGCCCACGCTGGAATACGCGGCAGCCCCCGCTGATGCGGGGGCCGCTGCTGGGCCTGCTGCTGCTGCTGCTGCTGCAGCCCCCGCTGATGCGGAGGCTCTCCTTTCTGCCATCCGTTTCCACGGAGGCTTCTGCAGGCGGTTGTCCGCCGTGGCGCGCGCCGAAGGCAGGCGCCAGGGCGGCCGTGCTGAAACGGCTGCGGCCATCATCTCCTCCTCCTCCTCGTCCTCCTCCTCCTCCTCCTCGCCCCCCTCCTCCTCTCTCCTGGTCCGCCTCCTCCTCCTCCTCCTCCTCGCCCTCCTCCTCTGCCGCCTCCTCCTCGTCCTGCCCTGCTCACTTATCGTCGTCCGCCTTCTCCTCCATTCCACTGCCCCCCCTACCCTCCTCCCCCCCCCCCCCTTCCCTCTCCATCCCCCAACCATCTCCTACTCTGCCTTGTCCTTCTTCCCCCCCCCCCCCCCACCCCCCCCCCCCCCCCCCCCCCCCCCCCCCCCCCCCCTCATTCATCTTCCCCGAGGTTATGAGGCGATGGATACTGAGGAGGAAGGGGATGATGAGGAGGAGGAGGACGGAGGGGAGGAGGAAGGAGGAGGAGATGGAGGAGGATGATGAGGAGGGGAGCAGAGGCGGATTTCTGAGGATGACGAGGAGGAGGCGGAGGAGGAGGAGGGAGGAGAGAGGGGAGGAAGAAGTAAGATGAGGAGGAGGAGTGCGCAGGAGGAGGAGGAAATCAGGATCAGGAGGAGGAGGAGGAGGAGGGGAGGGATGAGGAGTAGGGGGAGGAGGATTAGGAGGGGGGGAGAGGAGGAGGAGGAGAGTAACCGGCGGCGCTGGAGGATGACGACGACGACGGATCGATGATGATGAAGAGATGATAATGATGATGATTATGATGTGGTTGCTGGTGGATGACGATGATTGAGGATGATTGATGATGAGGGTGAGGAGAGGAGGAGGAGGGAGGAGGAGAGGAGGAGGAGGAGGAGGGAAGGAGGAGGACGAAGAGGAGGAGGATGAGAGGGAGGACGGCGACGAGGGAGATGATGATGAGATGGCTGAGGGTGAGGAGGAGGAGGAGAGGAGAGGAGGGGAGGGGAGGAGGACGGACGAAGAGGAGGAGATGAAGAGGAGGATGATGATGATGAGCAGGAGGAGGAGGACGAGGAGGCGGAGGAGGAGGAGGCGGAGGAGGATGAGGAGGACGAGGAGAAGGAGGAGGAGGAGAGTGGAGGAGGAGGAGGAGGCGGAGGAGGAGAGGAGGAGGAGGTGCAAGAGGCGAGGAAGGAGTTAGGAGGCAGAGGATAATGAGGAGGATGAGGAGGAGGAGGAGGATGAGGAGGAGGAGGAGGACGAGGAGGAAGAGGAGGAGGAGGAGGAGGATTAGGAGGAGGAGGAGGATGTGGAGGAGGAGGAGGAGGAGGAGGCGGAGAAGGAGGAGGAGGAGGAGGAAGAGGAAGAGGAAGAGGAGGAGGAAGAGGAGGAGGAGGTTGGCGACAAGGAGGCGTTGTGAGAGGGGAGGGGAACTGGATGGAGGGGAAAGCATTCGCAGCACCTCGAAATGGCGCCTCCAAACGCGCTCCGACGTCACCGCTACAGCGCGCGCTGCCCGCGCGCCTCACGGTAACGACAGCCCCGCTGTTGCCGAGCTGTTCACACCAGCCCATCACCCGCTGGCTGCGGAGCCAGCCGCTGCTGCGGCGGCCCCTGCTGCGGCGGCTCCTGCTGAAGAGCCGCGCGCTGGTGCGACCTGGCCGACGGACCTGAGGAATCGCGCTTCCATGAGCTCCGAAGCTCCGCTGTTACGGGGCCCCCGCGATTGCGTCGAACGCCGCTTCTCCTTGGCGGCGTCGAACCGAAACCGACGCTCGACACCTACTGACGCGTAATAGCGAAACGTCCCGGGCCCGTCGCTCTGGCCCAAGCCCGCGTTCGGTGGCTTCACCGCCTCCGCGCGGGGCGCGAGGGCCAGCGCTTCCACTTTCCTGCCCCCCCAATGCGGGTGCAAACGGACGGCCGTTCCGTCGTCGCGATGAAGCACGTAATCCCACATGGGCAGTTCCACTTTCACCCGCTGCCCCGCGAACTGCGCCGCGCGCAAGACGCTTTGACGCTCGTGGTCGTAGCTATTCGGACAAATTTCAAGAGAACAGCCGACCAGAGCCCCACTGATATGGGGCCCTCGCACGACCTCCCTGATACCATCGTCCCCGAGCGTCGCCACCATCTCTTGCCACCGCCACGGGAATTCCTCGCCCTTGAATACAAAGGCCGCTTTCTCACCGTGATCGCACGCAGCGACCATGGCGGGTTCCACATTGTCAAACCACTTAGCTTCGGATTCGAACGGGGTTCTGCGTTCTCGGCGACGTACCGCCATCACGTCAACGCTTCGTTGTGCTGTCTAAAAGAATCGCCGAGCCTTTCCTCCCATTGTGAAAAAAATCGACGTCCAACTTTTCCACGCCCTGCGGCCCGCAAGCCGCCGCTGATGCGGCAGCGGCAGGGCCTCGCTCCTCAGGCGCCTCTTGCGGCACCCTGCGAAGGGTAGCCCTCGCGAAGTTCTGGAACTCGGGATTGCCAAGACCAGGAGCGATGGGGCTCACGACGCCAATCGCGTCGAAAGGAGACTGCCTCGTGTCCACCGTTGCTGCGGCGGCACCGACGTCTCGCGCAGCGGCAGCGCCATCTGGCGCGCCCCAATCTTCTCCCCATTCTCGCCACCCGCTGCCTGACCAATCATGGCCATCCTCCCAGCCACGCCGATGCCAGCCACTGCTGCGGCTGGACCACCACCCTGCCTAACCATCCCAAGTGTTCCGTCTTCCATCGCCCATTGCGGGCCGCGCGCAAGGCCGCGAACGGCCGCCTGCACCGTTGCCCGCGAGCAACACCGCGCGCGCGGGAATTAGGTTTGAGAAAAAAAAGGCGGCAGACGACGCGACGTGGATGGATGGCGGAAGCTGGGGGGGGGGGGAAAGCAAAAGAAAAAAGAATCGTGAAGTGGACAATGAGTAGGACGACGACAAAAAAGGAAGAGCGAGGGGGAAGAGAAGGAGACAACGCAATCATAATATGATGACGGAATGGATTGCATGAGAGGATGGCACGCGAGAGAATTGCAAGCATAATATGATGACGGAATTGATTGCATGAGAGAACGCGATGACGAGTGGATTGCATGCAGCTAGAAATGCGCGAGTCTCACATGTGAGATAGAAATGCCGACCCCCTCTGTCACAGAGGGGGCGGTGCGGGTTCCAAATTAACACCCTCTGTCACAGAGGGGGCGAATTGTCGCCTTATTTCAATCATCGGATAACGTTGGCATAATGTGAATCCACTCGATTTGGGCACCCGCCCCGCAAGAGAGCGAGTGGGCGCCCCGCCCACTTCTCTACAGTGGCCTCCGATGGGTCGACGACGAGAGCGCTCACCTCGGCCGACTCCGCGGCGAGGCGGCGGCGGCACTCCTCCACCCCAGACGCGAGGAGGGACGCGATGTCGATCTTGTGCTGGCGGATGGCTTCAACGGCAGAAAATAACTTTATCTCAAAAACCTCCCTGTCAGGAGCGCAACAGAAACTATAATCAATGTATTGCACGTGCGCGCGCTGGGACTCCATGACCTCGTCGCGGAGCTGTTGGGTTCTAGTGTCGAAGAGCTGGACAGCCTCCGTCATCTGCGCCCCCGGGCCCAGCAGAGTCTGGTCAGATCGCTCGCGCAACAGACTCAAGGCACCATTGGGCACAATAGTGGCGACCATCTCCTCCAGCTCGCGCATCCAAGAAAACTGTTTTTTCTCAGATTTCTCTTCGGTTCCAAATTGAAAAATGTGGAATCGAACGGAAAACATTGCGAAATCTAATGTTTTTTCCCATTTGCCCAATTCTCGGGCGCCGAACTGCTTTCAACATCAAATGGGGGTTCAGGCCGAGAGAATGGGAAAAATTGGAAACATTAGATTTTACAATGTTTTCTCTCTGCCGCACCGGCGAGGGTTCGGCCCCTGGGAATGAGAAAATGGGGAAATTGGATTTTACAGCCTATTGGCCAACCCACAACCGACACTTTTGGTTCATGCGTCAGGGAGAGGGGGGGGGTGCGCCCCCATCCGTGGGAAAAGGGATCTTGCAAATGTTCCCTTTACCGTCAGCGCTTGGATCGGGGGGTGAACTTGAAAAGGCGCGCCCTTCAGCAACGGGAGCGGGATTTTGAAGTGGCTATCGCTTCCGCGCCCGTTTGCGCCGGAGGGTGACCTTGAACAGACTTTACTCTATAGCCGCGGGAACGGGAACTTTAAAAAGTCATCGTTCCCGCTAGCGCCTGCGCTGGAGGGTGAACTCGAAAAGGGCTCATTATCTAGCAGCGGGAACGAGAATTTGAAAAGGTTGTCGTTCCCGCCTGCGCTTGCGCTGGAGGGTGAACTTGATAAGGTTCCATCTCTAACCGCGGGAACGGGAACTTGAAAAGGGTTCTCTTTCCCGCTGGAGCTTGCGCTGGAGGGTGAACTTGAAAAGGTTCACTCTCTAGCGGCGGGAACGGGAGCTGAAGAGGTTCTCGTTCCCGCTAGCGCTTGCGCTGAAGGGTGAACTTGGAAAGGTTTACTCTCTAGCCGCGGGAACGGGAACTTGAAGAGGTTTTCGTTCCCACATGCGCTTGCGCTGGAGGGTGAATTTGAAAAAGGTTCATTATCTAGCAGCGGGAACGAGAATTTGAAAAGGTTCTCGTTCCCGCTTGTGCTTGCGCTGGAGGGTGGACTTGATGAGGTTCCATCTCTAACCGCGGGAACGGGAACTTGATTCTCGCTGCCGCTTGTGCTTGCGCTGGAAGGTGCACTTGGAAAAGGTTCATTATCTAGCAGCGGGAACGGGAACTCGGAAAAGGTTCTCGCCGCCGCCTGCGCTTGCGCTGGAGGGTGAACTTGGAAAGGGCCACTCTTCCTTAGCGCCTGCTTGCGCGGACTCCTGCGCGGCCCCCTCGCGCCTCCGCCATGGTTCGCTCATCGCTCCCTCATGGCCCCCTCGCGGCCCCCTCGCGGCTCCCTCACGGCTCCCTCATTGCTCCCTCACGGCTCCCTCCTGGCTCCCTCGTGGTTCTTGCATGTCTCCCGCGCGTCTCCCCCATGGCTCCCTCCTGGCTCTCGCGGCTCCCTCGCAGCTCCCTCGTGGCTCCTTCACGGCTCCCTCATGGATCCCTCACGGCTCCTTCCTGGCTCCCTCTTGACTCCCTCGCGGTTATTTCGTGTATCCCGCGCGTTTCCCTCGCGGCTTCTGCACGGCTCCCTCCTGGCTCTCACGGCTCCCTCGCAGTTCCCGCGCGGCTCCTTCGGCTCCCTCATGGCTCCCTCATGGCTCCCTAGCTTCCCTTGCGCAGTGTGGGCGTTGGCTTTGCATGGGTTCAGTCTCGACAACGGTGCGCGCGAAAAAACGAAACGACGAACGCCCTGCAGGGTCCTTTGGGGGGGGGGGGGTGGGGGGTGCGCGCGCGCCCCCCCCCCCCCCCCACCACACCACACCACACCACACCACACCACACCACACCACACCACACCACACCACACCACACCACACCACACCACACCACACCACACCACACCACACCACACCACACCACACCACACCACACCACACCACACCACACACACACACACACACACACACACACACACACACACACACACACACACACACACACACAATCTCGCATCTCACCTTGGGCGGATGTAACATTGACTGGTTGCGTCGGCGGCCGTTGCGCGTAGCTTCAGCGAGCCCAACTTCCAGAAAGTACCGCGGCTCGCTGGAACCGAACCCTCATTGATACGACAAGGGAAACATTGCAATATCCAAGTTTTCCCATGTTTCCGATTCTCTGGGCACGAACCGTCGCTGATGCGGCTGCTGGGAAAGCACAGTGAAATCAAATGTTGTAAATTTGCCAAATTCTCCGGGGCAGAACCCTCGCTGGCGCGGCGGAGAGAAAACGTTGCTAAATCCATGTTTTTGTCCACAATGTTTCCAATTCTCTGGGGGCGGGCCCTCGCTGGCGCGGCGGATAGAAAACATCGTGAACTTATTTTTTTCAAATTGCCCACTTCTCGGGCGCCGAGCCGCTTGCAGCGTCAATGGGGGTTCAGTCCGAGAGAATTGGAGTAATTAGAAGAAGTGGATGTTACATGGTTTTCTCTCTGCCGCACCTGCGAGGGTTCGGCCGCTGGCGCGGCGGGGGGGGAACAGTGCAAAATGAAACGTTTCATTTTTTTCAATTCGCAGGGCCCGAACCCTCGCTGGCGCGGCCGAGAAAAACATTGCGACATCTAAGATTTCCAATTTCTCCAATTCTCCGGGGCCGAACCCTCGCTGGCGCGGCGGAAAAGAAGCACTGTTAAATCTAATGCTTCCAGTGCGTCCAATTCTTGGGCGCCGAACCGCGCGCGACATCAATCGGAATTCAGCCCGGGAGAAATGGAAACATGGGAGAAATTGG
>CAUYUJ010007793.1:0-32500 GCA_963575745.1 Prorocentrum cordatum
AGCTTGCAGCATTAGAGTGGCTGCGTGCCCGCGCCGTAAAAGGGAAGTCACGCGTGCCTTTGGCCTCAGCTTTCAGCTGCATTTGTTCGAGGCATTATGTTGTAAGCCATGGGTGACGACTGGATCTGAACAGTTGGAATCCAACTTCGCATGCCCTCCAAAATGAGATAGACGCACCGCGGCGTCAGAAGGGCTTAAACGAGAAAGAAACTCCAATCCGCCAACCGGAAGAGATGTTGCAGCGACGACCACGAAGCTTCGGAGTACTTCCAACCGTAACGCTCGAACGAAGTGGGGGGGAGAGGGGGAAGGAGAGATAATAGAGGACGAGAGAATGGTCAGCAAATTTAGGGAGCACAACACACTCGACCTGATCAGGCACATCGGTTAAGACAAGATCGAGAACATTCACGCCCGGAATCGGAGATCGGACGGGTTTTTGAAACCGTGAAAAGAGCACCAATTGTGCATAGCAATGCCCTCTAGACTCGTGATCTCGAACAACGAAGCCATTGCAAATGATGCAAATTTAGATCTCCAATCAACACTGTACCTACAGCTAAGAAGGAATGTTGACATGCGAAGGCATTAATAGTTGCCTCTTCGCCAGACGTGCCAACAAGCAACTATGTCAGGAACATTGATAATTAAATATTGTCCAAAAAAAATCGGCCTGAGGCGAGCGAGGGAGGGGAAAAAATAGACTCTCATCAGAATCCAAGGCAAACATCAAAACTCCACCGCCGTGCGCGTTCCTGTTTCTACGATCGACAATCGTGTATCCGCTCACGCACGGAGTTAGACAAGACTGGTCAAGCTTACTTTCGTTAGTGAGGAGGGGGAAAGGAAGAGCAGGGAGAAGACGCAAACGAGCTTCCAGCTCGCTACGATGATTGAAAAATACATCGATATTGATACGCAATATAGTGAGATGTTGTGAAACAACCGACGGTACGGATTCGGATTTCCGCAGACCCCTGCTGGGAGGCGAATTCTGATTAAAAACGACGTTATCAACCTTTGAGAGACATCGACGCGACTGACACGCTCAACGAGAGGAGGCGGAGAAGGAACAGGAGGACGAAAGCAAAACGGGGTAAGCGAGCACGAGACCTGCTTAAAATTAGCCGGCCTGAGCATGGTCGAAAATCTGTCCTGAAAAATCGCCGGCTTAAGGTTTCGTCGAACATCCGCTCTGGGAAATCTCCGGCCTAAGGCACGTCGAGGATGTGCTCTCCAAATTCGCCGGCCTTAGGCTGGTCGAAAATCCGCTTTGCGAATTCGCCGGCCAGACTGGTCGAAAATTCGCCTTGAGAAAAAGAAGGCACAACGCGATCCGGAATCTCCTGCAGAGAGTTCTCCCCGCACAGAAGTTTTCGACTGCAGCAAAGGGCAATTTTTTTAATTTGTCTGCCAGCGCCACTGTCAAAATGAAAATTGCAGTGACTAAGATAAATCTGAGCAGGAATTTGGCGTTGCATAAAGCAGAACAGTTGATCAAATCTGATAGCTGGACGTGTGCCCAGACAGGTAAATCACGCGTAGTCAGTCAACAACGCCACAGCGTTTCACCAGATTGTGACTTTTAAAAGAACGCTCCTCAACAAGTAGTCTCATTCGAAATTCCCGTAGGGATTCGGGGGGGCACGTTCGCATTTTGATATTTTTCGACGACGACAATGTTGAGTATTCCGCCCTCCACGATGTGGACACTGAGCGGCTCCCGAGACGTGGGTTCCGGAGGCGTGAGGAGCAGGCCGGAAACTCACACACGTAACGCGCGCACACACACACGCCGTGCATAACATATACGCGAAAACATAACAAGCGGGAACATGCATAGCACAATGCGGAACAACAGCGAACACGGCGAAACGGGATACCAGCACGAAGCAACAAAATAAGTTTTTTTTGTTTTTGTTTTTGTTTGTTTATCCCGCTTCTTTTTTCTCGTACAACATGGAAAAAGGTGAGTTGTTTTGTCGTTCGTCTGGTGTTTTTTTGTTAGCATGTTTGTATGTATATATTTCGTTCTTGCTTGTCGTCTTTTTGTCTGATTCTTAGGCTTCTTAGTTTGGCAGTGTGGATACACGCGGTTTTCGGTATGACAGAAAATGTTATGTCCCCGCCCCGCTTACTTTCATGACGTACCACGGCAACCCGCATTGATCAGTGCAGTCCGTGGCACAGCGTAGCAGTGAAACAATTTCACCACAGTGCACACAACAGCACGACGTACAATGGAACTTCATTGTATACTGCGGCCACAGACGTCAATCGGCAGCTGCGGGCCTTCTTGCCAGGCGCCGATCGGCGCCGCGCGCTGCAGGGCCCCGCCCGGGATGCCGGCGCCGCCTCCGCCGCGCCCGGAGTCCGCGGCCTTTCGGTGCCGCGTGAGGCTGCGCCCAGCTCTTTTCCCTCTTTCGAAGAAGGGGAACAATGATCGGCACAAATATCAAGTTTTGGAGTTCGTCGGCATTTCTTGGATGTGCCGGATCCACGTGGCGGCGCCGACTGCGCAGCGGCTGGCGCTCTCCATGCGCCTGGGAAGGGTGGCTCAGTGCAGCTGCAAGAAGGTCGCACGGGCCTTCACAAGTTTATGCTAATGTAGTCTGTCTGAGTAGTTTTTCTTCCTCTACTGTTGCGCCCGCGCCCGTTCGCCCCCCGTCGTCGTCACCGCAGTCCCATCCTTCCCCCGTCTAGCCCTCGAAGACGGGTTCGGAGGAGATGGGGTCGGAGGATTGCTCAAAGTTGTTTTGGGGCTGGGCCATGGGAAACCCAACCCCTCTAGGCCCCCCTGCCCCTGCTGGCCCTTTCTCTCCCTCCTATCACCCCCTCTCTGGTCTCACTGCCTTCCTCGAGAGTGTTTCTGTCGACCCTCATTCTGTAATATAATGCTCGTTATATGCCCCCCCATTCTATAATATAACGCTCCCCCCCCCCAGTGCGTCCCCGGCACGGCCACAGTGCGTCCGGCACCAAATTGGTGGTGCTGAGCCCACTCGGCGGACGGGGTGGCGTAACGATATGCCCCCCTGCCCTCTCACCCCGCCCTCCCCGCCCTATACGGGCCGTTATCGCCGCGAGTAAAAACGTGCTCCCTCCCCCAGCAGGCGCACCAGGCGAGCTGATTCCAGAAGCAGTCGATGCTGTATGGTCTCCCCTTGTCACGCTGTCGCTGTTCAGGGGGCCCCCTCCGGTCAGACATGTGTCGAACTTGTTGCCCGGATGTTGCGATGTGGTGCGCTGTCGAACGAGTCGTGCGCGTGCTGCTGTGCTGCACTGCGCGGTGCCGTGTGGTCCCGGATCGAGCTCTTTGCCTGCCCGTGCGGAGCCGCCTCGCAACGGCTGCCCAGGCGGCGGTGTCGTGCACCAGTGGTTTGCCGTAGTCGAGGGGGGGAGGTCAGTTGACTTTCTGGCGCTCGCATGCGTTATGGCGCCAACATCGCAGAGCGGACTTCGTTCGGAAAACGATGGGATGGGCCCGGATTGTCCTGGAGAATTTCGTTCCGGATGTCGAAGTGAATTCGTGCGTTTTTTTGGGGGAAGGCCAGGAATGACGACAAAAACAAATCCACGCGGACTTCCCTTTCGTTTTTCGCTCGCCGTTTCGGCGTTTTGGACTGACAGAAATCCACGCAAGAATCTGCTGCAGCACGTCTGCAACGTCAGTATCGTCTAACCAAGCCCCATCCCCATCCCCATCCCCTTCGAGACCCCCAAGCAAATTGCCACCCCACTTGGGGACACACCCCTCGAAACCCCAAGGGAACGACCTGCATCCCCATCCAGGGGGGGGGAAATCGGCCGGTGGGGCTCAGGCCACGCCTTTAGGGATGAACCCCGAAGGAGGAGGAGGAGGAGGAGGAGCAGCAGGAGGAGGAGGAGGAGGAGGAGGAGGAGGAGGAGGAGGAGCAGGAGGAGGAGGAGGAGGAGGAGCAGGAGCAGGACGAGGACGATGCTCAAGTTGACCTTCTGGCGCTCGGAGGCGTCGAGCTCCGGGGCCGTCGGCCGTCTTCGCCGGGGCTCGGCGGCCGTCGCCGGGGTGCGCTCTCCAGCAGCGGCGCCTCGCCGAGGGCGCCTCGTCGGGGGTTGCCGGGGCTCGTCCCGAGCGGCGGCGGGAGGCCCGGGGGTGAAGTTTCAGGTCGGGCCTGTCGCCCTACAGGAGGAATATGCAAAACTGGTCGAAGAATAGTCTGGGGACGATTTTTTTTTGGCATGTGTAGCCTATTTTGGAATATTAGGGGAGTTCTTTTTGTTTATTTTCAGGTCGGGCCTGCCCCTCTACAGGAGGAGTATTCGAAGATAGTCAGAATTATCGTCTGGGGACGTTTTTTCTTGTGCTCTTTTCGAGATTGTTTTTTGTTTGTTTGTTTGTTTTGTTTATTGTTTTTTTTTTGTTTCGCCCACAATCCGCCTGTAGGGGGACATGCCCGACCTAACCCGAGTTGTAAGTCGGGCAGTCGGGCCTGTCCCTCTACAGGAGGAATTCTCAAAAATAGTCAAATCATAGTCCAGGGACAATTTTTTGAGAATGCCTTGCCTATTCGGGAGTATCTTATTGGAGTATTTTCAGAATGAGGGGGACCAAACACATACTAAAAACAAAAACTAAAACTAAAAATAAAAAAACAATATAAAAATTTAATAGTAACACGAATGATATAAGTTCAGAATGTTTGCCCAAAACTCGACCTAAAGCTATCGACCTAACCGAGTTACGATCTAACCCAAGTTACGACCCGAGAGCCGGGCGATGAGGATGGTTGAGGGGGTCACGGCTGGACCTAAACGGTATTTTGCTGGACTTCGGCTGTGTTGTGTTCTTCGTTTTGGGTGGGAGGTACAGGGAAACAGGAAAGAGCAAAGCGAAAAGCGTAACGGAAGCAAAGCGAAAATCAAGGTGCAGGTCCAGCCCTGGAGGGGGGCATTTTGTGGGACGGATCTCTCAAGCTTCCCGCCGCCTCAAGCGGTGTTCTTTCAGAGCAGGAACGAAGCGAAGCCACAGAAAAGCCTGGCGTTGATGGTGTAGAACCGCACACGCGTCAAATGCTCCAGCGAGCAAGAACACAGCAACGCCCTAGGACAGCAGCATTGACAGTGGAGCTCAGCATCAACGGTGGCGGGGGAGGCCTCGCGACATGTTCACGAGCGTTGCTCCACCCGAAAACCGGGCGACGAGGATCGTTGAGGGGGCGATGTGGTTCATAATTAACAATCTAGCGACAGAGAGTTGTCAGTTTATGTCCAACACGGGCAGTCGTTCTTTTTGGTTAGGGGGCGATTCTCATGCAACCAAGGTCGTGTGAAAACTGCGGACTCTTGGTGGATATGTCCCCTGCTCCCCCTCTTATCATGCCCTTCCCCCTCCTTTTCCCCTCTCGCCTACTGCTGCTGGCTCGGCCCGAGCTGGCTTGAGACCATTTTGGCATTCGGACGTGGATGCCGAGGGACAAAACAGGGCCTTCTCGCTCTTGAGCCCTGGCGGGCTCCGCCGCCAGACCCCGCTGCGGTTCCGGGGGAGCGAAGGCCCACAGCTCCCCGGTTCCGCATGTCGGCTGTGCTGTGCGGTCGGCACCGTTGGGGCCTGGGGGGCACGACGCTGTCCTTGTCGGGGCTCCTCGGGGCGCGGCCGGAGAACTCTGTCGAGATCCGCGCCTGCCCTCCAGGGTGTCGCCCAGTGTGCCGGTTGCAAATCGCACCCTCTTTCTCGGAGGCGGCGAAGGGGGCGAATGGCCCAGCGGGGGGGCAGCACATGTATCCAGGGGCGCCGATGATCCATTCTCTCTTCAGCGAGGCTCCCGGAGGGGTGCGTGCAGTGCTCTCCCCTGATCTATTCGCCTCTGCCGTCGCCTCCGATCTGCAGGCTGCACCTCTCGGAGTCGCCGCCCAGGGGCAGGCCTCTCCCGAAGGCGGCGGGGCTGCTCCTCCGTGCGGGCTTCTGCCCGCGCGCGGGGCCCTCCGCGCGCCCTGTCGGGCGCCCGCCCGCGCCGCACGGGCCACGCAGAGGCGGCTGTCCGTCGCCCGCCTCGGCCTTGCTGGCGGTCGCAGTTTTGGCCACCATAAGTTGGAGGGGGAGAGGGTGTCCTCCTCCTCCTCCTCCTCCTCCTCCTCCTCCTCCTCACCGTCCTCCTCCGCCTCGTCCTCCTCGTCGTTTCCCCTTTACCGACTTATGGTGGTGGTGGTGGTGGTGGAAAACAGGCCCATCATGGACTGCGCCGTCGTGGGCGCAGCGGAGTATACGGGCAAAACGCTGAGATGAGGAACGGTTTGGGTTCGGAAGGGGCTCGACGTTCCTTAGATCCTTCCATGGCTGTTCCGCTAGCTCTCCTCGTGCAGGCAGGCCCCGCTGGGGCCACGAAGGGGCTCCGTTTCTCCTTTCAGCGCTCCTTCTTCCAGCAGCCCCTCTGTATACGATCGGGCTCGGTTAGCAGGTCGACCTTGGAGCCGGCTGGGGGTCGGAGGTGGCTCAGCACTGGTTCCGGCGAGCAGGAGGGGGGGGCGAGGTTCGAGGGTCTGGGTTCGAGAAGGTCTTTTGCCTTTTCCGGCCTCGGGGGGCCGATCTTGGGCCCCGAGGCCGTCCAAGACGGATCTGGGGGGAAAAGCCTCACCCGGTGGACCAGCGGACCCCGTGAGGAGTCCAGGGGTCCATTTGGGCGGCTCTGCATTCACTCCCCCCTGTCGGATTGGGATGCCAGGTGCGGCCTGCGTTGACGCCGCGGCGACGCCAGCTCGGGCGTTCGAGCTTGAACGCCGCTGCGGGCCCAGAACCTGCCGATGTCGACAGACCGGCGAGATTCCAAAGCCCCGATCGTTGAAGGTTGAACGATCCACTCGGCGTTAGAAACCAACGCCCGCGACATCGCGACGCGAACCAGCCGTAGGTCGACCCTGCCAAGTCAGGGGTACCCTGGTATCCTTCGAAGAAGAAGAATCGGGAGGGAAAGAAACACACAAACACAATTTATCGTCGACTCCTCGGAAAATTATGGGAAAATCTGGGAAATGGGGGGGAAGACGAAAACCCAGAAACTATGGCACATTATTGGGAGTCCTTTTATTTGTGTCTATTTCTTTGTGTGTCCCTGGGCCCCTTCGAATAACCCCACAGATGTAAGCTTTCGGAGCTCCGGGCGGATTTCTTGGATCGGCGCTGGCTCCCCCCTGGCGGCGACTCTGGCGTCACCCCTGGCGCGCTCCGCGCGCCAGGGAGGGGGTGGGGGTCCTAGTGCCGATCCGAGAAATCCGCGCGGACCTCCGAGAGTTTATGTTTATGCTGATTTTCATTCCTTTAACTAGGTCGACCATGCCAGAACAAGGATGCCCTTGTATCCTGTATGCTCGCGTCCCGTGTCGTCCGCATTCCTCGGGCAGTGTGGCCCTCGGAAGTGTCTTTTTTGTCTCCTCGCGTGTCCTCTCTGATCAAACTCGACTGTGCGGTCGGGAACTAGTGCTTCAAAAAAAAAAGGGGGGCCCCCGGGTGGGGTCGCTCCGCCGGTTTGGCCCCCCAACGCTTTTTCAGGCGACGCCCACCCCGCGCCCGAGTGGGACGGTTCCCCGGGCCGTAGCGACCCCGGGAGGGGAGGCGGGGAGGGGGAGGAGGAGGGAGGAGGAGGAGGAGGAGGGAGGAGAGGTAGGAGGAGGAGGAGGAGGGGGAGGAGGAGGAGGAGGAAGGATGGAGGAGGGAGGAGGCAGGGGGAGGAGGGGGAGGAGGAGGAAGAGGAGCAGGAGGAGGAGGAGGGAGGAGGAGGAGGCTTTCTAGGCCTTGGAGGAGGAGGGAGGAGGCGGAGGAGGAGGAGGAGGAAGGAGGAGGAGGAGGAGGAGGAGGATGGAGGAGGAGGAGGAGCGAGGAGGACGTAGAAAGGTGATGATGATGAGGAGGAGGAGGAGGGAGGAGAGAGAGGAGGATGAGGATGAGGAACGAGGAGGAGGAGTAGTAGTAGGAGTAGGAGTAGGAGTCAAGCTAGCCAGCTCGAGCGAGTCAAGCATGGCATGCCCAGTCCACCCGCCCTCCCACAACATAAGAAGCAAAGCTGGCACAACTGGGGGCCGAAGTCACACCGGCCAGCCGGTTTGGTACAGCTGATGCCGCCGCGATGGCGGTTGCCGACGGGAACTGGCGAGCGCGCGTTGAATGCCGCGCACGCATTGCCAGACGAGTCGAGAATGGCCCGGTACCCCGCAGGAAGCCAGAGGTGGCCGGAGGAAGCCCGACGGTCTGACAGGACACCCCAAAGCATTTTTGTGAAAAGCATTGGGTTTTTGATGTTTTTATGTTGAAATGCTTGCAAACACACGGTGTTCGGTAGGATTCTGACATGAACGCGCGAGTGTGCTCTTTGTGGTATTTTTTTCACAGGATTCGCGGCCTGGGTGCATGACAGAGCATCGCGAGTGCACCGCGCGATGACGTGAAATCGCTGGATTTGACAGAATTCTTAAGATTCCTATGGTTTTCCTATGATTTCGGCAAGAGAGCCCGGGCAGGAAATTTGTAGAATTTTTGTGGAAAAAAGCATTGGGTTTTTGATGTTTTATGTTGAAATGCTTGCAAACACACGGTGTTCGGTAGGATTCTGACATGAACGCGCGCGTGTGCTCTTTGTGGTATTTTTTGCAATGGATTATCGCCGTGGACGACAGGACGTCCATGTCGAGAGGAACAAATAAGAAAAATGTTGATTTTATATTGTTTTTTGCAGGTTAGGATGGGACCCTCCGGATGCGGCCCCTAATGGCCCGCCTGAGGGGGGGAGTAGGAGTATATTCTAATAAGAATAAGGATATGAGGAGGATGATGAGGAGGAGGAGGAGGAGGGGAGGAGGAGGACGAGGAGGAGGTAGGAGGAGGAGAGGAGGAGGAGGAGGAGGAGGAGGATGGAGGGAGGCGGAGGAGGAGAGGGAGGGGGAGCGGAGATGAGAGGGAGGAGTTGATGAAGTGAGGGGTGAGGGAGGGAGATGGAGGACGGAGGAGGAGGAGGAGGAGGAGGAGGAGAGGAGGAGGAGGAGGAGGAGGAGGAGGAGGAAGAGGAGGAGGAGGAGGATGAAGAGAGGAGGAGGAGGAGGAGGAGGAGGGGGGGAGGACAAGCTAGGTGCGCTCGCGTCATATCTGACATCCTACCCCTCCCTCCCATTCCTTACCATGGCGCAGATCCCCTCTCTACTCGCACAGTCGGATGTCGAGCAGGGCAATGATCCCGAAAGGGTACGCGATGCATTGTAGAGCACGGCATGGCATGGCGTAGAAGAGCACCGCAAAGCGTAGTATCAACCTAGCATTGCATTGCATGCCGTGGCATGGCACGGGAAATGACGCCAGCGCTGCAGCGGGAGCACGAGTCGGAACGAGCGGAAGCGCGGAACTGAGGCAAGCGCTGCAGCGGGAGCACGATTCGGAACGAGCGGAAGCACGGAAATGAGGCCAGCGCTGCAGCGGGGCCCAAAAATGAGGCCGGCGCCTCAGCGAGAGCAGCATTTGAGCAAAATTTGCAAGCGAAAGCCCAACTCCAGGGAATCCTGTGTGTAAAAAAACAGTGCGCGGGGGGGGGGCTAATACTTTCAAACCGTCATCAGGGGAAGAGGGAGAGTAGATTCATATTGAGTAATTGTGGAGGAGGAGAGGAAGAGGAAGAAGAGGAGGAGAGAGAGGAAGGAGGAGGAGGAGGAGGAGGAGGAGGAGGAGAGGAGAGGAGGAGGAGGAGGAGGAGGAGGAGGAGGAGGAGGAGGAGAGGAGGAGGAGGCGGAGGAGGAGGAGGAGGAGGAGGAGGAGGAGGAGGAGAGGAGGAGGAGGGAGGAGGAGGAGGAGGAGGAGGAGGAGGAGGAGGTAGGAGGAGGAGGAGGAGAGGAGGAGCCAGAGGCTGGAGGAGGAGAGGAGGAGGAGGGAGGAGGAGGAGGGAGGAGGAGGAGGCGGAGGAGGAGGAGGAGGAGGACGGGAGGAGGAGGAGGAGGACGGGTCGCCTAAGCCCTTCGGAGGAACCCTCCACGCCCGAGGAATGGAGGAGGATGGGGAGGTGGAGGTTGAGGAGGAGGAGGAGGAGGAGGAGGAGGAGGAGGAGGAGGAGGTGCAGGACTTTCAGGAGCGTATCCGGGGTGAAAAATTGCACCAGGTGGGACACCCGGGGGGGGTGTCCTGGGACCGATCCTGAGCGGAATTGGCCTTACCCCCGTCCTGGCTGTTCCTCTGTGGTCCCAACCAGCTCAGATCTCCCGGCCGCCTCCAACACACAGTCTCATTCCGAGGGTATCGCTGCGCTGAGATGGAGAGCAAGCAAAGGGAGGTAGGTACCCCCACCTCTTTCCCCCAATTCCCGAGACCCCTACCCGCGAAAACTGGCCGCTCACAAAAAATGCGAACTCGATGACACACCCTGGGGGGGGTGATATCCGGGCACAATCCCATCGAAGATGGACGCCCCCCCCATCGTGTATCCCTGGGTTTGGCTTCGAATTCCTTGCCCAGTCGAAGCTCCCACAAAGGTGGGAATGTGGTCGACATACCCTCCTTTTCCGCGGCGCGCCGAGGAGGGAAGGCAGAAAGGGCGGGCATCTTCAGAAGGCTCAGAAGGCTGGAGGCCTTCTGCGAAGCGTCCTGCGCCTTCCTCTGAGCCGCAGAGGGCCTCTCAGAAGCCGGGGTGCGGCTTCCGAGAAGCCCATCCGCCCTCTGAGAAGGCCTGCCCCCTCCCACTTCCCCCTTTGGTGCGTCACCTAATTTGGTTTGCGGATCATAACTCAGGTCTCCGGCGTCCGTTCGGGACGATCCGTGCATCCGGGACGATCCGTGCACTCCGCGAGGCGCAGCTGCTGGAGAGCATCCCGAGGCTGAAAAACTGCAGAGTGACTACGAAACCGCCCGAACACCCAGAACTTCGAACCTCCCTCCCTCTCATCTTAGGATGTAACTCCTGGGAGGCTGAATTCAGCATCGGCGCTGGTGTATCCATGGTCGACTGGTGGCTCAATCCGGTTTGGTCCCGCTCCGTCCGGGTTGATTCCGCTGGCCTCGGCCGATCCCGGGCCTCACCTGGCCTCATCCGGCACAGTGGCTCCCTCATAGGGCTTCGCAGCCCTTACTCCTTCTCTTACGAAGACCTCCCAGGAGTGGCTTCCTGACCGAGCGCTGCCCCTGAGCGGCGGGGGTGCTGTAGAGCGGGCTTCGCCCTCGGCGTGTCTCGCCCTCTGCGGAAGCCGGCGGGAGGCCTGCGAGGAGGAGGAGGAGGAGGAGGCGGAGGTTTTTAATTCCGTTTTCAGCGTCGGTTTGCGTCTGGGAGTCGATGAGAGGGCGCCGATTTAGCGTCGATGAGCGTCGATTTAGCGTCGATTAGCGTCGACTCGCAAGAGCCGACAAGAGGGTATGGGAGGCTCCCAAGAGTTGCCACCGAACGCCAGGGGACGCCAACCATCTGCCTGCACCGGTCCCGGGCCCAGGCTCCCTGACACCCGCCGACACGATCTTTTCGACCTGGGGCCATGGAGGTCCCGACCCTGTCCCCAGGGATAGATTTTCGTCATGCGCCCACGTGTGCCGCAAGAGGCCCCCGACCCAGGGATCCGACGCACTGGGAAAAAATCAAGAAGTATGTGTTGCACCGTTTTCGGCCTCTGGAGGGCCTCGCCAGGCCCTGGGACCGTCCGAGAACGGATCAGGATGACAAAATCCGGTCCCGGGAAGTGGGTGTCGAGATTTCCGCGGACCCCGCATCAAGAAAATCAAGGCGCCTGATTTCTGGGGACGAGGGCCGCAGTCGAGGGGAAACCGCCAGCTGCAAGCACATCAATGCGCCAACACGAAGCAGCAGAGCTTCTGCGTCGTGGCCCCCCTCTTCCCCCCATGCTTCCCCTGGTGTTCCTCCTCCTCCTCCTCCTCCTCCTCCTCCTCCTCCTCCTCCTCCTCCTCCTCCTTTCCTCCTCCTTTCCTTCTTCCTCCTCCTCCTCCTTTCCTTCTCCTCCTCCTTTCTTCTCCTCCTCCTTCCTTTCCTTCTCCTCCTCCTCCTCCTCCGCCTCCTCCTCTCCTCATCCTCCTCCCCCTCCTCCTCCTCCTCCTTCTCCTCCTCCTCCTCCTCCTCCTCCTCCTCCTCCTCCTCCTCCTCCTCCTCCTCCTCCTCTTGGTCCTCTTTGGTCCCGCTCCCGGCTGGGCCCGCCGGGGGGGCGCCCCGGGGCCCAGGCCGGGCAGCGGGCAGCTCCGGAGAGCGGCAGGCCGCCGGCGCCCTCCGAGCTTCGAGGGCCACGTCGCGGCCAGGAACTCTGAGTGGTCGAGGCTTGACCTCCTCCTCCTCCTCCTCCTCCTCCTCTTCCTCCTCCTCTTTCTCCTCCTCCTCCTCCTCCTCCTCCTCCTCCTCCTCCTCCTCCTCCTCCTCCTCCTCCTCCTACGTGTCCTCTTCCTTGTCCTTTTGTGTTCCAGAGATCAAACATGGCGGACGGTGCCGAAAAGCGATGAGGCGGCAGAGCCGGAGGAAGAGAAGGAGGAGGAGGAGGAGGAGGAGGAGGAGGAGGAGGCGCGCGACGACGTTGAGGCAGCCGCCGCCACTTGCCGCCGCCTGCCACCGCCGCCGCGTGAGCGCCGAAAGTCGTTTCCTGAGTCGTTATTGGGGCGCTCTGGAGACCTCATCAGGGCCCTAATAGGGCGCTCTCGGGGCCATCTTGGAGCCATCTTGAGACCCCAGAAGCCCATCGGAAGCGAAAAGGCGAGAAGGCACAAATCAATGATTTCTCCGTGCGTGTGTAAAGAATTTGGGCTTCTTTGTGGCATCCTTGGGTGGCCCCGTTAGCATTTGGACCCGTCTTGGAGCCGACGTGGAACTTTTGTGACCTTCTGAGAAGCAATGTTGAGTGATCTTGTATCATCTTCTTGCTTATTGGAATCCGCCTGGGGCTATCTAGAGCCATCTTGGGCCATCCTGGACGCTGCAACACTTGGCGGGGCGCCCCGTCCTGACCCAGGTAGATGGGGGAGGGGTAAAGCATTCTCCGAGGGGGGAGAGGGAAGGTGGCAGAGGAAGCGCCCCAAGCCACTCACGCCATGAAGGGCTGGACAGGGCCTCAAGAACGGAATCCTTTCAAACTTCATCTCGCGCAAAGCTTCGCGGCGTTCGCCCCATTGAGCCTTCTCGGGGCCCTTCGGGGCGTTTTATTTGGGGCGCCCCGAAGCTCCAGTGAGTGAGTGCGACTGTTTGACGAAGTTGCCGCGGCATTGCCGCGGTGTTGGGGCGTTGGAGGTCTTCATGGCGCTCTGGGGCAGTCGTGGGAGCCATCTTGGCAGTCTTGGAGTCCATCTTGGGCGTTTTCATTCTTATCAGAGGCCAGCTTGGATGCCGTCCTGGAGCTGCATTAACGCGAAGAGGCGGCGGAAAGTGAGGAGGAGAAGGAGGAAAAGGAGGACGATGACGACAAGGACGAGGACAAGAACGAGGACGAGAAGACCGCCGCCGCCTGCTGCATGCCGCCGCCGCCGCCGCCGCGGTAACATGGGTAATTTGGCGAGTGCATCAGTTCGCGCTGATTACACCCGGCCGTTGATACGCAACGCTTGTTCTCCAACCGATTTAGCAGTTCTTAGTAAACCGAAGCGAATGCAATCTGGATCAGTTCCGAGGATGTTCATCATTGTGACTTGTATGTTCGTCAGAAAGGGATATTTGCTCAGATTGAATGGGGACGACACTGTTGCCGCAACTCGATTTGAATGTGTATTCATGTTTTGATGTGTAATTCATGAGACGGTTCGGGCGCGCTTCAGAATCCTTGGTTCTGTTTCGATGATATGTTTGTTACCACGGTGGTCCTGATGTATTGCGCAACGTATGCCTCTCAGCTCCTGGTTTTTGTCAGTTCTTCTGGTCCTTCGAACGGTCAGGGCATTCCGGACGATGGCCGCGGTCAGTTATCTACGCGACGTATGCAACCCGTGTTCGAGGTCAATGAAAATGGTATGTTTGTACGTATCACTATATGGTTTTTTTACATATGTACGAAATACGCGTGCTCGGTTTTCGGGGCCCTCTACAGTGCCCCCCAGGAACCCAGCAGGAGCCTCCCAGTTACTGCAGCATTGCTGCAATGCTGCGGCGCCAGACGTTTGAGACCGTTCTGAGGGCCATCTTGGCCGAGTTCGGGTCCATTCTGGGTTACCTTAGCTGCATGTTCCGCGTCCGAGTTTTCTTGGGGGGCGTATTGGGAGTGCTGGCGCCCGAAAGCGCGAGAACATCCGCACCCGTCGAAAACCCACGGGGAATGTATGTTTCCGGCTTTGTGGGCCCCTTCAGGATGCCTTCCAGGAGCGCAGCAGGAACAGTAGAAAACGAGGTTGTGGTTTGCATCCCAATGGAGTGCGAGCAGCAGCGGCAATGGGGGATAGTGAGGGGATGACGATGGGAGAGGATAAAAGGCCTTTTATCCATCCCACCGCCGCATTTAGTGCACCGCAAGCAGGCGGCCCACGCAAATGGGGCTGCGCCGCCTTGAGCCAATACGGTAGCGGCCGCGCAAGCATCATATTTCCCCCTTCGGAGCGCACTTTCAAGCTCGAAGGCGGGAACGAAGCTTGCCCGCTACCGTATAGATGAAGGACTCAAGGGGCACAGCAAGATGTACAGGATCGGTAGCTGGCCGATCCAGCCACCGAACCACTGCTGCACTGGCGCGTACTGCAGGGGTGTTGGACCAGAGTCATGTTTCCATGGCTCCAGCAGCTCAACACCACAGTGAATTCTGGCACAGGCAAGCTGAGGAATACAGTTCAAAGCCGGGTGGGGCCGGCCTTGAAAGCCCAGCGGCAGGCCGACGAGGGTTGATCCCCTCTTGGGCGACCAGGTGGCTGCAAGCGAGGATCGGTCAGCCAGACTTCTCGGGCCAGTCGGGCGCATGGGCATCCACCGCGGCCACCTGTCCGCAGCATGAGGCTTGCCAACAAGACAAGGACCATATGACTGGACTTCGTATTTGTAGCTGCGGTGCCCAACCAAAACTAATAGAAGTAAGCGACGGTTGATTGATCCTTTTGCGTGGCCGTCCGCGCTCAGATCGCGGGCATCACACCACGGAACAAGGTTGATGAGACCGAGGTCCAGAAACTCGCGTGACAAGCTGATGTGACCCAGTGGAGTCTTCTCGGCTGACGTCTTGAAGTCCTTGCTGTACAGCGACTGGCACACGGACTCGGCATCAATACTTAATGCACGGGCGCAGATTCCTATCCACCAAGATTTTCCAAGGCGTTTGAGTTCAGAAAGACATATGGGAGTCTCGACGAGCCCGCGAAGAATCATCAAAGCTGGATAACACTCGTCCAAACCATGGCCTGCAACAGCTCCTGCGGCAGAAGTGGGTCGCGCTTGGAGGCGATGGGATTTACATCGGCCCTCGGTACAATGTGCAACCTCTTCCTTATCTGTTCCCACGACGCGGGAGACAACAGCCTCGAAGGCCGTATCTATCGGTCTAGTCGTCCTCTTCACGGGTGCGTCCCCGATACTTCGAGTCGTTGAGCAGATATATTGAGCCGTCGGGGGTCATGGCCATCCACGAAATGTTTGCAGGTTCTTCCAGCAGTTGTCGAGAAATTGCGCTCAGTCTTTTCATTTGGATGTTCGTAGGTTCCTGGATCCGCTGCAGAGGGACAACGTGCACCATGACCCAGAACTGCGCAAGGGTCGCCAATGCCAAAACCCCCGTGGGCTAACAAACATTGCACTGACAAATGCGATACTCTCTTTGTCTGGAGGGGTGCCGACCAGCTCAGGGTGCACAAGTGACAAGTGGACAGAGTTGATTGATCTACTTGTGGACAGAGTGGACAGAGAGGCACGCCCGCGGCAATACAGGGTCTGCGATCTCCAGCGTTCTGGCTTTTCGTTATACTTTTCAGCGGGCGCGCAGGCACGCCGATCTGCGCGCCTTCGCACGCGCCCACGGGCCGCCCGCCGCCTGCGACTCCGGCCGGCGGACCAGATTTAGATGTATATATATATTATATATATATATATATATATATATATATATATATTATATATTATATTATATATACGAGAACCACGCGCGCTTCGCGCGCTTAGGTTCTGTCGAGTCACAGACCCAGGAATCGTGGAACCCCTCTCGGGCCCATCTCGGGGCTCTCTTGGGCCGCCTTTGGAGCCTCGTGGAGCGTCCTGGGTCTCTCGTGGGGGCTTCTTGGAGCTCTCTTGGCGCCTCCTGGAGCCTCTTGGGGCCGAAAGCTCAGAATTCTACAATGGCTTTCTCCCTCTGGGGCCCCTCTCGGGCACGCCTTGGGGCTCTCTTAGGCCACTTTGGAGTCCAATGTTGCCGTCCTGGGCGCCTCGTGAACCGTCTTGGACTTCTCCTGGGGGCCACCTAGGCCGTCTTGGGAGCATCTTCGGACGTGTTGCACGCGGTGAAAACCCAACAGGCGACCATGCGAAAAGCATACGATTTCCTGTAGGAATGGGACCATTCTTGCTTCTTGGACCTCTCTCGGGGTGCCTCTCGGAACGTATTGGGCTGATTTTGGAAGCCTTTTGGCGCCTCTGGGCGGCGTTTTGGCGCCTCCTGGGATGTGTTGGGCCGGAAGCTCGGAATTCGAGAGTGGCTTTCTCCTTCTGGGACCCCTCTCGAACTCGTCTTGGGGCTGTCTTGGGCCGTCTCGGGGCCGTCCTGAGCCACTCGTGCGCAGCCTTGGAGTGCTCCCGGAGGCCCCCTAGGCCGTCTTGGAGGCTTCTTGGGCCGTCTTGGACGCGGTGAAAGCCCAAGGCGCGATTTTTGTTTCTTGGACATCTCTTGGGGC
Organism: Prorocentrum cordatum; assembly: GCA_963575745.1. NCBI lineage: Eukaryota > Dinophyceae > Prorocentrales > Prorocentraceae > Prorocentrum > Prorocentrum cordatum. The sequence goes on from CAUYUJ010007793.1 coordinate 16,772, forward strand.
GCCTCTCGGAACGTCTTGGGGTGTTTTTTTGGAGCCCCGTGGCGCCTCTCGGCGGCATTTTGGCGCCTCCTGGAGCCTCTTGGGCCGGAAGCTCGGAATTCAAAGTTGGCTTTCTCCGTCTGGGGCCCGTCTCGAACTCGTCTTGGGGCTCTCTTCGGCCGTCTCGGGGCCGTCCTGGGCCACTCGCGCTCAGCCTTGGAGCGCCCCCGGTGGCCTCGTAGACCGTATTGGGCGCCTCTTGGGCCGTCTTTCTTGGACGCGGTGAAAGCCCAAGAGGCGAACATGCGAAAAATATACGTTTTCCCATAGGAATGGCACGATGTTTGCTTCTTGGGCCTCTCTTGGGCTGCCTCTCGGAGCGTCTTGGAGGCCTCTGGGACCTTCTTGGTGTCATGACAGGCGTCTGGGAAGGCATCTGGAGCCATCGGAGCGCCTTCCGAAGCCGCCCGCGAACGATCTTGGACGGCGCCTGGCGGTCCGACGAGCCTCCGGGCCCCCCGGGGCCCACATTTGTGGTCGAGGTCCCGGCCCCGGGCCCCCGGACCCGGCGCGCCGTTATGTATATATATATATATATATATATATATACATATACATATACATATACATCTACATATATATATATACATATATATATACATACATACATACATACACGTGTACATACACATAAATACACGATACATATATACATATATATATAATGTAGATGTGCACATGCATGCACACATGCGTGAATACGCTCGCGCACGCCAGGCTTATCCCTATTTCGCTTTCCCCCTGGGCGCCGCGATCCTCGCGAAGAGCAAGAGAAATGAGGCCTTCCTTAGACTGGCTTGGACTAGGGCGGGTTCTAGTTAAGATAGTTGAGCACCCCCTTTTGACGATGGTCATGGCGACGGCGATGGTGGCGATCGTTGCGATGGTGATAGCGACAATCGCAGTGATGAGTGATGGTAATGGCGATGGCGTTGACGATGGTGATGATCGCAGCGATGACGCAAGTCCTGCGGGCCACTATCGACATTATCATTATTGCGATCAACATCCGCAGCACTTTGGCCAAGGCCACGCTGAGCCCCTCAAGCCGCGCGTCCCCGTCGAGCCGCGCGGCCCCCCTGAGCCCCGCGCCCCACACACACACACGCACACACACGCACACACACACACACACACACACGCACACACACACACACACCACACACACACACCACCACACCACCACCACCACCACCACCACCACCACCACCACCACCACCACCCTCCACCCACCCACCCACCCCACCCCACCCCGCCCCCACCCCACCACGCCCTGCCCCACCCACCCACCCCGCACTCACACCCCAGCCACGCGGCCCCCTCGAGCCCCGCGACCTCGGCGATCGTCGACAGCGGCCCCCTCGAGCACTGCGTCCTCGTCGAGAGCGGCCTCATCGAGAGCGGCCCCCTCGAGCGCTGCGACCTCGCCGAGAGCGGCCTCGTCGAGAGCGGCCTCGTCGAGCCACGGCTGCAGCTCGGGCGGCGACGCCGACGGAGTTGCCGTCGCCGACGCCGACGGCTCCAACAGGGGCTCCAACAGCGGCTCCGAAGAGGGCCCCCGCTCCAACCACGAGTCAACCGCGGCGGCTGCAGCAGCGATGGCGAAGGCGAAGGCGGGGCCGAGCAGAGTAGTCGAGACATCCGACGCCGGCCACATGACCTTGGAGGAGCACGTCGCCAGCCCCAACTACCCGCTGCACGTCGGGACGCGCGGCACTTGCACATTTTGGAAACAGGAAGAGAAGTGGAGCGCCCCTCTGCCTGCGACGAATCAAGTTACCCAGAAAGCTGAAATTTGGATATGCCGCGCAGGTGGCAGATTCGCTATATGCTTGTTTTGCCCGGCGTTCAAGGGCCCTCGCTGCCAATCCACCATTGGCCAGGGCACCAGGACGTTCGACCGTCGCGCAAAGTATTTGCGCCGCGCAGAGGGCGAGGAGCACCAGGCAGCAGAAGCGACGTGGAAACAGCGGGCTCGAGCGGAAGCCTCGCAGTAGGGCGCCCCCGTTTCAGCGTTCCCCACGACGGCCGCAATGATTGCAGCAGTTGCAACAGTTGCGGTGATCGCCCGTCGCCGTCCGCACCGCCGACCCGGGCCTCGGCCGTCGCGCAGCGGTCGCCGCCCGCGCAACCTGGGAGACGACCAGTTCTTTCAACAGTTTCGATGCGCGGCGGGATGCGCTCCTCGGGGGCGACCGCGAGGCTTTGGAATCGCTCGCGCAGCGCCGAAGGCTGGTGGCCGCAATAGCGTATTTCGAGAAGCTCGCGACGCAGCGGACTCTCGGAGAGGGCCTGGTTTTGCGCTCGGCTGCGGACGGTCTCGACCGCGCGCGCCAAGTTGAAGCACCGCGTTGCGGTCTGTTCTGAAGTTCCTGCGATTTCCCCCTAGCTACGGCGTCGAGGCAGGGTGGCTGGAACAGCTGGACCCCAGAGGACCCTGCATCGTGGAACGGGCGATCGGGGCGCGGTGCCCCCCGCGGGCCATGGATAGCGACGGCAAGGTATCCACGCTGGAGGGTCGCGTCCGTCGCGCGCGCCAGACAGTAGGCGGGGAACTGGACGTGGACTTGCACGAGCACGCGCGAGAGGAGGCGCGGGCATGGCGCAGCGATGGAGCGGTTTTCAGCGCACCCCCGGCTGCAACAGCTACGTTCCTTCGGCTGTCGTCTTCTTCCATTGGCCTCCGGCCCGTCCGCCGCCCCGCCCGGGCGACGAGTCATGGGCGTCATTCTTGTCGGCTGCGCCCCCCCCCCCGCCCGGGTTCGAGTTCGAACTCAGGCCGTTAGAACTAAAAACCGAATTCTAGCATTGGTTGCGAGAACGCAATGGAGTTTTAAACTTGGGTGCGAGAACTCACAGCGAGATCTAGCATGGGATGCTGATGCTCAAACCGAGATATTGCATGGGATGTTCGAGATCAAATCGAGATCCAACATGGGATGGTAGAGCTCAAATCGAGATCTGACATCGGAGAATAGATTTCATATCGAGATCTAACATGGGCGGGTAAAGTTCAAATCGAGATCATGGGACGTTGGAGCTCCAATCGAGATCGACCATGGGATGCTAGAGCTCAAATCGAGATCGGCCATGGGATGTTCGAGCTCAAATCGAGATGCACTATGGGATGTTACAGTTCAGTTCGAGATCTAACATGAGATGTTAGATCTCAAATCGTAACCATGGGATCTGAGGGCTCAATTCGAGGTTTAACATGGTTTGTTAGAGCTGAATGTGAGATCTAAGGTGGGATGTTAGCTCTCAAGTCGAGATCTAGCGTGGGGTGTTCGAGCTCAGATCATGATTTAAGATGTGGTGGTAGAGTTCAGATCGGTATCTAGCATGGCATGTTAGAGCTCAAACCGAGATCATGGGATGTTAGAGCTCGACTTGGGATCCACCGTGGAATTTTAAAGCTCAAATTGAAATCGAACATGTGATGTTAGAGCTCAAATCGCGATATAGCATGGGATGTTAGAGCTCAAACCGAGATCTAGCATGGGATCTTCGAGTTCAAATCGAGACCCTGGGGTGTTCGAGCTCAATTCGAGATCGAGCATTGTATGTTAGATCTCAAACTGAGATCGGATACGGGGCGTTAAAGCTCAAATTGAGATATAACATGGAGTCAAAATCTAACATGGGATGGTAGAGCTCAATCGAGACCATGGGATGTGAGTGCCCAAATCCAGACCTAACATGGGATGTTAGAGCTCCAATCGAGATCTGGCATGGCCTGTCAGAACCCGATCGAGTTCTAACATTTGATGTTAGAGCTCAGATCGAGATGTCATGGGATGATAGAGCTCGAACCGAGATCTAACGTGTGAGGTTAGAGATCAATTCGAGACCACAGGGTGTTAGAGTTCAAATCGAGATCGAGCATGTTATGTTAGAGCTCAAAGTAGCTTGGCGAAGGACCCAACCACATGCAATTGTGAGTACCGCAGTTGTGGGTACCGTATTCGGTGGAGCTCACTATGGACGAGAGAGTGGGTGCGACGCATGCGGACACCGCAATGGGGCATTCGGTGGGGCCCCCTATGGAGCCACGAAACGCTATCCTGGGTATGCGAAACGCATGTGGACACCGTCACTGGGGCCTTCGGTGGAGCTCCCTTATGGGGCCACAAAACGCTGTGCTGGGTGGGGGAGGGGGAGGGGGAGGGGGGGGGGCGAATGTGGGCACCGCCGCTAGGGCCGTCGGTGGGGCTCCCTATGGGGCCACGACACGCTGCGCTGGGTGGTAAAGGCGCACGTGGACACCGCCACCGGGGCCTTCCGTGGAGCCCCCGATGGGGCCGCGAAGCGTTGCATTGGGTTGGGGAGACGCATGTGGACACCGTCATTGGGGCCTTGGGTGGACCTCCCTACGGGGCCCCGAAACAGTGCTTGATGGGGGAGCGCATGTGGACGCCGCCACTGAGGCCTTCGGCTGAGGTCCCTATAGGGCCACGAAGCGCCGCACGGGTTGGGGGAGACGCATGCGGACACCGCCACAGGGGCATTCGGTGGAGCCCCCTTATGGGGCCACGAAACGCTGCGCTGGGTGGGGGAGACGCACGTGGACACCGCCACTGGGGCATCCGGTGGAACCCCTTGTGGGGCAATGAAACGTTGCGTTGGGTGGGGGAGACGCACGTGGACACCGCCACTGGCGCATTCGGTGGATCCCCCATATGGGGCCACGAAACGCTGTGCTGGGTGGGGGAGACGCATGTGGACACCGCCACCGAGGCGTTCGGAGGAGCCCCCTCTGGGGCCACGAAACGCTGTGCTGGGTAAGCGAAAAGGATGTGGACACCGCCATTGGGGCATGCGGCGGGGCCCCCTTATGGGGCCACGAAACGTTGTGCTGGGCGGGGGAGGCCCATGTGGACACCGCCATCGGGACCCCAGGTGGAGCTCCCGATGGGGCCACGAAACGCCGTGCTGGGCGGGGGAGGCCCATGTGGGCACCGCCACTGGGGCATTCGGTGGTGCTCCTATGCCACGAGACGCTTTGCTGAGCGGGGGAGACGCATGCGGACACCGTCATTGGGGCATTTGGCGGAGCCCCCCACGGCGATGATGATGGCGAGAACGACGATGACACGCGCAGGGCAGAGGCAGGGATGGGAGGAGGGAGGAGGGGGAGGAGGAAGGAAGGAAGGAAAGAAGGAGGGAAGGGAGGGAGGGAGGAAGGGAAGGAACGCGGGGACCGTCTCTTCAAAACGAGGACCCGACACCACAGGATGATTGGTGAGTGAGATCTAACGTGGGGTGATAGAGCTCAAATCCAGATCTAACATGGGATGTTAGAGCCCATATCGAGATCTAGCATGGGCTGTTAAAGCTTCAATCGACATCGAGCATGGGATGTCAGAGCTCAGATCGAGATCATGGGATGCTAGAGCTCAAATCGAGATCTAACATGGGATGTTAGAGCTCACATCGAGATTGAACATCCGATATTGGAGTGTAAATCGAGACCATGGGATGTTAGAGTTCAAATCGAAATCTTTCATAGGATGTTTGAGCTCAAATTGAGATCGAACGTGGGATGTTAGTGCCCAAATCGAAATTGCTCACGCTTCGCGAATCCCCACCAGCCCATCCTAAACAGCCACTTTAGCAAAGAGTACCGACTGTCGGGATTTGTTGGTCATCTTTTCAGCAATGATGCCCAGAGGAGTTGCTTTGAGTCGATCAGGGAAGTGTGGGAGCATACAGAGGAACGAAGGACAGGGGATGCCGCCATATCCCAAGAGGGGAGGATGGAGGAGGAATCGGAGGAGGAGGTGGGGGAGGGGAGGAGGGAGGAGGAAGAGGGGGAGGCGGACGAGGAGGGGAGGACGAGCAGAAGGGCCAGAGGCCTCTTGGATGCATCGCGGAGTCTCTTGGGATGTCTTTTGGGAGCCTCTTGGAGGCCTTTTGGGGCGTTTTGGGAGCCTCTTGGCGGCCCCAGGGGCTTCTAGGAGCGTCTTGGGTGCCTTGGGGGAGCCTCTTCGGGCCTCTTGGGAGCCTCTTGGAGGCCGTTTGGGGCGTCTTGGGGGCCTCTTGGCGGCCCCAGGGGCTTCCTGGAGCGTCTTGGGTGCCTCGGGGGAGCCTCTTGGGGCCTTCTTGGGGGCCTCTTGGGGGCATCTTGGGGGCCTCTTGGAGGCCTCTTGGGCCCTCTTGGGGCTCTTTGGGAGGGGTCTGGGAGGACTCTTGGGGCCATCTGTCGGGCGATCGATCACAAATGGGGCGAGCATTTTTCTCCCTCCCCCCGTCGGGGCCAGAATCCTCGTGAGGGGTGTCGAATTTTAGCCCTCCCAGGAGTCGAAAAAAAACCCTCCAACAACCCGCGAAACGCCCTCTCCAGGCCCAGGGGGAGGGGGTAGGGGGAGGGGTAAACCCCTCCCAGAAAGGGAAGAAGGGGGTTGAGAACAGACCGTCTCTCTAAACCACTCACGCCCAAAGGGCTGGTGGGATTTAGCATGACATGTTACAGCTCAAATCGAGATCCACCATGGGGTGTTAGAGGTCAAAACGAGATTTAAAGTGGGGCGGTAGATCTCAAGTCTAAATAATGGGGTCTTAGAGTTCAAAACGAGATCTAGCATGGGATGTTAGAGGTCACATTGAGATCGAACCTGGGGGTCTTAGACCTCACATTAAGACCTAAACCGGGGCGGTAGAGTTCAAGCCGAGGTTTACCATGGCGCTAGAACTCAGTCGGGTTCTAACATTTGATGTTAGGGCTCAAATCGACATATGACATGGGAGCTCGGAGCTCAAATCGAGATGCCGCATGGGATGTTAGAGCTCAAGTCGAGATCGAACATAGGATGTCAGAGCTCTATCCGAGATCCATCATGGGATGTTAGAGCTCAAGACGAGATCGAACGTGGGACGCTAGAGCCCAAAATCGAGTTATATCATCGCTTGTTAAACTCAAACGAGTTCTAATATGAGCTGTTAGAATTGAAATCGAGCGAACCGCGGCTTATGAAAATCCATCTCTGCGCGCTACGGAGGAGCGGCAGGGGGGCGCTCAGCGCGAAAAACATCATTCGTTCGACGGGTGGGGGTGAAGGAGGACCGCAACACGAAAAAGTTTATGTTTTCTGCGTCACGGGGAGGGGTGGAGGGCAGCCTTAGTTCGAAAGAAAAGATGTTTGATGAGACGACCCCGCTCTCCTCCCCGTCTTTCCCCCTTCCTCCCTTCCTCCTCCCCCCCTTCCGCCCCTGCCTCTGCCCTGCGCGTGTCCGCGGCGTTTCGTGGCCACATGGGGAGCTCCACCGAAGGTCCCAGTTGCGGCGTCCACATGCGTCAGTGGCTCTCTCCACATGCGTCTTCCCCACCCAGCACAGCGCTTCGCGGCCCCCTGGGGAGCTCCACCGAGCGCTCCAGCGGCAGCGTCCACGTGCGCTTCCCCAACCCAGCACAGCGCTTGGCGGCCCCCTTGGGAGCTCCACCGAAGGCCCCAGTGGCGGTTTCCACGCGCGCCTTTCCCGCCCAGCACAGCTTTTGCCCCATTGGGAGCTCCACCGAAGGCCCTGGCGGCGGCGCCCACATTCGTCTCCCCCACCCGGCACAGCGCTCCGCGGCCCCATAGGGGGCTCCACCGACTGCCCCAGCGGCTGTGTCCACATGCGTTTCGCCCACCCAGCGCAGCGCTTCGCGGCCCCATGGGGAGTTCCACCGAGGGCCCCAGCGACGGCGCCCACACGCGCCCCCCCCTCGTCCCTCCCCCCCACCATCACCACCACCCCACCCACCGCCACCCCACCCCACCCCTATCCCATCCTTACTTCCTATGATTAAACACCCCCCACATCCCCACCCAGCCGGCCAATAGCAACCCCGCCGTCCTAATTGCTAGAAAGCAAGACAAACTCATTGCTTCTCGCCAACATGCCGTCAAGTTGCGAAAAGTGTACCAGGAAGGGTGCGGAATGAACATCGCTTGGGTAATCTTAAGCGGGCGGTCGCGTCCTACCCTTCAAAAAAACATGCAAAGTCCAACGTGTTCTAGTCAACGTGGACTTGCTTGTCGTCGACGCTGCGAAAGCGCAGCAGGAATAGACGCGGCGCACATCGCGCGCGGACGCCTGGCCAACCCTACGCGGGACCCGTCGTCCTACCGGTGTATGTGTATATATATATATATGCTTTTGATATATAAATAAATAAATAAATAAATAAATAGCTTTTATCTTATACATACGAATAATGATAATAATATGTTGTTTGTTCAATCTTATATGTATTTATAATAATATTAATAATAATTTAATAATATTTGTTTAAAATACAAAATATAAATACAAACAAAAACTGTTCGTGCCAACATGTATTTCCTACTCGTCGGCGCTGCGAATCGGGCAGCGGGAATGGGACGCGGCGCACATCGCGCGGGGACGCCTGCTCGTCAACCAGGATTTGCTTGTCGTCGACGCTGCGGCCCGTCTGGTTGAGGAGCTGGGCGCGGCGTACATCGCGCGCGGTCTTGTTCCCCATATCCTGAGATGGGGTTCTTGTTATTACTTGGACGCCTCCTACTCCCTCTCCTCCTTCCTCCTCCTCTTTCCTCCTCCCCTCCTGTCGGACTTACTCATACTCAGACTTGTTCATACTCAGACTTATGCATACACAGACTCACTCATACTCAGACTTACTCATACTCAGACCTACTCATATTCAGACTTACTCACACTCAGACATACTCATACACAGACTTACTCATATACAGACTTACTCACACCCAGACGTACTCATACACAGACTCACTCATACCCAGACTTACTCTTACACAGTATTAGTCATACTCAGACTTATTCATACCCACACGTACACATACACAGACTTTCTCATACACAGACTTACTCACACCCAGACGGACTCATACACAGACTTACTCATACTCAGCACCCCTAAGGGGAGCCGCCAGAGGTGTTTGCACGGGCTCGTTCGCGGCCATTTTGTGGGGATGTCTCAAGCGGTTTGCTTGTTTCTAGGCCCAACATCCTTCGCTTGGAGAGCAGATTGTGAGGATGTCTCAGGCGGTGCGCTGGTTTCAGCACCCCTAAGGGGAGCCGCCAGGGGTGTTTGCACGGGCTCGTTCGCGGCCATTTTGTGGGGATGTTTCAGGCGGTTTGCTTGTTCCCCATATCCTAAGATGGGGTTATTGTTATTACTTGGACGCCTCCTACTCCTCCTCCTTCCTCCTCCTCTTTTCTCCTCCCCTCCTATCGGACATACTCAGACTTGCTCATACACAGACTTATTCATACTCAGACTTACTCATATTCAGACCTACTCGTACTCAGACTTACTCACATTCAGACATACTCATATACAGACTTACTCATACACAGACTTACTCACACGCAGACGTACTCATACACAGACTCACTCATACCCAGACTTACTCATACACAGTATTAGTCATACCCAGACGTACACATACACAGATTTACTCATACACAGACTTACTCATACTCAGCACCCCTAAGGGGAGCCGCCAGGGGTGGTTACACGGGCTCGTTCGCTGCCATGTTGTGGGGACGTCTCAGGCGGTTTGCCTGTTTCTGAGCCCAACACCTTTCGCTTGGAGAGCAGATTGTGAGGATGTCTCAGGCGGGGCGCTGGTTTCAGCACCCCTAAGGGGAGCCGCCAGGGGTGTTTGCACGGGCCCGTTCGCGGCCATTTTGTGGGGATGTCTCAGGCGGTTTGCCTGTTTCTGGGCCCAACATCCTTCGCTTTCGGAGCAGATTTGGGGGATGTCTCAGGCGGGGCGCTGGTTCCAGCACCCCTAAGGGGAGCCGCCAGGGGTGGTTGCACGGGCTCGTTCGCGGCCATTTTGTGGGGATGTCTCAGGCGGTTTGCTTGTTTCTGGGCCCAACATCATTCGCTTGCGGAGCAGATTTGGAGGATGTCTCGAGCGAGGCGCTCATTTTCACACCCCAGGTGGGCCAGATTTTGAGGATGTCTCGATCGGTTTGCTTGTTTTGGTGGCCAGGCTCGTGGGCGCAGATTCTTCTCAGGATGCCACAGGAGGCTCCAACAGGCTCCAGGAGGCCCCAGGAGACCACATGAGGTCCCAGGAGGCATCAGGAGGCCACAGAAAGACTCAAGAGGCCACAGGATGTCCCAAGAGGCTCCAGGAGGCCCCAGGAAGCTCCAGAAGGCCTCAGGAAACCACAGGAGACCCCAGGAGGCAACAGGAAGCGCCAGGAGGCCTCGGAAGGCAACAGGAGGCCCCGAGAGGCCCCAGGAGCAGGAGGCCTCAGAAGGCAACAGGAGTGGTTCCAATCCCATGTGTTTTACGGATGCTCCTATGGATTGGGCCTCACTTGGAGCACGATTCTTTGATGTTCTACGTATGTTTCTATAGATGGTCTTTCTCCTGTGTACACAATCCTAAATGTTTTACTCATGTTCCTATGTATTTGGCCTCTCCTGGGGCACGAGTTCTTGGTGGTTTACGCGTGTTCCTATAGATTGCCCTTCTCCTGTGGCTCTAATCCGCAATGTTTTATGTACGTCTGTTGCTATAGATTGCGCCTCTCCTGGGGCACGAAACCTTCCTAGGAAGTCCCAGGAGGTCCCAAGAGGCTCCTGGAGACCCCAGGAAGCCCCAGTAGGTTTCAGGAGGCCCCAGGAGGCCCTAGGCTCATGCACAGAGACGCGCTCGTACTACTGAGGCTCATTCACACTCCAATTCATTCGCAGTTAGATTGATGTCCAGACCGTCACAACTGAAGCCCGCTAATATTCGAAAGCTCTTGCGCCTAGACATTCACGGCGGACAGGTCCATGCGAGTAGATGCACATATGGGGAGCTCCACGCAGTGAATACTTTCTGGGCCCAACATCCTTCGCTTGGAGAGCAGATTGTGAGGATGTCTCAGGCGGGGGGCCGCCAGGGGTGTTTGCACGGGCCCGTTCGCGGCCATGTTGTGGGGATGTCTCAGGTGGTTTGCTTGTTTTTGGGCCCAACATCATTCGCTTTCGGAGCAGATTTGGGGGATGTCTCAGGCGGGGCGCTGGTTTCAGCACCCTTAAGGGAAGCCGCCAGTGGTGTTTGCACGGGCTCGTTCGCGGCCATTTTGCGGGGATGTCTCAGGCGGTTTGCTTGTTTCTGGGCCCAACATCCTTCGCTTTCGGAGCAGATTTGGAGGATGTCTCGAGCGAGGCGCTCATTTTCACCCCCCAGGTGGGCCAGATTTTGAGGATGTCTCGATCGGTTTGCTTGTTTTGGTGGCCAGGCTCGTGGCCCTAAGGGGAGCAGCCAGGGGTGGTTGCACGGGCTCGTTCGCGGCCATTTTGTGGGGATGTCTCAGGCGGTTTGCTTGTTTCTGGGCTCACCATCCTTCGTTTTCGGACCAGATTTGGAGGATGTCTCGAGCGAGGCGCTCACTTTCACCGCCCAGGTGGGCCAGATTTTGAGGATGTCTCGATCGGTTTGCTTGTTTTGGTGGCCATGCTCGTGGGCGCAGATTCTTCTCAGGATGCCACAGGAGGCTCCAACAGGCTCCAGGAGGCCCCAGGGGACCACATGAGGTCCCAGGAGGCATCAGGAGGCCACAGAAAGACTCAAGAGGCCACAGGATGTCCCAAGAGGCTCCAGGAGGCCCCAGGAAGCTCCAGAAGGCCTCGGGAAACCACAGGAGACCCCAGGAGGCAACAGGAAGCGCCAGGAGGCCTCGGAAGGCAACAGGAGGCCCCGAGAGGCCCCAGGAGCAGGAGGCTTCAGAAGGCAACAGGAGTGGCTCCAATCCCATGTGTTTTACGTATGTTCCTATGGATCGGGCCTCACCTGGAGCACGATTCTTTGATGTTCTACGTATGTTTCTATAGATGGTCCTTCCCCTGTGTACACAATCCTAAATGTTTTATTCATGTTCCCATATATTTGGCCTTTCATAGGGCGCGGGTCCTTGGTGTTTTACGCGTGTTCCTATAGATTGCCCTTCTCCTGTGGCTCTAATCCGCAATGTTTTATGTACGTCTGTTGCTATAGATTGCGCCTCTCCTGGGGCACGAAACCTTCCTAGGAGGTCCCAGGAGGTCCCAAGAGGCTCCCGGAGACCCCAGGAAGCCCCAGTAGGTTTCAGGAGGCCCCAGGAGGCCCCAGGCTCATGCACAGAGACGCGCTCGTACTACTGAGGCTCATTCACACTCCAATTCATTCGCAGTTAGGTTGATGTCCAGACCGTCACAACTGAAGCCCGTTAATATTCGAAATCTCTTGCGCCTAGACACTCACGGCGGACAGGTCCATGCGAGTAGATGCACATATGGGGAACTCCACGCAGTGAGTAATTTCTCGTCGACGTTGCTCAATACGCGGCAGGAATAGGACGCAGTTCATGTCGCGCGCTGAACGTCTAGCCGCCCACGGTGCCAGATGAGCGACAGGCGTCGGACGCGGCGCGCTTGCTTCTTATGTTTGTGGGAAGGCGGGTGGGAGTGGACGGAGCCCTCTGGCTCGTTCGAGCTGGCTAACTTGACCACCCCCCACCCCCACCCCACCCACCCACCCACCTACCCCACCCCACCCAGTAGAGCGCTCCGTGGCCCCATAAGGGAGCTCCGACGAAGGCCCCAGCGGCGGCGCCCACACGCGTTTCACCCACCCTGTCGTCCACAGGGAGCCCCACCGAAGACGATACCCACATCTGCGGCATCCACAACTGCATGTGGTTGGGTCCTTCTCCAGGCTAGTTTGAGCTCGAACATCCCATGAGCTCCCACGTTATATTTAGATGCGAGGCCAGACTTCTTGAGCTCAAACACCCCATGTTATAACTCGATTGAGCTCGACCAGGCCGTGTTAGATCTCGATTTGGTATCCAAAACCCAATGTTGGATCCCATTTCAAGCCTGAGCACCCCATGTTAGATTTCGATTTGGGCTCTAACATCATCCCACGTTAGATCCCGACGTCAGCTTCAACACCTCATGGTCTCGATTTGAAGTCTAACATCCCATGATAAATATCGTTTTGAGCTCTAACGCATCATGTTAGATCTCGGCTTGCGCTCGAACATGCCATGTTAGATGTCGGTTCGAGCTCGAACATCTCATGTTAGATCTGATTTTGACTCCTAGCACCCCATGGTCGATCTGGATTTGAACTCCAACACCCCGCGATCTCCATTCGAGCTCTGACATCCCGTTTTAGATCTCGGCGTGGGCACGAGCGTCCCATGTTATATCCGGAATTAAGCGTTCACTTCCCACGCTAGATTCCAAATTGAACTCCGAACATCACACGTTAGATTCCGGTTTGATCTCTAGCTTCACATGCTAGATCCCGGGTCGAGCTCTAACATCCCATGGTCTCGATTTGAGCTTTAACACCCCATGTTATTGTTCGATATGGGCTCTAACATCTCATATTGGATTTCGATTTGAGCTCTAGCATCGCATGCTAGATCTCGATGTGAGCTCTGGCTCCCCAGGCTAAATCTCAATATGAGTTTAACAACCCATGCTGTACCTCGATTTGAGATCTAGCGTACCACGTTCTCGATCCTAGTTCTAACTTCCCCGCGTTAGAACTCGAGGTATAGCATGGGATGTTAGAACTCACTCGGGATCGAACACCGGATGCAATAGCTCAGGATGTTAGAGCCAAAATCAAGATCTATCTCGGGATGTAAGAGCTCAAAGTGACATCTAGCATGGGATGTTAGAGCTCAAATCGAGATCGACCATGGGATGTTAGAGCTCAAGCCGAGATCTAACATTGGATGTTAGAGGTCATATCGAAATCATGGAGTGGTAGATGTCAAGTCGAGGTCTATTTTGCGGCGTTAGAGCTGACATCGGGATCTAACACGGGATGTTCGAGCCCAAAGCGAGATCGAGCACGGGATGGTACAGCTCGTGCTCGTCGTCCTGCCAAGACTCTCACTTCCCACAGGAGGTCGTCGTCGCCCTCCTCTCCTCCGTCCGCCTCCTCTCTCCGCAGGCGGTCATCGGCGATCTCGGCTGCGTGGAGATCGCGAACCCCCGCGTCAGGTCACACAGGAAGCTGCGCGCCAGCGACGACGAGATCAGCGCGCGCACGCCCCGCCACAGGCCCGCCGACGTCCTCCCAGGGAGCCAGCGCTTGCAGGAAGATCAGGACATGTCGTCCTTCGGGCGCCTGGTCGCTGAGTTACACTCGCGCCAGCCGCTCTTCTCCGCCACGCACGGCAGAGACTTCGGGGGCGCCACGACGAAGATTTCGGGGCCACCAGGCAGCGACACAGAGTGGGCGCGGAGGACAGAGCGCGCAGTCAGGCGAGGCACGGCTGTCGGCTGAAATAGCAGAGCCTCCGCGGGCGCGGCCCCTTCCCCGCCTCGACGGCCCCCCCGCGGGTCTCGCTCAGCTCGTCGATCAGTCGTTGGCGCGGCTGCCGTCCGCGAGAACGGGCATCGCCGAGGCGAAAGCCCAATGCTTCTTGCAGTCGCCCGGCGAGGTGAAGCTGCACGCCCGCCCGGCGAAGCAGTCTGGCAAAAGCGATGTCAGAGCGATAGCGGGGGGGGACCTCGACCCAGACTTGCTCCGCTTCTTGCAGACATGCCCCAGCTGGAACACCATGGCCTTCGCCGCTTTCGCGCGAGCGCCACGGGCTAAGCGGCGCCATCGGCGGCATCAGTTGGGCGGCAAATTGCGCGAGGCGGCCCCCTTCGACAGCATGCTATCATATATCTATAAGACGACAAGGAAGCCCATCTTGGAAGAGGACTTCGCGGGCCACTCGTCGCGCGCGCGTCGATCCAGTTCACGAAACCAAGCTCGCGGCGGGGCGATGTCTGGCACACAGGCGGCGCTGCTTCTTGCGGCATGCGGCGCTCACGCTTTTCGGCGCGCGCTCCGCGGGGGTGAAAGTGGGAGCTCACGAGCAAATCACCCCCTCCCACCGGGTCTTTCGACGCGGGGGACTTGTCCGCTCTGAACAACAACGTGCTCCACCACGAGGAGCGCCAGCACTTTTTCGATTGATCTGCTGCGACAGCGAGGACCGACGACGCCGACGACATGCGGCTGCAGATCGCCGCCATGTTTGCTTCGCTTTCGGGGGGGCAGGGCGCGCGAGATCGACTCCACGGTGGCACAGCATTCACACGAGGCCCCCCTGGCGCTCCCTGATTTGACGAGGTCTTTCCCTAAATGTCGCGCGCTGACCGCGTGAGGCAGCGCGCCACTTGCCTCCGGCCAGGCATTGGACCCCATCGTTTATCAAAACATCGGACGTTGCTTGACGACGGCGGCAAGGATGATGACGATCGTGACAGCGATGACGATGACGACGATGAAGAAGACGACGATGTGATGATGATGACGTTGGCGATGATAATGGTGATGATGTCAGCGATGAGGATGATGAGCTAGCTGAATCCCAGAAGCTCGCCCCAGTCCAAGCCAGTCGCCCAAAGGGCTGGTAAGATTCACGGCTTTAGCGGTCGCACCAATCTTGTTGACGTCATCGAATGCGACAGGGTATGATAAGTGTATATGTGCAGTAATTCATGCATATACATCTGTATATACATGTATGTGTGTATATATATATATATATCCGCATTCGGAACGATGTTGGTGTTGATAATATGTGTTTTGTGTTTTGTTCTTCGACTGGAAGACTCAAAATAAAAATATGAATTGTTGTCGCTTCGCGAATCCCCACCAGCCCATCCAGAAACGATGCCCAGAGGAATTGCCTCGA
>CAUYUJ010007793.1:37500-44345 GCA_963575745.1 Prorocentrum cordatum
TAACACCCAACGGGCCACACTAGCACCCAATGGGCCAAAGTAACAACCGATCGCGCCCCCGATGGGGTGCAGGGAGGGGCAAGCACATTCCGCACGCAAATGAAAAGGCAAGTGGTCGGCGGTGGGCATTATGCCCCTTTGGCCTCCTCTTCCGCCTCTTCCTCCTCCTCCTCCTTCTCGTCCTCCTGCTCCTCCTCCTCCTCGTCCTCCTCCCCCTGCTCCTCCTCCTGCTCCTCCGAGCCATTTCGCATTCAGGGAGCGCTGCTGGCGCTTACTTCGCAGCGGCGCTAGCGCCAGCGAGCCCTCTCACATCCCCAGGGGCCGCCCAGTCAGGCTTCGCCCGACATGGGTGGACCGCAGCGAGGAGGAGGGGGAGGTGCAGGAGACGCGCTGCCAGGCCCATCCACGTTGGGGGGCGTGGGCGGCGCGGGGAGAGCGGCAACTGTGCCGGCAGGCTGATGTGCCTGCGGCAATGGGGCCCTGGCGAGGATTGCCCAAGCCGCGCGAGCAGCAAGTTCGACGACGCGCAGCAAGCAGGGCTCAAGCGGGGGCCGACCCGTCGGCGCCCAGGCCAAATCAGCCTCCAGGCACGGGCCTCGTCAAGGAATTCCAGGCGTTCAAATCCCAGCTTTGCGGCCTTCCAGGGAGGCGCGCGGGGGGGGCGGGGAGGGGGGGGGGCGGGCTTGACGTGTCGGAGCTCCACTTCGCGCGGGTGCTCGCCTTCCTTATGGCGCAAGGCGCGGACGCGTCAACGGTCTCCACCGTCGGGCAGGCCGAGGTCAAGGCTTTCGAGTCGCGGTCGCCCTCGGCCATCGCCGCCCGCCACAGGGCGGACAGTGCAAGTCGGAAGGTGGATCGCCATGTCGGCCGCGCTGCGGAGTTCGAGAAGCAGCAGGCCGAGCTCACCCCTGGCGCCACAAGGTGCTGACGGCGTTGCCGGTCATCCTGGCGCAGATTCTGACGGGCGGCCTGACGACGCCCCCATGGGCAGGCCTGCCCGGCTGAGGACTATGACTGCGAGTTCCAGCAGGGGCTCAAGCGGGCGACGGCGGCGGAGAATGCAGAGCAGGAGGTCGTCAAGTGCCTCGCCGAGTTCGAGGCCATGCGCCAGCGGCGTTCTGACGAGTCAGCCCGTTCCTCGCCCCGGCGGGCGGCCTCGGCGCCCAGGCCAGCAACGGCGGAGGCGCGTTCATGAGCAGGGGGGCTCGCTGCCAGGCTGGCAAAGCAGAGCGTCGATGGATTCGACGAGTTCCCCCTCGGCCCCATTCGGCGCACCTCGTGGTTTCGAGAAGTTTTTCGGCCAAGATCAACCAGATCGAAGAGCTGGCGTCTATCCCCCGGGCGGCCAGCGTCGCGCATTCCGCTGGGCCGGACACAGGGGCAAGGCAGACTACCAGGTCTGCTACGTCCCCCATCCACTCTTACTGGGGCCTGTCTTGGGCAGGGCAGACTGAGTGCGCCGAGTCTCCATGCCCCGGCGCGCCCGGCGAAGCTGGGGGAGGGGGCCGAGGGTGGCCGTGCTTTTCGTTCGGATCTGGCGGGCTGCGACCTGGCGCGGCTGGGCGCAATGATTCCAAGGGAGAACGCGGGATGCCGCCTGCGCATCGAGTTGGAGGCGAGTCGCGCGGCACGTGCATTGAAGGAGCCAGTGCGAGCAGTTGGTCGACAACGGACACCGTAGTCAATTGTCCCCGAGACAACGCGGGCAGCGAAGCTTCGGGGGAAGGTTCCCAGGACAGCTTTTAGGTTTTGGCCCTCCAGTAGACCCGCCGGCCTCAAAGACGCAGACAAGACCATTTAGGCCCAGAGTTGGGCCCGCCGCAACGGGCGCGCCACGCCCCTCGGAAGGCCCTGAGCACGGGCCCCGGGCCGCTTCGGAGTCCTGTAGGCGCAGGGGTTTTTGTTACTGACGACATTGGGTCTCGTCATCCGGGTCTTCTTGGTCTGGGGAAATGCGTCGGGGAGGGTCGCGGGCCGGTTGCTCAGCGCGGGGCTCGATAGGGGCCTGGAGATTAATTGTTTCCATCGGATCCACGACCTCGGGGTTGCAGGCGAGACTTTGGAGATGTTGAAAGTTCTCGGCGATATTCTGCTCGCCAGCACGCGGCCGCGGGTCGCGAAGGGCGAATGGAAGTTCGCCCCCGCTGCGCTTTGTCGCTCGGGCTGGCTGAAGCTAGTGCGCGGCGCCTTGGCAGCCCCAAGTCAGCCCACCTGTTCTGCGAGCGCCCCTGGGACGCCCAAGGGGGAAGCTGGGGGGTGGGGAGGGGGAGGTCTCGCGCGACTCAGGAGGGGGGGGCTGGATTTCTTCGTCGCTGCGTCGCCCATCAGTTCGAGTGTTCGAGACGTCCGGGTCAGATCAGAAGCTCCGCCTGTTTCCCCGCATTCAAGTGCTGCCGCGGATGAGGGACCTCAGCCAGTCTGCTATCGTGGGCCAGAAGGTGCGTTTCAAGCCGTGCGGCATTTCGGGCACGGGCCCGCCCCCCGCCGGAATGGGGGTTCAATGGGGCGACCATCTCGAACGCGGCCTAGCTTGGCTTTCCATGGAATAGTACGTTGAATCGAGGGGGGTCCGTCGAAATCCTTGGTCGAGGACCCTCGAGGAAACATTGGGTTCCCTGCTGGGCCCCGGGCCCGCGCGGCCCCGCTGGCTTCGCTTCTGGAGCGCGATTGTCTCGGTCCTTTTCCGCCGCAGACAGCCGCTTGGACCGCCTTCGTTTTTTTTTTGTTAACAAATTTCGGAAAGCCAGAGCCATCAGCCGAGGGCACGTGCATTGTTATACTGGCAGCTGAAGCTAGGTAACTTGCGCGCGGGCCTAGAGATCGCCCCCGCGGGGCTAAAGCAGGACAAGCTGCGCACTTTCATCTCTGCAGCGACAGGCGCGGGAAACTGGGGCGCGGATGTCTTCTCGAAGGTCGAAGCCGAGGTTTCTCGCCGCCAAATGGAGGGCGCAGCCGAGCAACTGGCCAAGTGGAAAGAGTGGCCAGGATTTCCGTCGCTGGAAGAGGCAAGACAGCGCGCTTTTTCGAAGCGGCAGGTTATCACTTGTATCAGAGGAGCAGCAATGGTCCAGCGCTTCCCGTGGCCGGTCAGGCCGCCCTTCAGCAACTGCCGGGCGAATGGCGCCCCATGTGGTTTCAGGCTGGTCGAGGGCCGCCCCCACGCACCTGGAAGGCCCCACCCGACGAGCCCGACGTTGCGCCCCTTCGTTTGGGAGATCTAAGCAGAGCTTGTGAGACGCATGGGCCCTCGGCGGGCCTCGGCTGGGTTGGGCCCCGCCCCCGATGGGTCCTGCAGTTTCCCGATTGAGAGATCTAAGCAGAGCTTGTGAGACGCATGGGCCCTCGGCGGGCCTCTGCTGTGTTGGGATCCACCCTCGATGGGCCCTGCAGTTGCCCGAAAGTCACCAGCTTCGGCCGTTGGAGATTTTGATTCTTTCCGAGATTAACCCAGGTGCTATCGCCCGTTTCATGTCTAACGTGGTTTCCCCGGACAAACCGACGGGCGGGGTCAGGCCGATCGGGCTGCTGCGTTGTTTTCATGAAGTCTTGGGGTCGACTTCGGCGGCCTTTCTGCTGGGCGTGGGAGAAGCCACACGCGTTCGAGTTGTTCTGGTTTTGCTCTAGGCCTGACGCGACCTGCGAGCGAGCTGGATGGGCCCGCGACCGTTTCGGAGCGCATGGTAGAAAAAGCAGGCTTTGAATCGGCTTCCGCGCTTTTGGACTTAGCCAAGTTGCGCGAACATGTCGCTCGCAGTCGCAGGCGAGAGGCTGCAATTCGGTCTGGGCACCCTGCCGGACTCACGGGGGGTCACTGCACTACCTACGTTGGTTTTCGGGCGCTGCTCTATGGGGGGGCGGCGTCGCAGGTCGTTGAGGCCAACGGGGCCATCGTCGCCGTTTGCAATGGGGCCTCGACGTTTGCCGCGATGCTCCTGCTCGGCCCCTTGTTGGAAGCCAGAGAGCGGCGTAACCTACTTTACTTGAGGAGCGCTGTCGACGGCATTACTCTGTGGCCCGACAGCCCAGGTCGCTGCGCAGCTGGCGGGTGGCGCGGGGTCTCCTCTTCAAGTCTTTCAGGCGGCTTGCGCTGCCAGTGGAATACAAGAAGTGCGCCGACCTTTGCTCTCGAGAAGTTGACGAGCTTCTGCCGCGGCGCCGGGGCCCCCCCCGCTCTTGCAGGACGGGCGCCGGCAGGGGCGGGGTCAAGAGGATCGGTATCCAGAATGCTCGGTTAGCTTCGTCGCCGGCTCGCTCCAGGAGGATCAAGTTCCCGCGGCGGGCTGGAGCGGAGATTGGGAAGGTCTATCGGATGGGCCCAACGGCCGCGGCCCTGCGGGGCACGAGCGTCTTGGGGGAGGCCCATGCCAAGATGGCGGGCCCGCGCATTGGCGCGGCCAGTTCCCCCGGCAGGCCCGCCAACGGCACCTCTGGGCTCCGCATGTACACCTGCAGCTTGTGGCCCAAGATCGGCCCGCTGGTTGTGCATTCTGGACACGTTCTATCCGCGTGGACCACTGCAGCGGAATCGGCTCCTCACAGGCCCAGGTCTTGGCCAACACGATCCAGCATTCCATTGCCAAGCTTCAGGTTTCCAGGCCCCCATTGGTGAACTGCTTCGTCCCCGAGCGACGTGGCCTTGCTCGCGCTGCGCGGTCTCGGCTGGGATGTCACGGACCGCCGGCACGTGGTCGATGATGCTGCAGTTGAGTGTGACGTGCTGCAGCTCTCCCCATATGCAGGTGAGGACTCTGGCGCGGCAAGGAGCGGCGCGCGCGTCGGACAGGCACTCCCCCCTCATCCAGGGCGGCCACGACGGCCGACAAGTCCATCCGATTTCCTGGGAAGGTATCAGCAGGATGCTTCGAGAGAAGTCGGGTACCTGGAGTGAACGCCACGAACGTTGCCTTCGAGGTCCGGTTTCAGGAGTTCACTGGCCTCGAGAGACGTTGTCTGGGCACGACCTGCACGGGGGCGAGCTGCGCCAGTTATGCCGAGGCGCGTCAGGCACGCTCACAGGCAGCACGACTACCCGTCGCATGCAGCTTTTCGGCGAGACTGCGTCAGCCACCATTTGAGTGCCTGTGCCGGAAGGACCAGGGAGGCTGGCCCCGACGTGGCCGAGCTTTTCGCCAGGTGTATCTTCCCGCGCCCTCTCAGCTTGTTCGCGGTCCAGGAGACTGCTGAAACGGTGCGTTGGACCAACCAGCGTCCATTGGGCGTGCTCTCTGGGGCTATCTTCTTGGATGGGTCGTCTAAGTACTTGGGCCTCGACGGGCTTGCAAGAGCGGGGTGGGCTACCGCGTCGTTGGATCGCTTCGGGCAGATGATCTCTGCCGCGCGCGGACCCGCACCTTTGCGTGCCGCCCCGCAGCAGACCAGTCAAGATGGCGAAGGCGATGCTGTACACCACGCAGGTGGGCATTTCCCCGTTTGAGGCGCACATCGACTGCCGGAGCACTCTGGACTCTCCAGCGCGGGGGCCTGGGTTCTCTGAGAGCCCTGGGGTCCCGAGGGGGCACCTTTGGGGGCCCCTGCGGGGTTCGTTTGCTCTCAGCGTTTGTGAGTACTTCAAGATTCTTGCGCATACCGCTGAAGCTGATATAGCTGGTGGCAAGAGGGAGCTGACAGAGAGGCTGACAAGCTGGCCAAGTTCAAAGCTGACCTGCATGGGGTCACTGAGGGGCAGCCCCAGATGTTCAGCGGACTTCGCAGCCTGGCCCGAGAAGCTTGCAGGTGGGCTGGTAGCCTCGAAGTTTCGATGTCAAGAGTCCCCCGCGACACGACGGGGCTCGAAGCCCCTCCAGCGCGAGCCGCCGCCAGCTCGCCTCCTGACGAGTTGCCAGGAGGAGAGGCTGCCGACAGCCAGGCCCTGACGACCAGAGGGAAGGGGGAGGTGTGTCGGACTGGGGGTGGACGCGCTTCTTGCTTGAGCCGTTTTCGACCGCCTTGGTTTTCCGAAAAGGAGGACCCAGTGTTGCTGCAGGTGCGGGTCCGCAAGTGCGTCGGGAGTTCCCAACGTTGGAGCGAAGGGGCCGTGCAGGCCCAACGTTTCCAGTGGCGGAACCAACGACCAGCTGCGCAGAATTCGGCTCGGCACGCTTCCGTCTTACAAGTAGGACCTTAAAGACTTGACGCCGGGGGCCCACCTTGATCTCGTCGAACGTCGGGTGCTGACTCTTTTTTTGGTGAAGCACGCGCGGGCCCCTCCGGATCAGTCTGGTCCCCGGTTTTGCGGCTTCGCGTCGGGCATTGCTCCTCCTCCTTGTCCTCCTCCTCCTCCTCCTCCTCCTCCTCCTCCTCCTCCTCCTCCTCCTCCTCCTCCTCCTCCTCCCTCCTCCCTCCTCCCTCCTCCCTCCTCCCTCCTCCCTCCTCCCTCCTCTCTCCTCCCTCCTCCTCCCTCCCTCCTCACGTCCCTCCCTCCTCCTCTTCTCCTCATCCTCCTCCTCCTCCTCCTCCGCTTCCGCCTCCTCCTGCCTCCTCCTCCTCCTCTCCTCCTCCTCCTCCTCCTCCTCCTCCTCCTCCTCTCCCCTCCTCCTCCCCTCCTCCTCCTCCTCCTCCTCCTCCTCCTCCTCCTCCTCCTCCTCTTCCTCCCGAAGTAAGCCTTCCCGAGGTCGCGGTCGTTTCCCGATCCCCGATCGATCGGTAGCGGCGGCACCCCGCCGCCAGGGGCGTGCTGCCCGCCCGCGGGCGGCCGCGGCCCGCGCCAGCTGACCCGGGCGACAGAGTGGCGCAGCGCGGTGAATTGGGAGCCCGGCGTCTGGGGCGGGTGGAATCAGGAGGAGGAGGGGGGGGAGGGGGAGGAGGAGGAGGAGGAGGAGGAGGAGGAGGAGGAGGAGGAGGAGGAG
>CAUYUJ010007794.1:0-15000 GCA_963575745.1 Prorocentrum cordatum
ACGACGACGACAACGACGACGACGGCGGCGACGACGACGACGATAATTGCGATGTCAGCGACGACAACGACGGCGACGACGACGACGAAGACAGCGACGACGACGGCGCTGACGACGACGACGGCGACGACGGCCACGACGGCGACGACGGCCACGACGGCCACAACGACGACTTCGACCATCACGACGACGACGTCGACGACGGAGACGGCGACGGCGACGACGACGACGGAAAGCGCGGGAGGCACGCGACGCCGAGCGAAGTCCGGACCCGTCAATATTCCGGGCCCGTTAATGCTCAGACATTCAGGGAAGAGAACAGGACTACAAGGGACCTTGTCGTCGTCGTCGTCGTCGTTGTCGTCGTCCTCGACCTGGTCATCGTCGCCGTGTCGCCCTCGTCGGCGCAGCCAGCCGCCGGCGCCGGGGGGGGGTGTTCGACGCCCCTCTCCTGCGCCGGGGAGGGGGGGGTTCGGGGAGGGGGGGAGGAGGGAGGGGAGTCCCCCTGGTTCTGTTCGACGGCGTCGAATGTTCGGGGGAGGGGGGGCCCCCCGGGTTCAAATGCGCCGCCGAATGTTCCTAAGGCAAGCGCCCATGAAACGCGCTCCCTCCAAACTTTGTGACACCCTCTCTTTTCACCGACGTTCTCCACGATAGCCCCAAGAGGTCCTGCAGGGCTTCCAGAAGCCCCCAAAAAGAGCCCCGAGAGGGCCCCAAGAGGGCTTCTGTTGCTCCAGGATGGCCTCCAAGATGGCTCAAGACAGCCGATGATGGTTCAAGATTCAAGATAGCTTCCGGCAACAAGACGATTCCAGGTGCTCTCGGAGCTTCCTCGGCACCCCCCCTAATAGACCCAAGTCCTTCAAAACCGAAGGAAAACAATACTTCTTTGACTTCTCGCCTTTTCGCATCTAATGCGCTTTTGAGGTCTCAAGACGGCCCCAAGATGGCAGAAGACGTAGGACCACCCCCTTGAGATCGATGGCCTTCAAGATTGCTGCAAGAGGCCTCTCACGGCTCCAAATGATGGACCCTGATAGGGTTACGAGAGCCAGGCCCAAAGACCCCCCAGAGAGCCAGAAGATGACCCCAAGATCCCCCAAAGAGTCCCAAGAGAACTCCAAGAGGCGGCGTTGAGGGCTCTGTCCTCGTCCTTGTTGTCATCTTCCTCCTCCTCCTCCTCCTCCTCCTCCTCCTCCTCCTCCTCCTCATCCACCTCCTTTTCGTCCTCGTCTTCGTCCATGCCCTCATTGTCTTGCTTTACCTTTCCTCTTCTTCGTCGTCTTGGTCGTCGTCTTGATCGTCGTCGTCCTCCTCCTCCTCCACATCCTCTTCCTCCTCCTCCTACTCCTCCTCCGCCTCCTCCTCCTCTTCCTCCTGCTCCTCCTCCTCCTCCTCCTCCTGCTCCTGCTACTCCTCCTCCTCCTTCTCCTGCTCCTCCTGCTCCTCATCCTCCTCCTCCGCCTCATCATCATCATCATCCGCATCTGGCCCCCATGCGGGCCCCAGGGACGGCCCGACGAGGCCTTCCAAGGCCACCCCCTTGCTCTCACAGATCTTTCTATTCACGCTGATCGCCGGCCTATTTCACTACTTGTGTCTCTCCGCACCCTTTTTCCCGCCAGCTCTCATTGACAGGGTTTCCGAATGGGCTAGGGGATACTTTGTTGGAACGCAGGCGCACGATGCGAGTCGGACGCCGGGCAAGCAGGGGCAGGCTGTGCCACCTGCGAAGGAAAAAACAGGGGTTGGCGGGATACGCAAAACGTGGAGATTAAGCCATAGTACCCCAACCGTAATACCGAAGACCCTCCAAATCATCATTGACCCGAACCGGCAATCCTATAACAAATAACTATCCGTATCACCCTCATCCTAAACCGATTCCCCTGAATCGAACCACCGAATCCTAAACACAACGCCTGACCCACAATACGATGAGCCTATCACCTTAAAACCCCGCACACTAGCGATTAACTACCCTAAGAACTCATCCCGATGACGAGCCATAACCCAATGCAAATACCATCAGGGAGGGGGCGGGAGGAAGATAAGAGAAGGCGTCCAGCTCTCACATAAGGTTTCCCAAGTGTCTTTGGAAGACCACGAAGGCCCCCAGGGGCTTCCGCGGGAATCCTGAGGCCCGAAATAGGCACAACACACACACAACGCCCTCGATTCCCAAAGCACCCTTCCTCGAGAGAGACGGGCGCACCCAAGGGTTGTCCGCTTCCCGGGCAGATCCGCCGTATCTCGTCGGCAAGGCTGCCCACCAAGATCGTCTGCTCCGCCCGGGCCGCCTCCCGGAACGGGGCAGGGATGCTCAGCGAGGGGTCGGGAGGAAAACGACAGGGGCGGAGGCGAAGGGAGTGGCGGGGCCGTGGTTCAGTCCGCCCCTGCTGGCCGAAGGGTTTGGACCAACTCTGCACTGGCGAGGGGGGAGGGGCGGGGAGCAGAGAGACACGATGGGGGAACGGGAAGTGTGAGAGAGGAGTAGTTAAAGGGTGGATTGAGAGAGGAGGAGGGAGAGGGAGGAGCGAGAAATGGAGGAGGGAGGAAGGAGGAGGGAGGAGGGGGAAGGAGGAGGAGAGGAGGAGTGGAGGAGGAGGAGGGAGGAAGGAGGAGGAGGAGGAAGGTAGGAGGTGAGGGGGAGGAGAGAGGAGTAGAGGCAGAGGAAATGGGAGGAGGGTGAGGGGGGGGGGATTGAAGGGAGGAGGAGGAGGAGGAGGCGGAGGAGGAGGAGGAGGGTCGGCAAGCGCCACAAGCGGGTAGCGGGGGCGCGCCCACAGGCGCGCCGCAGCAACCGAGTTCGGCGCCCCCCCCCCCCCCCCCGCCGCGGCTCGGGCTCGGGCTGGCGTGCGGCGAGGCGCCCTGGCGGCCAGCCGCTCGGCGGCCAGCGCCGCCGACAAAGGCCGCCGCGCGGCAGCGCGCGCCGCGCAGATGGCCTGCGCGGCCGCCGCGTCGGCAGCAGCCCGCCCGCCGAGGCAGCGCGCGACCCTTCGCCGGGCCCCGCGCGCCAGCGGGCTCAGGCCCCGCATCGCTGCCCACCGGGCAGGAGGGCCCCGAATCGAATCGATGAGTCCCATCGGCAGTCGAAATGAATCGGACCGGCTGAAATCGGCAGCCGAGTCGGGAGGAGTCGAGTCGGCGGGAATCGGCGGAGTGGCAAGGACCCACTGAGAAATCGAAGTCCAAATCGGAGTCGGAATTCGAATCGCTATCGAAATCGGAACACACCGAAATCGAATCGAATCGAATCGAATCGGAAGAATCGGAACGAGCCCTGAGCGGGGGGCAGGGGGCGGCTCTTTCAGCAGTGCAGGCGCAGCCGGAAGCCCTGACGCCGCGCGCGGTGCTCGGGCGTCGGCGCAGGCTTGCGCCCTCGGCCGCCGCGCAGCCGCAGCGTCACGCTCGGGCACGCGCCGTGGGGGACCCTCTGGGCCGAACTCCACCCGCTCGTGGTGGTTCGCCGCGACGGTGGCAGCACCAAGGAAAGAGGCTTCGTGCGCCACCAGCTTCCCCGCGACCACGAGAAGGCGCTCTGCTGCAACGCACGGCAGGGGACAACCAGCAGCCGCCTTGGCCACAACATAGTGACCCTCCAGTGCACCACCGTGACCGCAACGCCATCGGAACGACGACCGTGCCGATCACACGGTGGCAGTACGTTACGTGGCCACACTTGGGCGAGCATCCTCGAGGCCTTGTATGGACGGCGGCACGACGGTGATGCAGAGCACCGAGAGGACGGCCCATAGCTCGGCAGCTGACGCGGAACCCTGCCGGCCGACACGACGACGATGGCGCAAAGGGCGCGCTGCAATCCCAATCGCGGCCCACACTTCACGGACCCGTCCGTGGTGTACCAGCAGAGACTCCGCCGCGAACGCGTCCGTCTCCAGGAGGAGGAGGAGGAAGAGGAGGACCAGCACGCACGTTGAACAGGGGAGGTCCCCTCTGCGATCTCGAAAGAGGGTGTCCTCATGGACCCGTCCGTGCAGAGCTCCGTGCTGCTCTCGTCTGGCGGGCCCGGACGCCGCTGGACGGCAACCTCCTCCTCCTCCTCCTCCTCCTCCTCCTCCTCCTCCTCCTCCTCCTCCTCATCCTCCTCCTCCTCCTCCTCCTCCTCCTCCTCCAGACCTGCGACGCGGGCCGCGGCAGCCCGAGAGCGAGCGGGGGCCCCACGCTCCGAGACGAGGAGAGGAGCGAGGAGACGAGGCGGCCGCGCTCCTCGGGCGGGCCGGGCCTCCCGTTCAGCTCCTCCTCCTCCTCCTCCTCCTCCTCCTCCTCCTCCTCCCCTCCTCCTCCTCCTCCTCCTCCTCCTCCTCCTCCTCCTCCTCCTCCTCCTCCTCCTCCTCCTCCTCCTCCTCCTCCCCGTTCAGAGGCAGCGGGGCTGCGCACGCATGGCGGCGCTGCAGAGTGCCAGCGGCAGCACCGTAGAGCTGGCGGCGTCGATCCACGAGGCCCTCGGCGTGCGGCAGCTTGGCGATGCGTGCCTGCGGCCACTGCCCGCCCATGGTTGCTGAACGAATACTGCGAGCGACCACGTCCCGTCCACTGTGGCACCGTGCTCCAGGGGGTTCCGCGTCCATTGAGGAGCAGCCCAATCGGGCGGTCGACCAGCAGCGTGAGCATTTCGGTCTGCGCCAGGGCGCGCACGTCGGGATCCCCAGTGACCAGAGAGGGGAGCGTGGAAGCCACCCTTCGGGTGCGGCATCGGTCCACGGACCTGTGCACAGCAGCGGCGACCATCGCAGGGGACATAGAGGAACAAACAACTGCATAAACATAATTGTTTGACAGTCCGCTCGGGTTTCTTGGATCTGAGCTGGACCCCGCTCCCTGGCGCGCGGAACGCGCCAGGGGCGGCGCCGGGGGCGCCGCCAGGGGGGCCCAGCGCAGATCCAAGAAATCCGCGCGGAGCGCCGAAAGTTATGTTTATGCAGCTTTCTTTGTTCTTCGAGGACATGAGGATGAAGCCAACCGTCCCGCCGATATCATCTGAGGCAGGACCGGGAGGATCCGCAAGACTAGCCGAGGCGCCAAGCAGTGGCGATGGCAGCCGCCACGTGTGGCCTGCGACGGCCGACCGCGGCGACCGCCCATCGGCTGCCACGTTTTGCAGAATCGATGCCGCGCAATGCCGAAGATGCGCTCGAGCTCCGGGGAGGCTAAGGGGGCAACTGCTGGGAGGCACTCGTCGGAAAGACTCAGGAGGATGAAGCCCCACCGCGGGGGATGCTACGCCGGATTGGGCCGCGGATTAGGCGGGATTCCGCAGGACAACGAGGGAGCACTAAGCCGAGCCAACGGGATCAAGTGGGAGTACGCCGGATTTCGGGCCACGGCAAAGTCAGAATTGAACCCCCCAGGAGTGACACCCGAAAAGAAGGCGCCCAGTCCTGCTAGCGAGCCAGACCCCAGCGCCGTAAAGGCGTCGCGTGCGCCGCACAGGTCCAAAGTAGCACCCCCCCCGGCGTCCAGCACAGCGAAGCCCACGTCGACGTTACGACCTGCCCGCGGCGGCAGCGCCGCGCTCGGGGCAGCAGCCCTCACGCTGTGCAGGTGCGTGTTGGACGCTCCGACGATGCCGATGCCGTACAGCGCGGGCGCGGGCGCGGCCGCAAGAAACCGTCGCAAGAAACCGTCGCAAGAAACCCAACCCGAGGTGCACCTGAGGGGAAACCCGGAGCACCCTGAACGCAGCAGCTGCTTCAACGGCCGCGGGAAGTCACCGCGCAGCTCGCGGAGCGAAGAAGCCCAGGACGCCCTGACGAAAATCTACCTGGCTTCTTGATGCGCGCCCCCACTGTAGGGCATGCCAGGACTGGCTACAGTCGGGGCGTTGACCCAAGGAACCCTAAATAAGGAACGAGGCCCCTCTTTTCCACAAGTTAAACTTCGATTTCCCATCGAAAACAGAAGGAAAATCTGAGGCAAGTCGGGTCGGGCGAAAGGGGGGGATAGCAAAGGGGGGGTTTGAGAATCAGCTCACGTAGCTGATTTTCCCGGCGCCTCCCGGCGCCGGAGGCGGCCATGTATCGAGGAATGGGCCCCTCGGTGAGGCCGAAACCAGCTGCATGCAGCAGATTTCGTAACCCCCCCTTTCCCAATCCCCCCCTGTCGCCCGGCCCGAGCAAGCTGTGAAACAATCAAGGAACACCGAGCCCCTCCCCAACGAAAAGGGTTCCTTCTTCAGCTCCTCGACCGTGTGGCTCCCATCACGCAGGTGGACGCGACCCGCTGGCGGCGAAGGGCGCGCATGCGCAGAGTGCGCTGCCGAAGCGCGCCGAGGCGATGCCTCGGCGCCCCGACGGCCTGCACGCCCGCCCGGCCGCAGAGGGCGCGCCAAGCAGCTCGTCGGGCGCGCTGCGGGGCGAGAAGCCGACGCCGCACGCTCTGCGGTAGCCGCACTGCCACCCCTCGGCTCCGATGCAACTGATGGGCCTGTTTTCCACCACCACCACCACCTCCAGAAGTGGGAGGGGGAAGGAGGCGGAGGGTGAGAAGGAGGGAGACGAAGAGGGGGAGGAAGACCCCCTCTCCCCTCCAACTTATGGTGGTGGTGGAAAACAGGCCCATCAGCAACCATGAAAGACTTGGTCGGCGACAACGTGAGCTTCAGACACGTAAAAATGCGTATCGCGAGAAACTGAATCCACGGCCTCCGCCGAAGTGCGCAGCGATGCTGAGGTTGTCAACAGAAAGAGCTGGTCGAAGCATCGGACAACGAAAAGACTCTATGAGCATAGGCTCGTGCAGCAGCAGCTAAAGCTCCAAAGCGGCGAAGCCGAACGCGGCCGTGATGCCGCGGGTGGCGATAAGCAGGGCCGAGAACGTCCCTTCGACGCCTGTGCCACTTGCAAGCCAGCAGGCCACGGGGGACAGGCGAAGGATGACCAGGTCGAAGTACAAGCGCCTCGCGGCCGCCGCGACCAGGCAGTGCGGGATCCTCTCAACCGCCTTCCTTCACGAGGTCAAGCAGAGAAGCAGCGTGGCGCTGTGAAGACGCCGCGGCAGCCTAGGCAAAGAAAGACGCTGCCCGAGCAGCGCGCTCGGCGCCGCGGCCAGCGCTGACAAACTCCGCTGGGAGTGCGTGCGCCGCTTCCCAGTCGCGCACCACCGTGGCCCTGGTCCGCATCCAGATGCGGATGGGGGTAAGGAAGAGCCCAATAGGCCGCAGGCCGCCCTCCGGCTTGGGCAGCAACACGATGAGCACCAGGTCGCAAGCGGCTGGCCAGCGACCCAAACGCTCGGCAATGCGCAAGATCTGGATGAGCGTGATGCGAGCCAGAGCCGCAAGATAGCCCTCGGCGCCACATTATTGGCTCCAAGGCGGCCAATGCCAATGGGGAACGACGCAAAGGCCTGGTCCGGTCTCCAGTGCGACGGGCTCTGGATCCGACAGTAAGTACCGAGCCGAGGGAACTCTGGCTCACAGTATGCCTCGTCAGCTGCCCACTTGTCGGCCCAGCGAGCAGCCTCGTGGTCAAGGGCGGCCTGCTCAGAGCGAGGCCACAGTGGCCCGGCCGCGAGCGTCGACGTGCACATCGACCATCCCAGGTCAAGGCGGGGCGGGAGGAGGACATGAAACCCACGAAGAGGAGGGAAGGCGAGGATGAGGACAGTGGAAACAGCAGCGCAAGGAAGGAGGAACAGTGAGGAGGAAAAAATGGGAAAGAGGAGAAAGAGGGAGAACGACGAAGAAAGGACGCTGGGGGAGGAAGGTGCTCGCGTGACGCAGGCGCGGTGCAGGGCACGTTTCGTTGTTCCCACTCGGCTGAGCAGGGCGGGTGGCGCTCAATGTCTGAGACGTGCCGCCCACGCCACCGCCCGACTCGGCCCCGGAAGTACAAAGTCGGAGAGATCGGCGAGCGAGCGCGCAGGGGGTGACACACAGGGTCAGCGAGATCCTGTCAAGCATGCTCTGATCAGGATGAGGCGGACGACACAACACACGGCGAAGCGGGCACTGGGACAGCCATGTAGCGAGCGGGACAGGGGCGGGCCACAAGAGAAGGCAAAGGTGCCCGAGCGACTCTCTAAAAATCGTTTGTGCTCAACCACGGGGGCGACCCTCGCGGAGAATACACGGTTTCACACCGCTGCATACCTTGAGGTGCAGCCAGCCCTCCGTGCCCTGACACTGATCGCAAGCGCAAGCTCAAACCCGTCCAAACTGAAGGGGTCGCAATGCTGGTGAATAGATGGCACCCTCTGTTTGAAATTTCGAAGGCGGAATTCGCCTCGCGGGGGCATTGCGCCAAAATTGCGCAAAGCGCCCCTTTCGCCGTCGAGGGCAAGGCGGGCTCCAAGCGGCAATTGGCTCCTGCAGCTCGCCGCGAGTATGCTGCATGCTCGCAGCGGACTGCCGTAGCCCAGTGCGGGCTGGAGCCCCGCGCCTCGGATACATAGTTTTCTGCATGCTGCTCTTAGGTCGGGCATGTCCTCCTACAGGCGGATTTTGGAGAACAAATGGAGCCCCTTACAATTTTTGACTCTTTTTGAACACTTCCCCTGTACGGCAGGTTCGTGTCGTGCCGACCCCAGCGTTGGTTTTTGACACCGCGGGGATCGTTCAACCTTGAACGATCGGCCGCTGCCGCAACGCCCGATCGTTCAACATCGATCGATTCTGGGTCGCCGGCGGCGTTCAACCTTGAACGTCCGCGCTGGGGTCGCCGCTGGTCGACACGACGCAAACCTACCGTAGAGGGACACACCCGACGCTGCCCGCGAAAAAAGGCGACGTGTCCGAGGCGGGACGGCCGCCGGCAGAGCGCGCGCCCACCTCCGCTCCACCTGGCCGATGCTGGGATACCCGCACCCAAAGACGCTGCCACGTCTCGGGTGGGCGACTCGTGCTTCCGCACACACAAGCCACTGCCCCCTCTCGTCCACAGCTCTGGAGACCTCGTGCTGGGCCAAGAACACCGTCCACCGAGGCCTACGCCCGCCTCCGCTCCAGCTGGCCGATTCTGGAAACCCTGAACCCAAAAATGTTGCCATCTCTCGGGCGGGCGATGTCTGCTTCCGCCAGCTTCCGCCGGCCTTCCGCTGACCTCCGCCGGCGGGGGCGCCCCCGTTTTACTTCTGCCGGCCTCCGCCCGCCTTCCGCCGAGAGAGAGATGGCCCTCGCATTCGATCCTCGAGGGCGGGGTCCTGTCTGGAACGCCTCATCAACAAAACGAACTCTGCGACGTACCCAGCCCATCGACACCGAGGGATGATATACAGTGTGCCGACGATCGTGCGACAGCAACACTGCAAGAGATGGTGCACGGCGGATATCTGTGTCGTGCAAAGTGTGCGTGGCCGACTCGAAAGTGGCAACAGCTTCACACCCTGGACCCCCAGCAGCCTTCGAACGCAGCAACAGCTTCACATTTCGCTGCCCCCCCGTTTGGATCTGCGTGGGACCCCTCTGTGCGGGCTCTCATCAGCAGCCCTCGAAAGTGGCGACAGTTTCACACTTCGCAGCTCACCCAGAGATGGTGAAGTCTTGTTGGGATCTGCGCTGGACTCCACTGTACTGGTCCCCACAACAGTCCTCGAACGTTGCGGCAGTTTCACACTTGCAGTCCCCCCCAGGGAGGGTGAGGTCCTGATTGGATCTGCGTGGGGCCCCACTCTGCTGCCCTCCCAGCAGCCCTCGAAGGTGGCGACAGTTTCACACTTCGCAGCCCCCCAGGGAGGGCGAGGTCGTTTTCGGGTCTGCGTGGGGCCCCACTGTGCGGGCTTCCCCCAGCAGACCTCGAAAGTGGCGGCAGTTTCACATTTCGCAGCCCCCCAGAGGTGGCGAGGTCTTTTTGGGGTCTGCGCGTGGCCCCAGCAGCCCTCGAAAGTGGCGGCAGTTTCACACTTCGCAGCCCCCCAGGCATGGCGAGGTCGTTTTCGGGTCTGCGCGTGGCCCCACTGTGCGGGCTTGCCTCAGCAGCCCTCGAAGGTGGCGACAGCTTCACACTTCGCAGCTCTCCAAGGGGGTTGCGAGAGGAGAGAGCCGAGAGGAGAGCGGGGGGGGAGAGCGGAGGAGGGGCGAGGAGGACGATAAGGTTGAAATCCCACTGCTCTATTCAAAACGAACCCTCAACCAAGGGAGGGTTGGGGGGAAACAAAAAAATGGTATTGCCACGAATCCCGACCTTGGAGGACTAGTGGGCGTGACTTGCGAGGAAAAGAAAATCAAGAAGAGGATGCCTATAGGGCGCATAATGCTGATTCCCGTGTCGTCCGTTTGACGCTGTGCCGCTTTAAGGCGCATTATGCTGGCTCCCGTCTTGTCCGTTTGACGCTGTGCCACTTTGTCGAGGCGTCTCCAGCCATCTTAGAGCCCTGTTGCGCAGTCTTCGGGCCCTGGGGCGTCTCCCTGGGGACCTCTTGAAGGCTTCTTGGGGCCTCTTGGGGGCGT
The DNA here is from genome assembly GCA_963575745.1 of Prorocentrum cordatum. Taxonomy (NCBI): domain Eukaryota; class Dinophyceae; order Prorocentrales; family Prorocentraceae; genus Prorocentrum; species Prorocentrum cordatum. The sequence continues at coordinate 10,409 of CAUYUJ010007794.1, forward strand.
CTGGGGCCTCCTGGGCTGTTTTCTGGGGCGGAGAGCCCAAAATGTCTGTCCCTGCCCCCTCCTCTGGGGCCCCTCTTGGGGCGTTCCTGGGGCCTTCTCAGGCCGTCTTGGAGGCCTCTTGGGCGTCTTGAGCCGTCTGGGCGCTCTCTTAGGGACCTCTTAAGCAATTTCGGGGCGATCTTTGGGGCCTCTCGGGCCGTCTGTGAGCTACGGGAGGCCGACAAGGCGAAAACGCGAAAAACTTTCAAAACTTGAAACACATGAATTTGACTATTGGTGCTCTCTTGGGGGGCCTCTTAGAGGCCTCCCGGGGCGTCGTGGGGGATCCCTGGGCCGTCTGGAGGCCATCTCGGACGCTCTGGACCGATCTTGCTGCAACTCGTGGCCCTCTTGGACCATCTTGCGGACCATCATCTTGGGGCCGTCCGGGCCGCCCGGAAACGCGTCTGCCGAAATGGGGTCGACAGCGGCCGTCTTCCGCTGGCTTCTGCCGGCGTTCCGCCCGTGGCCGGAGCCATGTCCCCGGGGATCCCCCGGAACACTAAGCGGGAACCCCTCCGCAAGGTCGGGGGGGGGGGGGGAACTCCCGTCCTGATTCTGATCATGTCTGGGGGGGGGGGCAGAACGGCCAGAGACGCCAGAGACGTGGTGGCCACCTCGGATGCTGGGCCACCAGGTGCCGGGCGGAACCGCAAACAGCTCGGCGTCCGCGCGCAAGAGTTGTTCGCCTAACAACGCTACGTCAACCATCCAAGAAACACGCGACGTCCCTCGTCCAAGGCGGCGCACGACCCAGCCACCGAACAGCGCGACAGATCCTCGTGGAGGATGATGGGTCCATCTCGTGATCGTGGGCCAGCCAGGGCAGCCAGGAGCGAGGGCAGCGGCAGGCGCGCATGGCAGCCGCCCCAAAGTCAGCAAACCCAGGAACTGCAAAAAGGGCCCCTGGAGCGGGACGGCGGCCGGCGCAAGCAGGAGGGAGGGGGAAGGAAGAGAATGGCAAGTGTGGGGCAGGGGGCTACCGCGACTCGCGAAGGCAACGACGACGACGAAGTAGACAGAGGAAGGGGAAGGAGGAGGAGGAGGAGGAGGAGGAGGAGGAGGAGGAGGAGGAGGAGGAGGAGGAGGAGGAGGAGGAGGAGGAGAAGAAGGACGACGAGAATGGGCCGAGGAGAGGGGAGGAGGAGGAAATACAAGCGAGGGTGAAGCGGAGGGGGGAGGGGGAGGAGGAGGACAAGTGGAAGGAGAAATCGAGAATATTGAGTTCAGGCGAATTGGCCCCAGGGCCCCAGGGGAGAGGAGGACGGGAAAGAAAACGACGACGACGACGACGAACGACGACGACGACGACGACGACGACGACGACGACGACGACGACGACGACGACGACGACGACGACGACGACGACGACGACGACGACGACGACGACGACGACGACGACGACGGACGGCGGCGGCGGCGGCGGCGGCGGCGGCGGCGGCGGTGGCGGCGGCGGCGGCGGCGGCGGCGGCGGCGGCGGCGGCGGGGGGGACAGAGACGTGGGAGGCCTTCGCGGCACCCTGCAGCGAGGCTCTCAGGGCCTCGTCCGCGAACCAGGCGTCCCCGAGGTCGGGCCGCCCCAACTGGCCGGAGGAGGAAGCAGCGGGGGGAGCAGGCATGGCAGACGAAGCGGGAACGGAAACGGAACGGCCACCGCTGCGGACAAGCGTCCGGGCCCAGCTCAGACCTCGACCTCCTCCTCCTCCTCCTCCGGGTGGGCGAGGCCGTGGCCTCTGGATTCAGGGCGTGTTTCGGGATCAGGGGGGAGGATGGAGGAGGGGAGGCGGAGCACAAGGAGGAGGAGGAGGAAGAGCAGGAGGAGGAGAAGGAGGAGGAGGAGGAGCGCGAGGAGGAGGAGGAGGAGGAGGAGGCGGAGCACGAGGAGGCGGAGCACGAGGATGAGGAGGAGGAGGAGGAGGAGGAGGAAGAGCAGGAGGAGGAGGAGGAGGAGGAGGAGGAGGAGGAGGAGGAGGAGGAAGGGACGGAGGCGGGGCCAGAGGGACTGGCGGCGAGCCCAGAGAGGGGAGGGCAGAGAGGGCGGGGCTGTCCACAGAGGGCCGAGAGGGCCTCCGGCCTTCTGGGGGGCTCTCGGAGCTGAGGCGGCTTCGCAGAGGGCGCGAGCGGGCTTCGGAGAGAAAGCCCGCCGCCTCCCGAGGAGGCGCTGCCCGAGCTCGCGTCCCCCCTGGGCGCGCCGCCGAGAGGGCTGCGGAGCTGCGGGTGTGGCGGCACGGGTCGGTTACGGGACGACCGAGAAGCAGCGCCAAGCCGTCTTCGGCTCAATCGGCCCTCCAAGGCCACGGGCTTCGGAAGACGCGGGGACAGGGGGGGAAAGGGGGGGAAGAGGAAAGGAGAGGGAGGGGGGGAAAGGAAAGCGGGAGGGGGCGAGGGGAAGAAGGAAGGGATGGAGAGGTGGAGCGAACAGAGAGGAAGCCGCAGGGAGGAGAGAGGAGGTTAAAGGAGGGAGGCAGGAGGAGCTATGCAGTTTAGCGAGCTGGGGTCAGAGGGGGGAAGGGATCAGAGAAGAAGACAGGAGAGGGAGGAGGGAATGGAGAGTAAGGGCGATGTCGATGCTTACGCTAGCTTCGCAAGTGAATACAACGTCGCTTAGCTCGCGCATTCGCCTGGCTAGCATCTGGCCAAGTTTGTGACTTCAAACACATAAGCACACACAACCAATGCATAACAGAAACTGTAAGTGATAAGCTGTTGAGGTGTCGCTCATAATGCGCAATGTACGCTGCCATGGCAACCCCTGGCTTAGCCCAGCATGCTATCGTGGCTTAGCCCTGACTAGCTTCGATGAGCTGGGACTAGATTCGGCGGCGCGCCCGGGGGGGAAGTAAGAGGTCTTCCCACAAGGCGGGCAGACGGCAGCGGGGCTTGTCAGACGACTTCTAAGCAGCAATATCTAAATTCGAGAACGGCTTAGAACACTTCTCAGAAGGCACGAGGCCTCCCGAGTCCTCTGAGAAGGTCCGCCCCTCTGAATTCCCCCTGAGCTCGCCGCTGATAGACAGTAACGTGAACTTCAGCTCAGGCCAGCGTCAGCATCATCCTTACCGAACGTCGACCACTCCCGCGCCGCACAAGACAGACGTCAAGCGCAAGCGGCCGTTAGTCGGAGCGTTCAGCGGAGGGCCAGACGATCGACGGGGCCCGCCTCCAAACGACACAAGGTGGTCCCCATCGCCTTGCGCGTAGCGCAGAATAGACACACCACTGTCTAGCGTCAGAGCGGCCCAGGGGGGGCCTCTGAGAGGCTCGCCACAGCGCCTCGGACACACATACGAGACGGAAGACTCTGTAACGCCTCCCAGGCGAAAATCAGGAGTCCGACGGTTTCTGCGTGAACCTAACGGATTTGCTAGGCATTGCGAAGAATCCGGGATATTCATATGGGTTGCCAGTGGACTCCTGAGAAAATCCCTCAAGCTCACCTGGCACCTCTTGCGGGAACCGTAGACTTACGTTGTGATGTCCTCAGGGATATGAAGATCCGCTTGGGAATTCAACGGGTGTCCCTGGGACGCCCAAGCAAAAACGATCCTCATGTTGAATTCCTCTACAACTGCCCCGAGATGGGGGCGTCTTCTATCAGGCACTTCAAAAGCAGCTTCTTGCCCCTCCCCCCCCCATGATGGTACACCTCCGTCCCTTGGGTTCTAACGCACAAGACCCTGCGGCTTCGCAAATGGGTACCACTGGGGCACTACCACCCCTGCTTCCAGACACCGCTCAATGTCCCCTCAGAACCTCAAAGATCCCCTCACGAGCCATACGAGAACCGTAAGGATGTCCTAGGGAATCCTGCGGACTTCCTCAGACCACAAAGGACTTCCCGAGGACTGCTAAGGAGGCCCTGTGGAATCCTGCGGATCTCTTCGGGGACCATCACGAATTCCCATAACAATCCTAGGCAATCCCTCCAGACTCCCCAGAACGCATTCGGAATCATACAAGATATCCGCAGAACACAGACCAGATGTCAAGATCGCTTGTCTTGGGAAATGTCTAAGGGGAGTCTCCAAAACAAGGACCCCTCCCTGCCCGAACAAAGAAACTTCAGAGGCCCTCCTCCAACACGGCAAGGAAAGACAAGAAGGAGGATAAATGCATCCATCCCTCCTCAAGTCAGCTCTCCCCCTCCTCGACACCCCCCCTCATCTGCCACCCCCTCATCTCCTCCTTCCCTAGATACTGGAGACTGTTTACGATAGGGTCGTACAGGTCCCTCCCCCTCCTCCTCCTCCTCCTCCTCCGCATCATCATTCGCATCAGTAGCAGCAGCAGCAGAATTAGTATCGGCACCGCCGTCACTCTCATAATCATCACCATCATAGTGAAAAGTATAAACAACATACTCAGCATCATCATCATCATCGTCATCATCATCATCATCATCATCATCATCATCATCATCATCAGCAGCAGCATCAGCATCATCATCAGCATCATCATCAGTGTCATCGACATCACCATCATCATCGTCGTCATCATCGGCATCAGCATCACCAGCATCATGATCAGCATCATCAGCACCATCATCATCAGCA
>CAUYUJ010007794.1:22500-44341 GCA_963575745.1 Prorocentrum cordatum
GGTAAGGAAAGGTAAGGAAAAGTAAGGAAAGGTAAGAAAAGGTAAGGAAAGGTAAGGAAAGGCAAGGCAAGGCAAGGCAAGGCAAGGCAAGGTAAGGTAAGGTAAGGTAAGGTAAGGTAAGGTAAAGTAAGGTAAGGTAAGGTACGGTACGATAAGGTAGGGTAAGGTAAGGTAAGGTAAGGAAAGGTAGGGAAAGGTAAGGAAAGGTAAGGAAAGGTAAGGAAAAGTAAGGAAAGGTAAGAAAAGGTAAGGAAAGGTAAGGAAAGGCAAGGCAAGGCAAGGCAAGGCAAGGCAAGGTAAGGTAAGGTAAGGTAAGGTAAGGTAAAGTAAGGTAAGGTAAGGTACGGTACGATAAGGTAGGGTAAGGCACTTGGGGACATGAGCCCGCAGCAGCAACAGCAAATTCGGGCTCTCCGAGCCCCCTTTGCGACGGGACACTTGGGCAAAACCCCCTTGTCCAAGCCTGCGCGCGGGAGCGGACGGCGGGGCTCAGGCCGTCGGCCCGCTGCCGCCACGCGGGGAGGGGGGGGGGGGGGCACCCCCGGAACAGCACAAGCTAAGGGGGGGAGCCGTCGCCTCATCACGCGAGGGTCGAGCCCCCCTTGGCTGAATTGCACGGGTGTGGGAGGAGGAAAAAAAAAGACGGGCGACGGCGGCGTCTGGGGCGGCTGCGGGGCCCTGGAAATTGTTGAACGGGCGCCCGCCGCACGGGAGCGCAAGCTCTCCGCTCCCACCTCCCCCGCGCCTGCCGACAGTCTGGCTCTGGTGCACCCCGTGGCCGAAGTATTGGCTCACCCCTGTCGGTGCTAGCCGCTAATTGATTTGTATTATTAAAATGAGTAGTCGTATTGTTCCTACGAGTATTAATAGTCGCATTATTATGATTAGACCTCCCAGTAGTATCCCCAACGCCTCGTGCATCTTCCGTCGTGCCATGTATGCCCACGCATTGCCCTGCAGGCTGCAGATAGCGAGCCGACGTCGTCACACTGCGTGCGACCAAACAGGCGCAGTAAGTGGGGCGGCTGCGCTCTTCTCGTCCTGCTGCGCAGTAGTCTCGCCGCTCAGGCCATGGAAGCTTTCTGCGGGGCGTTCGGTGGGAAGGCATCCTCAAGGCGGCTCGTCGCGGCTGCATCTGGCGAACTCATGTGGTCGAGCTTCTCTTCGAGCACCTTGGTATTCTACAGCAGCATAGCCATATGCTGCGGCGGGGGGGGCTGCTGTTTGTACCCGTGCCTTGCCCACCGCCTGCATATAGGCACTGGTATTCCTCTGGATCGATACACTTCGTGGGGTCCTCCTGCTGCCAGCCGTAGTGAACCCACGTGCTCGAGTCACTTTGCTTCCACGGCGGCGGGTAGGGGGGTGGGCTCCACTCGTCCGGATCGTCCGCACCTCTTCGCCGTTCTCTTTGATGAACTGCGCCTGCTCGTCGCCCTGCGGCTCCGCATAGTCCCTGACGGGGCATAGTACTCGGTGTCGTCGTTGATCGTCGCCGTGAGCAGGCCGAGGGTCTGCGTCATCGTCTGGCTCGCCGTCCCAAGCGCGCTGACCTGGTGCCCCAGCTGAAAGTAGTACTCCTCCTTGGCGATATCCTCTGCCACCGTGTTCGACGTGCCCATCTTCGCGCGCACCATGGAGATTGAGTGCATGCGCCTGTGGTCCGTCATGGTCTCCAGCTCACGCCCGATGCCCGTCACGACCGTCTTCAGCACGTGGTCCGTGTTCTTCAGGTGGGCCTCCGCCCTATTCAACGCGTGGTCGATGTTGACCACAACCGTTCCCCCCTCGCCGCCATAGTAGGCGCTTTGCTCTCTGCTGGTCGCCGCGCCCCTCCGCGCGTAGTCGCACGCACCTCCTGCATGGATTCACGAATCCGTTTCTTGTCGCCGCCCTAGTTCGAGCCTGAATGGCTGGAGTCGGATCACATTGTTTGGTTGGCAATTGTTTATGGTCGCAAACGCACGAGTCGCTGGGGCTCTTAGGGGCCCCGAACCTTCGGAACCCTTAGCCGAAATGGCTCTGGAGACCTGGGGCCCCGTTACGTGTTACTCTTGACCGTATTCTGCACACGGTAGTCTTCATAGCCAGATCCTACACGTGGCAAATAGTAATGCCACTACGCTGCACAAGTCTTGGGCAGTACCTGATACATGGCTCTTACTAGGTTTCACGTAAGCTTTGCTGTCTCGTTTTTCGGTTCCTAGGCTACTTGGCTTCTTGGGAGACGGGAACGCAGGTTCCTAGTATGACTCATCACTGTTTCGACCTGCTGCCCCTTCCTCTTCCAATGCGGCATCTTTTGTTGCGTGATCTCCCAGGGACATCTGATTCGGACGTCTGTTGTTTAGATCATCCGTAGTACCCTCTCAATTGACAGAATGCTCGTCCGAGTGATCTGGATATGTTCCCACATGAAGTGAATGACGCGACTACGAAAGCGGATAATCGTCAGGCTGACAAAGTGGGTCGGGTTCACTGAACGAGCAATCAATAGCTCTCTTGCGCTGCACGATCCTTCCCTGCTGATAGAGGGAGGAGGAGGAAGAGGAGGAGGAGGAGGAGGACGAGGAGGACAAGGAGGAGGAGGAGGAGGAGGAGGAAGAGCCCAGCCTGGTCCTTCTGCTAGCGTTTCGGCTGTGCTTGCTTCTCGCCGACGGGCATCTCTCTCGGAGCGGGCCCGGCAACTCAACGTCGATCAACGGAGTCTTCCCAGAGTCCAAACGCGCAAGTTTCACGACTTGCGTCCAGCCATGGCGACAAGGGGGCCCTCCGAAGGCCGACGACCGTTATCTCAACGCGCCTCCTCTGAGAGGTGAGGCTGGAGCATCCCAAAGATACCCATACCGCTACGCCCGGGACCTCTCCCCGGGTGCGTTCTGACCAGAATCTCGAGGCGAATCCAGCCGTGGCGACGACGGCATCCCAGGAGGCCCAAAAAATGAAAACTAGGGAAAGGTAGCTCCTCCTCCTCCTCCTCCTCTCCCTCCTCCTCCTCCTCCTCCTCCTCCTCCTCCTCCTCCTCCTCCTCCTCCTCCTCCTCCTCCTTATCATCTCACACAAACGCCAACATAGGTTCAAGATCTGCGGATCAGTGACGTGGGCGTGGGGGAACAGAAACAAGTATCATTAATAGTCGGCCGAGCCACCCACCCGATGGCGAAAAGCCACATCGATGTCGACACATTCCAGGCGCACTATATTCGCAGCGCGGTTGGTTGCGCTCGGCACCCGATGGTTCAGATGCTACGCGGACATGTCCATTCCCTGCAGCGGCCGCGGCCACGCCCTGCCTACGCGTGCCTGAACAACACCGCCAGCTTGCGGTGACGGAGTTCGCGGGCGAGACTGGCGAAACTGGGCGATCAACCCCTGCCCTCGCAGTGAAACGGACACACGGGGCTGCATCCAGACGGCGCCGCAGACGAACAGCTCACACACGGGGCTGCATCCATGGATCTAGCGAGACGGACCCAGGCCGCATTCGAGTCCAAAGCAACAGAATCATTGCGGTTTGGTCCCTGGGGCTGAACCGCCAATACATACTGTCCGTGTCCCATGATTTGCAAAACTTCGCACATGGACCAGCATCATGGATTAGCGGAGGGGACGAGGAAGGCTGGCGGCTCGGATGCTGCTACGCACGGTTGGGCTGGTGAGTCAGGGCACAGGGGCGGGGGTGGTGGGGTAAGAGGCCCGCGTGCCTGGGTGAAGATCCACGGCCCTGCCAGAACCTCCCGCTCAAATTTGCGGCGGGGCTTCCACGCAATACCCATGGGGGTGGTTTCCCGGCCATTCGAAGAATCACCCTGGATACGTGCGAACCCCGAGCTGCGTGGCGAAGGTGCAGGCAGTCGGCGAAGCAGTGCGAGTCCGCCACATTGACAAAACCGACGCATGCGACTCTCCGTTGTAGAACTGATGTGCCCGATGTACGCATTCACACATGGAGTCAACCTCGAACCCGACCAATCGCTGACCCGTCTGCCTAATTCAAAATCCATGTTTTCAGTTCCCAGATCCTCCTCATCCTCCTCCTAGGCGATCGACGATGTATCAATACACCTGCTCATGGCACAACTCCACGGAGGGGGCGGAGTGGGGTCATGGATAGAAATCTAGCCTCTGGAGGCCAAGTGTTTCATCCATGCCCTGCTCCCCCTGACGGTCACAGTTGGGGGCTGCAGCAGGGGTATGGATCGAACGTCGATCCCCGACCTTTCCTTCTCCTCCCTCTCCTCCTCCCTTCTCCTCCCCTCCTCCCCCTCGCCCCGCTCCCCCCTCTCCCTTCCCGTCCTCCTCCTCATCCTCCTCTTCCCCACCTCTCCCTCCCACTCCTCCTCCTCCTCCTCCTCCTCCTCCTCCTCCTCCTCCCTCCTCCTCCTCCTCCTCCTCCTCCTCCTCCTCCTCCTTCCCCTCCTCCTCCTCCCCCTCCCCTCCCGCGCCGATCCTGGTGCCGCAGGTTGTATTCCGTGAGCATGCGCCTGCCCTCCGCAGGGGGCACGAAGCTCTTCGGCGCGGGCCTCTCCAGGCCGGCGGCCTCCAGCCCGCGGAGCACGACCAGAGCGCGGTAGGCGTACCACCCCTGGGGACCGGGGCGGGGAGCACAGAGGAGGAGAAGAAGGAGCAGGCCAAGGAGGAGGAGAGGGAAGATGAGGAGGCCGGAGGAGGGGGAGCAGGAGGAGGAGGAGGAGGAGGAGCAGGAGGAGGAGGAGGAGGAGGAGGCGAAGGATGAGGAGGAGGTGGAGAAGGGGGGGGCTGGGCTGGGCAGGGGACGAGGGCGATCGATCGATCGATCGAGCGGGCGGGCCGGGATCAGGGCCACCTCCTCTGAGATCTGGGCGTCGCTGTTTTGCCACTGCGAGCTGCTTCGGGCCCCGGGACCATCACAGATTGAGGCCTGGGGCGGCGGTCGCGATTTTCCGCGATGTTGGAATCCCTTCGCAACGTCGGATCTCAGGGTCGCCACGGCCGCAGCAGAGAGGGAGAGCCAGGAGGAGGAGTCGGGGAAGGGGGAAGGGGGTGGGAGGGAGGAGGCAAGGGGGAGGATGGGCCCAGGAAGCTGGCGGGAGGAACGGGGAGGGAGGAGGAGAGGGGGGGGGATGGGGCAGGGAAATGGAGGCGGAGAGAGGAGAGAGGACGAGGCCGAGGAGAAATATGAGGAAGAGGAGGAGAGACAGATGAGGACGAGGAGGAGAGGAGGAGGAGGAGGAGGAGGAGGAGGACGCCCTCTTGGGGCTCTCGTGGAGGAAGAGGACGGGAGGGAGGGGAAAGATGCGGAAAAAGAGGAGGGACAGAGGCGGCGGAGGACCCCCCAGTCGGGGTGGACGTTCACCGCGAAGATCTTGCGCCGCGTCGCGGGGTCCGTGCCCCACATCTTGGGGTCGCGCGTGTCCGCGAGGCGGTCGCTGAGATCCTCCTTCCACTCGACGTCTTCAGGGTCCTGGATTGTAAGGCAGCTACTAATGGACAGCCTCAGAATCCAGGAAACAGTTTAATTGCATGAAAAATGTAGAAAAAATAGGTGATGAGAAATAGGTCAAAATTAGGCCGCTGCAGTATGTTATTACTCCTGGAACTCGTCGGGCTCTATGTGCTGGTCCACGCCGGCCACGGCGCCCATGGTCTGCACGTGGTAGTAGGGGGGGCCCACGTCCGTGTTGACCACGTGCGGGCAGAGCTCTGCTGGCAGCCGCTCGCGAATCCTGCCCTTCCCTTCGCGCCCCCTCGTTTCCGACCTCCCCACCTCGCTCGTCCTCAGAAGAAGAACGAGCGCCATGAACACAAACTTTCAGCGCTCCGCGCGGGTTCCTTGGATCCGCGCTGACCCCCCTCCCCTGGCGGACGGAGCGCGCCAGGGGCGGCGCCGGACGCGCCACCAGGGTGGGCCCAGCGCGGATCCAAGAAATCAGCGCGGAGCGCCAAAAGTTTATCTTCGTCGCGTCTTTTCTGCTTCGATCATCTATCCTCCTCCGCCTTCTGTTCCCCCCTCTGCCCCTCCTACCCGCCATCCCCTCCCCTCACCTCCGGGCAAACTGCCCGCCCGAGCACTGCCATCGGGAGGCGGCGCACACTCCACCACTGCCTCTCGGACGATGCGCTTCCGCCAGAAAACCACACACAAAACGACAGCCAGTTATAAAGGTGCCCAGGGACACTCAAACAGATACACACAACTCCCAGGATTGCCCGTACTTTCTCTTGTTCTCTAGTCTTTCGTTTTCCCCCCACTTCCCATGTTTTCCTAGATTTCCCTGAGGATCGACAACTGATTGTGTGTCTGTGTGTTTTTTCCCCTTCCTGAAGTTCAGCAGGGGAGGGGGTGCGCCGGTCAGGACTTGAATAAAGAGGATTCCATAGGGGGCCGAGTAGACGGGGTCGGAGGATCGCGCCGCATCGCCGATACATCGGCGAATCGCGCCGCATCGCCGATGCTCGCCGATGCATTGGCGATGCACTGGTGATACACCGCCGACGTCGGCGATGCATCGGCGACGTCGGCGTGGAAAAATCGGGCTCCACATCGAGCCGCATCGTCGATGCATCGGCGATGCGGCGCGGTCGGTCATCCGACCCAATGCAACCCCATGCGGGAGGCCTAGAGACATCTTGGTGATGGTCAGCGTCCTGCAGGAAAGATCAGACAAACATCGAGAAACGCGAATCGCGAGAAAACGAATCGCTCAGGAACGTAAGCGGAAATCTGTTCTGGGAATCGCGACCAGGGGAGAAACGGCAGGGAAACGATCCTGGACACTGTTCGGCGAGAACCAACTGAGCGCCCCGCCCCCGGGCCCCCCCGAACGCCCAGGCGCCCCATCTGCGCCGCTGGGGGCGGGCAGGGGTGCCGGGACTGCCCCGGTCTGTTGACGCCAGCCAGGACTACCTGAGGGGGCTGCCTGTGCGCAACCCGAGGCCTTACCGAAGAGGAGGCGGAGGAGGAGGGAGAGGAGGAGGAGGGAGGAGGAGGGAGGAGGAGGAGGAGGAGGAGGAGGAGGAGGAGGAGGAGGAAGGGTGTGGGTGGGGCCCATCTTTGTGCCCCGCTATTCTCGCCTCGCTGACCGATCGGTCTGCTTGCGCACTGCTCAGTGGGGGCCATCACAAACTGGGTTCTAACGCAGACGCAGCGAAAGCAACGGGCCTTCGGCCTTCAATAATTTACATACACGAGATACTAGCAGACGAAGCAGCAGACTACTGTTGCGGAACGCCTGGAAAATGCGAGAATGGGCGAGGCGGCACCGTCATCATCACTTACACTGCTGCAATGGTGCGCTTCTTCAGGCCCGCCCGGGCGCTCCGCGCCCCTAGGCGACCAGCTCTCGCAGCTGGGTGACGGGCTCCTATTATGTTCTGATAGTCTTGCCTCGCTGAATTCGCTGCACACTCTGCCTAAGTCGGCGTCGCAACGCACACTTTTGCTTTACCGCTGAACGCAAAAGCCTTGACGCTTATGTTGATGCTAGGCCCGCCCAGATCCTGGGTCCCCCAGACCTTGGCTCCCCCCCCCCCGCCCCCCCGAGATCCAGGCCAGGATCTCGTCTGTGGTCGCGTCCACGAACGACCTGCTCGGCCTCGCGCGGGCAAAGTGCTCAACGACCACGTCGAGGTAGCCGGGCACGGAGTGGAGGGTGAATGCGACCTGGCGATTCGGCCGCCACGGACGCGTGCCTCCTGCCCTGGCTCCTCCTTCCTCCTCCTCCTCCTCCTTCTCCCCCTCCTCCTCCTCCCCCTCCTCCTCCTCCTCCTCCTCCTCCCTCCTCCTCCTCCTTCTCCGTCTCGTCCCCTCCCCCTCCTCCTCCTCCTCCTCCCCTCCTCCTCCTCCTCCTCCTCTCCTCCTCCTCCTCCTCCTCCTCCTCCTCCTCCTCCTCCTCCTCCTACCTCATCCCGTTCCCCGTCTCCCCCCTCCGACACCACAATGAAGGAAAGGACGCGCCCTGGCCGAGGGCGGCGCCAGAAAGGGCCTGCACTCATCCTGAGCCCTGGAACTCCTCCGGCAAGGAGCCCTGGATAGCGTTCTGCACATACAGCATGATATAAAGTCGCACAATGCTGCCATCGAGATCCAACTCACGGGCGGGAAACCCTGCTGGTCGCGAAGACAGCCAAGAACCCGCAGGATCCCTCCTCCACACATCATCTGACATGTGCAAGACAGGCTCTACGCACGCGGCCAGGACAAATCATGGCAGTTGGGTCACGAGGCACGGGCAAACCATGACGCTGCCAAGGCACCTGCAAGAGACCATGAACCGGCCCTCCCGAAACCTTGGTGAGCTGTGGCGGCACCGGGATGCACCCGAGATGTAGAAACCTTTGATGCCGACCTTCGCATTGCACTATGGTGTTGATGAACACACACTGCGTCACGCAATGGCGGGCGCATACGGCGCTGGCCCGACGACCCCCCCTCCGCAAATTTGATCGCTACGAAAGTCAATATGCTTGACCGACTACGATGCACCTCCTGTTCGAGGGGGCATGCTTGACCTGGTGCTATTGCGCGGCATTGAAGTGGCCACCGAGGGTGTTGCAACTGATCTTGGGTCGCTCCCCACTTCAAGCGCCATTTCATATCTACGTCCGCGTCGTCGCTGGCGACTGGGCTTGTAGCGCGGAGTCGAAGAGCCCCAGCATCGGGCACGCCCTGTGTTCGACCAGGACGAGGACCACCAACAGCAGGAGGCCGAATTGCAGCCGCGGATGCACACCAACTCCCGCCGCCACCGAAGCCGGTAAGACTGATTGAGGTGTGCTCGGGTAGCTCGGCATGGCTGAAGCCGACATGGAGCCGGAGCAGGGCCGCTTGATCAAAAAACCGCCTGCGCAGAGCCGCGACCGTGCGCTGACGGCTGTTCCCCGTTCTACCCGCAGCGTTATCTGCGCCATCGCCGAAGGCGCAAGCCATCCATAGCACAAGAAGAGCACAAAGGAGAAGTTGCCTGGCGTCCGCCAAGGAAAAGAATGCGGGGGCCGTCCCTCCAACGGGTCCCCATCAAAATATCGGAAAACTGGTTCTGGAATTGAGCCAGAATGCATACGGAAACACTCTGTTCGCTTTCCTCCATCCCTCTCCCTTATCAGCCCCATTGTTCCACGACACGACGTGTCCGTAAGCGGGTCAGGGCGGTTAATTTGAGACTTCCTCACAGCTTACGGTTATTCAGCTAAGGACTCGAACAGACACAAGGGCAGAGGGCTGGTGGTTTTCAACATGCGGCTGTCGCCTTAGCACCGCGGGCACTCGTTCCCAAAACTTTCGACAATCACAAAGATGCAGACTGGTCCGGTTTCGAAACTCGGGCCTCGCCTTCGCGCCGCGCGCATTCGTCCCGAGCACACCGTCAATTATACGAATGGAAGGGAAATTTCCAACATGCAGGCTCGCCTTAGCGACGCGAACATTCGTTATCAAGTTTCACCAGCTACAGTGATGAACTGTTCTCCACAAATGCACCGCTCGTTCTCGAATTCCTAAGTCCCATGGCCCGGCGCCCTCAAAAACAGAGCTCTTCCTGCTACACTAGCCACACGGATGGGAATCGGCTCCTTTCAAAATGGGAAACTCGCCCGAGACGTCCATCAACTTCACCACCACGACCTTGACATGGTGCAACACTTACACGGATGGGAGACAAATCCTTGTTTCCAAAGCGGTGTATCGCTGGGAATTAATGTTGGAATTAATTTGGCCATTTAATCATCGTACCCCTTCGTGCCTCTCCTGACTCGAGAAATTGAGCAATGGTCCTGTGTAAAACAAGATCTAACCTACGTGGCAGCCCAGCATAGCGCTGGTAAAACAATCCAGGCGAGGACTAATGCGGAGGGTGTTTGGTTCAGGAGCGTGTCTAGTAGCATCGTTGGCGCATCCTCGGCACATTCTGGTCCCCCCCTCGCTCCTCCCCCTCCGCCACCTTCGTTACCCCTCTTCCCGCCTCCGCCTCCCACCTCCCGCCCCGTTCTGCCCTTTTCCCCCGTTCCCCCCACGTCGTCGTTCCTCCTCGTTCCGTTTTCCCTCTTTGGTTCCCCCTTCATTCCCGATTCCCCGCTCTGAGGGAGGGCGCTCTCCTCTTCTAGCACGCCCATCCATCCCACACTCGCCTCATCTTCAATCCCCCTATGCGTACGCCGCACCCCGTCCATTGCTCTCCTCGGTACAATCAAACTCGCAGTCCTTCTCCCCATCTATCCCCGCCCTACCCCTCTTGTCGACCACAGCTAGACACACAACTACCACAGGGCAGTTCAGCCGCAGAAAACATGAGCAGAAATCTGAGTAGCACAACGTTTCCCACCTGGAAAGGTGGAAGGCGTCACCGCGCGACAAACGAGGGAAGGCGCCAAGGGTGGCAGAGACGCAGGAACGCGTGCGAAGGCATACGACACCCAATGAACAAAATGGCACTCAGCGGCCGCACATCTGGGAAGACACCCAGGCCCTGGACTGTCGTGCTTAGAGGCCTCCTGGATGCGGTCGGAGTAGATGGGGTCGGAGGATCGAGCCGCATCGCCGATACATCGGCGATGTATCGGCGATGCATCGGCGATGCATCGGCGATGCACTGGCGATGCATCGTCAACGTGGGCGATGCATCGGCGACGTCGACGTGAAGCCAATCGGGCTCCACATCGAGCCACATCGGCGATGCATCGGCGATGCGGCGCGACCCTCCGACCCCATCTACTCCGACGCCATCCAGGAGGCCTAGCGTGACCGAAAGTCCATGGTCCCACAGGCCGAGGGCGGGCTGAGCCGAACCACAGCTTGTGGGGGAAGTCCTCTGGACATTGGCCCGCCGACGCGGGGGCCGGCGGCGGCAGAGGCAGGCTGCCGACGTCTCTCCCACACGGACACCGACACTTCGCAGCCGGGGCGCGGGGCACTGCGGGTACTGCCGTCGCCGCTCTCTCCGCGCATCCCGCCCCGCCAGCTGAGCGCATGTCCGTGTGTGAAATGGTGCTCGCGCGTGCCACCAGCGAAGCCAGCACGAACAGACCTGCGCGTGGCGGCGAGCACGTGCAGACCAGCACTTGGCCAAAGTGGTCGGGCAAAGTACGGGGGTGTCGTCGTGGTCACCGAAGCAAGCCAAAAGAGCACTCGTGCCCCCGTGGCACTGCTGGAGAGCGCGGCAGCGCAAAGACCGAAATGCAAGGACCTGGCCCACGCGCATATCCCCGTGTTCCCTCCTCTACCGGCCACCTCCTTCCCCATGTGCACCTGCCCATTGCTCAACTTGCCTGGTAATTATGCGACCGCCCTCTCCATCCCGCAGCCATAACACTCACCTTGGCAGCGGGAGCGGCCTGATTGAGGCGCAACGGTCTTGACTCCATAGCGCCATGGGATAGCGGCATCAAGTCTGTGGCGCATCTGCCGATCGCGATCGCCCGCGTAGGATCTCGGCTCAAACGAAGTGCTACACGACAGTCCACCATTAGTTCTGAAATGTTGATGGCCCCGAAGAGAGACTAATAGCCTACCGAAAACGCGGTTCTGTGCCTGTCCGATCCTGCTTCTCCTCCTCCGTCTCCTCCTCCTGCTCCTGCTCCTCCTCCTCCTCATCCTCCTGCTCCTCCTCCTCTTGTTCCTCCTTCCCTGGATCCCATGGTTATCCAACGCCTCCTGCTTCCTTGTCCTCCCCTTGCTGATCCTGCTGCTCATCCCCATCGGTCTCTATGCTCGTCCGCGTCCTCATCCTTTTCAGATTCCGCCTCTCTTGCTCCTTCTCCCATCTGGTCTTTCCCCCTCCCTCCATCCTCCTCCACCTCCTAGTCCGAGTGCCCTCCCTCTCCTCATCAACCCTCCTCATTCCACCCTCGTTCTCCTCCATTTCCTCCTCCTCATCCTCCACATCCTCCTCCTCCTTACCAACCGCGTTGTCAGGCGCTTCGATCATCTGGGACCCGCCCGCCGTCTCGGTCCGCGCATGGTTGTACCAGCCGACGAGAAACGGAGGACTGACCTGCGGTCCAAAAGGAATCCCACCAGCCCTTTGGGCGTAGGTAGTCTAACAGACCATCGCTTCCCCCGAGGAACCCTTCACAACACGTCCCCTTCCCCTGCGGACTGGCGCGGGGGAGAGGGGCAGGTGCACGAGATGGGGGGGCAAGAGGAGAAGGAGGAGGAGGAGGAGGAATAAGCGGAGGAGCAGCAGCAGGGACAGAAAGAAAAAAGGACGAACCAATCAAAACCAATCCATTCCCTCCCCCCAACCTCCAGCAGCGACTACGTAACTAGACATGTGGCTCCGAAGGGCTCCCGAACCAAAGGATGAAGCCTCTGGCTGGAGGAGAGAATCGGCAGGAGCATGGGCTGTGGAGGAATAAAACTATGGGGAGGGGGGGGGGCGAGACGAAGGATGAGTAGGATTGTAGTGTAGCGCTGGCGCCTTGAGAGTACGCATAACCTTTTATGTGTTGGGTGGGGCATTTTGGTTTCCCCACCGTGTGGGGCAACGCTCGTGGGTCGGGAGGCCCCGCTTGATATGGAATGGCACATCGTACCTTCCGAATGCGTACGCGTACGCCGCATGTTTTGGCAGCGACCTTCTTGCCATTCCATACAAAAAACTGATGGGAACGCACATGAATGTAGCAACGCCAGCCTATTGGAGTGCGCGGGTGGGGGGCAAGATGGTGTGTAGCATGGCGCGCACAATACCCCAAACATGTTTCGATATTACAAGGTCATCGCTACAAAAGCTGAAGGCAACTGAAGACGCTCGAGAAGTTCTGGATCACCCCAACATCGGCCCCAGATGTGTACTGTTCGAAATCCAGGGCGCCTGGCCAACAACTGGCCCTCGTGAGGGTCGCCACTTTTATAAAGGCCCAGAGCGCCCGTCCCACAGCTGGCCCACAGAACCGGCAGAGGCCTCCAGCCAACCAGGAAGGGCGCCATCCCTTTGAGGATCGCCGCTTCTCGAAATCCAATGCGCGCGCTCCACAGCTCGCTCACAAAGCTGGCAGAGGCCTCTGGACCCCCAGGAATGGCGCCATCCTCGCGAAGGGAAGGTCGCCAGCGTTCGAATGCCAAGGCGCCGGGCCCACGGCTAGCCCAAAGAGCCAGCAGAGGCCTCCAGCCCACCAGGAAGGGCGCCATCCCTTTGAGGACCGCCGCGCTTTTCGAAAGCCGGAACGCGCGGCCCACAGCTGGCTCACAGAGCTGGCAGAGCCATCCAGCATGCCGGGGGGAGCGCCGTCCTCGTGAGCGCCATCCTCGTGAGGGTCTCCATTTTTCGAAGGCCGAGGCGCCCGGCCCACAGCTGGCCCACAGAGCCGGCAGAGGCCCCCGGCCAACCAGGGGGGCGCCACTCCTGTGAGGGTCGCCACTTGTCGAAGGCCAACGCGCCCTTCCCATCAACCATAAAAACATAGTCATAAGCCAGCAGTAGCATTACAAACCCTCGTCAGCAAAGTCGTTGTAAAAACAATCATAAAACAACAACGTGGGAACAACATGAGCAGCACCGATGCCATGAGCAGCAACCAAATCAGCAAAGCTGGTAGTGGTAGAAGTCTCTCGTTCAGCAAGTCTGAATTCCAGGTAAGAGCCCCACATGCGAAAGCAGATCTGGGGGGTACGAATTGGAGTGTTGCGATGCTGCTTTTCAGCGTAGACACCCGCATGGGTGCGGAGCCGCCAAGAGAGAGACGCACGAATGAAAAAAACGACCGTGCTGAAGACAAGACGCACTGGCACAGCAGCATACATCAGATAACAATCACGAAACCAGCGAAAACATCAGGCTGGACCGTAGGACCGCTGGCACTGCCGCCGGGCAGGTGTTTTTAAGGAAAACGCCTCGAATGGGGGGCATGAGCAGGAGGAGGATGCGGCCGCAGAGGAGGACAGGCAGGCTGAACAGCAAAATGATAACCACAGAAACAGCGGGGTATTAAGGAACGGTGACTTGCAAATTAAGGTGCTAACATCTGAGCATGAGCCAGCATTTGAATACAAGAAGGTGGTAGCAGCATGAGGAGCAACATGAGAGGGCGGCATTTCATTGCAAATCCCACATTTGGGCGACCTCCAAATTCACGCGCTTGCACCAGGCAGCAAGCACAGCTCTGATCTCCTGCCGGCTGGTCCCCCTGCTGCTGCACCTCCTACTTCTCCTCCTCCACCTCCTCCTCCTCATCATCATCGTCATCATCATCGTCATCATCATCGTCATCATCATCATCATCATCATCATCATCATCAACCTCATCATCATCATCATCATCATCATCATCATCATCATCATCATCATCATCATCATCAGCATCGTCATCCTCACTATCGTCATCATCATCGTCGTCATCCTCACCATCATCATCAGCATCAGCATTAGCATCATCACAATCAACCTCCTAACCAAAATCATGACTAACATCCTCATCATTAGCATCATCATCATCAGCAGCAGCAGCGACATCATAATAAACATTATCCGAACCAGCCTCAACATCATCATCAGCATCTTCAACGTCGTCAGCGGCACCAACATGATCTCCATCCGCATGATCATGATGATCACCGTCAGCATCCCCATCTCCATCATCATCAGCATCATCATCATCGGCAGCAGCAGCATCATCATCATCAGCATAATCGTCATCATCAGCATCATGGTCATCATCCGCATCATCATCGTCGTCACTATCACAACTATCACTATCATCATCATCAGCAGCAGCATCAGCTTCACCATCAACATCAGCATCAGCATCAACAGCATCATCAGAATCGCCATTGTCATCGTCATTCACAGCATCAGCTGCATCATCACAATCGCGAGCATCATCAGCATCATCATCATAATCATCATCACAACCCTCATCATAATCATCAGCGTCATCATGATCACAATCATCATCTGCATCATCAACATCAACATCAGCATCATCAGCATAATCACCTGCACCACCACCACCATCATCGTCATCATCATCATCATCAGCGTCATCAGCAGCATCGCCATCACCATCATCATCTACTTCATCATCAACATCATCATCATCGCCGTCGCCGTCGTCGTCGTCGTCATCGTCATCGTCCCCATCACCATCATCAGCATCATCATAGTCACCAGAATTTGCAACATCGTCATCATCAGCATCGTCGTCATCGTCGTCCTCAGCACCATCACCATCATCACCATCATGATCCTAACCAACATCATAACCAACATCATCATCACCATCATCAGCATTATCAGCAGCATCATCATAAACAACAGCCTCATAACCAGCATCAGCATCAGCAACAGCATGATCTCCATCATCATAGTCACGATGAGCACCATTATCATCACCAGCGTCATCATCATCAGCAACATCATCACCGGTAGTATCAGCATCATCAACACATGCGTCATCATCCGCATCATCATCGTCACCACCATCATCAACATCAGCATCACCATCAGCATCATTAGCATCACCATAACCATCATCATCAGCATCATCAGCATCAGAATCGTCAGCATCAGCATCAGCATCATCATCATCAGCATCACCACCAGCATCATCATAAGCATCACCATCACCATCATCGTCGTCATCGTCATCGTAATCGTCATCTTTATCACTACCATGATCAGCATCATCACTATCGTCATTATCATCATCAGCATCATCATTGACGACGGCCTCCAAACGGCTGAAGAGGCCCCCAAGACGCCCCAAGAGGCATCCACGATGCGCCCACAGAGGGCCTCTAGACGCAAAAAATCCTTCGTTTCCTTCGTCAAACGTATATCGTTTCACACGTGCGCCTTTTGGGGTGTCCCCCGCTCCTGGACGGCCCCAGAGCCACCCAAACCCGCTCCCAGACGGCCCAAGACGCCCCCAAGAGGGTCCCCACAGAGCCCTCGAGGGCCCCAAGACGCGCAAACACACGTCCAAGACGGCCCAAAAAGGCTCCGAAAACGGCCCCGAGAGCGCTCCAGGAGCGGTCCGAGCGGCCTCGACGAGAGCTCCACATGGTCCTCGACGGTCCAAGAGCGACCCAAAACGCTGACGACGGCCTCCCGACGGCTGCAGAGGCCCCCCAAGACGCCCCACGAGGCTTTCACTATGCGCCCCTGGAGGGCCTCTCGCTGTATAAAATCGCCCGTTCTCTTCGTAAAACGTGTTTTTTTTGTACGTGCGCCTTCTGGGGCGCTCCGGGGCGGCCCGAGAGCCTCCCAAGACCGCACCAAGACGGTCCAAGAAGCCTCCACGAGGGCCCCGCGACAGGAGAAGGAGGGGGGGGGGAGGAGGAGCAGGAGGAGGAGAAGGAGGAGGAGGAAGAGGACAAGGAGGGGGAGGAAGAGGAGGAGAAGGCCGGGAAGGGAAGGGGGATAAGGAGGAGGAGAAGGCGGGGGAGGAGGAGGAGGAGGAGGAGGAGGAGGAGGAGGAGGAGGAAGAGGAGGAGGAGGAGAGGGACGAAGGGCGGGAGGAAGAACAGCAGGAGAAGGACAAGAAGGAGGAGGAGAAGAAGGCGGGGAAGGGAAGGGAAGAAGGACGTGGACGAGGAGGAGGAGGAGGAAGGGCAGAAGAAGGAAGAGGAGGAGAGGCACAAAGAGGAGCAGGAGGGAGGAGCAGGGGGAGGAGGAGAGGAGGAGAGGGAGCCGATCATCGTCATCAGTGTCGTGATCATCAACGACGTCATTGCCATCGACAAGGTCAGCCCAAACATCTCCGAACATTAACAGTTAGCGGGACATCCCGCTTGGAAACCGCCGACAACCGTAAGATGTCCCCGGGGTGTAACATATTTCCCTGGCTCTGGCACCCGTGCAAGGCCCCAAACACAACCCAAAAAACCTCCCTGTGCCGTCTTGGGGTTCGCTTGGGCCGTCTGGAAGCCCTCTGGGCCAGTTTGCGACCCATGTCGGCTCCCCTTCTCGCTGCGACGGGCCCTGAACAACCTCATTTTCCCACGGTTTGCAAGGAAGCTGTGGTGAACGATCCCGGGGAAAATCCAAGGGGTCGGCGGATGTGGCGGAAGCCTGAAGAATCATCATCAGCATCATCATTATCATCACCATTATCATCATCATCCACCCCCCTTCTCGTCGTCATCTTGTCGATCTCTCTGATCCTTCCAAGCACCCCCTTGCTCCCCTCCCACCACGCCCGAGCCCATCTCCTTCCCCGGTTCCCCTTTCTCCTCCGCCTCCCCCTCCCTTGCCCCCCCCTCCCCCAACCTCACCTCTCGCCTCACCCTTCTCCTCCAGGGCGAGAGCGGGAGCGTGACGAGGGACCACCTGACCCCCCTCTTCCTCCGAGGCGCCCCTGCCCCTCCGCCCCGCCCTTCCCCCCTCCCTGTCCCCCACCCCTCCTCCACCTCCCTCCCCCCTCTCCACAATTACACAATATGCATACTACTCTCCTCTCTCCGCTGATGACGTCCGGAAGATGTTCGGCCCCCCTCCGCGTACTGTCTTCTCGAACACAGGATTCCCGGGAGCTTGGTTCTCGCTTGGGTTTACTTCCCAAAATGTTGTTCCCGCTGAAGCGCTGGCCTTATTTCCGGGCTTCCGCTCGTTCCGAATCGTGCTCCCGCTGCAGCGCTGGTCTCATTTCTGCGCTTCTGCTCGTTCCGAATCGTGTTCCCGCTGCAGCGCTGGCGTACTTATTTCCAGAGCCATGCCACGGCATGCAATGCAATGCTATGTGGTGTTCCGCTGTGCGATGCCATGCCTTCAGCTGCAATGCTATGATATGCAGTGCTCGACTACGCAGCGCCACGCCCTGCTATGCCATGCTACGCTTTCATCTTCAACGCCATGCTATGCCATGTTCTGTTCTGTGCCGCTGTACGATGCCATTATTTGCGTTGCAACGTTTTGTGTTGCAATTCTTCACTACGCAACGCCATGCCATGCTATGACATACTGCGCTCTGCCGTGCTTTTCTACGCCCTGCTATGCCGTGCTCTACGATGCATCGCGCACCCGCTCGGGATCATTGCCCTGCTCGGCATCCGACTGTGCGAATAGAGAGGAGATCTACGCCATGGTAAGGGATGGGAGGGAGGGGTAGGACATCATAGATGGCCCGAGTGCACCTAGCTTGCCCCACCCCCTCCTCCACATCCCCTCCCCTCGTCAGCGCGGTCTAGGGCAACCGTGAAGAATTCTGTAGCATTGTGACCAACTTCTATGCAGTCGCCGGCTTGGTGCAGCACCGTGAAGGCGGGCAACATGGATTGATGCTACATCGTACAGGTCCTGGGTCCGCCCACCTATCGAAGATACGTGCTTCATGATCCTGCCACAATGTTGAACCCCACCCCCTGCGATCCGCAGCACCTGACCCAACCTTCCCCCCCGCCCCCGCTCACGCACGCGCCCTCCCCGCCCTGCGCCTCTGGGCCGCTGCCCTCTGCGACCTCGCCAAGGGGAGCGCCGCCGGTCTCCATGTCGGCGGGTCCGTTCCAGAACGGCGCCGCCAAAACGGCCTGTGCCAAAACGGCCCTGGCGAGGAAGGAGGGCAGGAAAAGAAGAGATCGGCGGCACGCAAGGAGTGACCCTAGGCAAGACTGACCTTTCGTGCGCGACAGTACGGGGGCGCGCGGTGTTGCCAAACCCAAGCGCGCAAGCCGCTGCTACCGCGCCACCCTCAGCGATCGGGGAGGCCCGATGGGCCCGCACCAGAGATCACTCTGAGGAAGGGTCATTCTAACGCGGCGTACCCGAAGGAAGCAACGACGGGGCATCAGGAAGGCCATCGAGTTATTATCAGAATGAGGCGAGACAACACCGAGGGAAGCGTGCGCCAGAACTTGTTTTGTGTCGGCGGCGCTGGCGGTCGCAAGCGCGTCAGGTGTGCGCCCAAAAAACACAACGGCCAGAAAAGCACCAAGCAAGCGCACTGCTCGCTGGAACAACTTGGAATACTGAAGGGCGTTCAAGGTGGAAAGAAGGAGCAAAGCAGGATGAGCAACGGCATACGAGCAAGGCCATCGAGCCCATGCCCTAATGCAATTCAAAGCCGAAAGTGGCAGGTTCAACCCAGCCATCTCCGCGCAAACCTCGGGAGGCGCGCAAAGGAAGCAAGCTACCAAAACTGGGTCTCCCTGGGCAACCCGAATCCGTTGAACCGCCCGACCGCGACAAACGACACACCTGGCGCCTGTGGCGCGCTTAGCACGGCTGGCGCCCTAAGGACTACTAACTTGTATTGACCAGGTTGCTTCAATTGGGGCGTGATTTTCTTAAACACAACCCGAGTCAACTGAACCACCCGAACGGGCCCAGAGCCATGCCACACCTGGCACCTGTGGCGTGCTGGATGCGGATGGCGCCACAAGAACTACAACTGACTGACACCCGACCTGGACCGGCATCGGAGCCAGGACCGTGATTCACTTGGGTGCGATGGTCTTGCTCATCCCGAAACGTGTTATAGCCAGAGTGAGCCCCAAACACGGAGTTATTGCACTGTGGAGGTGAAGGCTGTGCGAAGTGTGCTATGTGTTAGCTATGCTGTGTAAGCTATGCAAGGTTGGCCATGTGGTGTAAGCTACGTTGTGTGATGTATGTGGTGTGATCGATGCTGTGAAAGTTATGCGCTGTGACCTGTGTGGTGTGAGCCATGCTGTGCAAGCGATGCAGTGTGAGCTCTGCGGCGGAACCCCTGCTGTGTACGGGGAGGAGGAGAAGGAGGGAGGAGAGGGAGGGGGGAGGAAGGAGGAGGGAGGAGGAAGGGAGGAGGGGGAGGGAGGAGGAGGAGAAGGGAGGAGGAGGTGGGGAGGGAGGGAGGGAGAGGCTGGGAGGAGGGGGTGAGGATATGGAGGAGAGGGAGGAGGAGGAGGAGGAGGAGGAGAAGAGATGCCGCCCACCCAGAGCACCCGGGCGCCCACGAGCGCCCGCGACGCGAGGCGCCCACGCGCGGGCACCAGGCGACAAAAAAAACCTCCGTGGGCCCGCCCAGGGCACGCGGCGCCCCCCGAACGGGCGCCTCGGCGACGCCTCGGCGGACCCACTCGGGGCACGGGGCGCCCACGAGGAGGAGGAGGAGGATGAGGAGGGAGAGGAATGAGTAGGAGGGGAGGAGGAGGAGGGAGATGAGGAGGAGGAGGAGGAGGGGGCGCCCACGAGGCGCCCCCCGAGCGGGCGCCTCGGCGACGCCTCGGCGGACCCCCCCGGGCCCACGGGGGCGCCCTCGGGGCGCCCACGAGGCGCCCCCCGGACGGGCGGACACCCGGCGATGCCTCGGCGGGCACACGAAGCGCCCACGGAGCGCCCACGGGCGCCCACGGGGAGGGAACGGGGAGAATGGGAGGCCTGGAAATTGGCACCAACACCAAAACAGGGGCTGCCTCCACAGGGGGAAGGTGATCCTAGATTTTCGGTGTTGGTGGTAATAGTTCGGCCACCTTGGAGGCCAGAATATTACCACCATCACCGAGATCAGGATCTTCTTCCCTCGATGGAGGCACACCGCCGAAATTGGTGTTGGTGTCAATCTCTAGGCCTGCGAGAGAAGCCGCGGCGGACCCGCCCAGCTGCCAAAGCAGCGCAGGCAAGAGCCCCAGAGTGAAAGCACGGACCGCGTGGCGCGCCGGACGCGAGGGGTGCCCCGAAAAGCTGCTGCTGACGGGGACCCGACCAGGACCAGGACTGGAACTGTGGTTCGACGGGGCCAGGTGAAACTCCCGACGGGGGCCGGGGCCATGACACGCTCTGAAACTAAAAAACGTATTATTGGGGAATACCATGGCGGACACTCATTGTAAGCTTTTTCCAGGGGCCGGTCCTGAATCCCCGATGCCAGCACCAAGGAAGACGCGAGGGCACGTCGCAGCCAAGTCGACGAAGAATTCATCCGCGGTGCCCCAGACGCCTACCCCAAGGCCCAGTCGCCAGCCAATCCGTCGACGACTCGCAAGAGCAGCAGCAATCGGGCTTCGGACTCGCGACTATTCGCTCGCACAATCACACGGTCAACCGAAAACTCGCTCGGCAGCGCAGAGCAGGCGGGGAATCCAGTCTGTGGGGGGCCAAAGGACAGGAGGCAGAGAAGACAAAGCGATTTGGAGAAAAAGGTCCCATGCTCGACGTTTCGAGACGCTTTCCAAATCACCAACGGCACTCGGCCCGTTGGGCAAGGCGCGGCGCTTTCAACCCTCCGCCCCTTGCCGCTTGCTGACGGCCGCGGCGATAGTCCTCGAAACCAGCTGCGCGAATCGGAGTGTCCCCCGTGCTGGCGACGGGCAGGCGCTGCCTTGAAGGAGGGTGAGGAAAACGAGGAGGATGAACGAGGAACCAAGAGACGATGAGGAGGAGGGGCGATGAGGAGGGGCGACGAGGAGGAACAAGAGAAGGGCGAGGAGGAAGAACAAGAGGAAGAAGACGGCGAGAAGGGGAGGAGAAGCCGAGGATGAGAGGGGGAAGATGAGGAGGAGGAGGAGGAGGAGGAGGAAGAGGAAGAGGAACGTAGGAGGGAGGAACGTGGAGCGAGCACGACGACGGGCGACGAAGCTTCCCTCGAGGCGACGCCGCGTGTGCCTCCGAAGTCGCTCCTCGGGCGCCCCGCTCCCGCGCCCGGCCGGCGCCCCGCGGACGGCGTGGCGCGGGCCCCCTGCCGCGAGGCCTGAAGGGCACCAGCCCACCCCAGACTGACTACCTACCAGACCACCCCAACCCAACCCGAAGACCCGAATTTCGGGTTGGGGGGGGTAAGGGTTCCACGCGTGTTTTTTTCGATGTTTCCCGAACCCCACCCCACTAGAAATCGAGGGTAAATCTGAGCCTTCGGGTTGGGTTGGGGTGGTTTGGTGGGTGGTGACAGACGTGCGAGGTCCCGACTTCCCCGAGAGCATATTTGCATTCGCGGCCACAACGGGCATTATGGAGAA
>CAUYUJ010007795.1:0-20000 GCA_963575745.1 Prorocentrum cordatum
ATCAACATCAGCATCAGCATCATCATCAACTTCCTCCTCTTACGCCTCCTCATCCTCCTCCTCCTCCTGCTCGTCCTCTCCCTCTTCTTATTGTGTTAGTGATATTGTTAGTCGTATAAATCAGTTATAAGTTGCAACGTTATTATTCATGACACTAGTACTATCATCATGTGTCGCATTCGTTTGTGCACCCGTATGACGATACGTATCAGTATTATTATGTGTATCCGTGTGACGTTGTCTTTATATTATGCTTATGGGTAATATCCAGATGCAGGTTCTTCTCACGAATATTCGATTATTACTCACACTATCAAAATTATGATTCTGAATATTCGTATTGATCGTATGCGCGATGTAAATTGTGTGGAGTCGTATTACTATTGTTAATGTGCGTCGTATGTGTAGTATTGGTGACAAAATTCCGTGATTGCGTCTTCGTAGCCCTCTTATTCTTAGTTTGTGTAATGATATTATTACTACGAATGTTCTATTACCATTGTACTAACATCCGTTTTTCCTTCATTGACCGAATTGTTAGTAGTGTTCGTATTGGTATTCCTCCTCCTCGTTTTCTTCCTCCTCCTCCTCCTCACCCTCATCCTCGTCACCGTGCTCCTCCTCCTCCTCCTCCTCCTCCTCCTCCTCCTCCTCCTCCTCCTCCTCCTCCTCCTCTTGCCGCCCCTGCTCCTCCCATTCGCCCCGGCCGCCCGCGATGACGACTGCGCCAACCAGAAGGAGACGACGACGACGACGACGACGACGACGACGACGACGACGACGACGACGACGACGGCGACGAGGACGAGGGTGAGGACGAGGAAGAGGACGACGATGACAACGAGGATGCAGAAGAGGCCGAAGCCGAGGACGAGGACGACGACGACGACAACAACAACGACGACGGCGACGACGGACGACGACGGCTACGACGACGACGACGGCGACGACGGACGACGACGGCGACGGCGACGGTGACGACGCCGACGGTGGCAAGGACGACGAGGATGATGACGAGAACGAGGACGAGGACGAGGACGACGGACGACGACAGACAAGTGCACCGACAAGAGGGACGACGACAAAGACGACGACAACGACGACGACGACGACAACGACGACGGCGACGACGACGACGACGACACGACGACGACGACGACGACGACAACGATGACGACGACGAGGACGAGGACGAGAACGAAACGAGGACGAAACCGACGACGACGACGACGACGACGACGACGACGACGACGACTGAAGACGATGGCGACGGCGACGACGACGACGACGCACAGCGAATGCCGTATAGGGGGATGTTGCGCAGGCCTGTTGTAGCCGACGACGACGACGCCGCCGCCGCCGACGACGGTGGCGACGACGACGGCGACGACGATGACGACGGCGACACCGACGCCGACGGCGACGACCACGCCGACGCCGCCGACGACGGCGACTACGACGATGACGACGAGAACGAGGACGCGGACGAGGACACGGACGAGGCCGACGACGAGTAGGATGCGGACGAAGACTACGACGACGCACTGCGGATGCTCAATGAGAGGGGGGCGCGCAGGCCCGCTGTCACCGACGACGACAACAATTCAACTCAACCCAGTAACGCTGGGAACGATCTCCGATTGCCACTTCAGCACAGCTCAAACAAATAATTGCCCCAACGCTTGGCAGAAACTCAAACTTAATAGCGACTGGGACGTGCTCTGAATTCCTGCTTCAAGGGGTTGCGAGCTGAAACGCGCGGGATGGGCCGCGCTCTCTGGCTGTCTACAACGCTCAGGTTAGAGGCCGAGTCTCTGGGGCCATCCAGCACTCCCGTGGAAACGAAACCAAGGGCTTCAGAAAGCTCCCCCGGCAAAAGTTAGGACCACCTTAGCCCGTGAAGACGATGGCGAGAAGGCGGAGATTTCGCTTGCAGCTCGCAACCAACTCGGCCCATTCAGCTCGAGGCGGCGTCGGTCTGGGCCTTGGAGCTGATGGGGGGCCAGCTCAAGGCGGGGCCCGCCCCCGGCGGGCCCCTGTCGCGCCGGGCCCGGGAGCTGCTGTCGGAGACCGAGGGCAGTAGCGGCGACTGAGCAGCGCGCGGCAAGTCATGATCGAGCACCATCTTCATCACGTTGTTTGATTTGCCGCAGGCTGGGTGCGTTTCGGTGGATGGAACTTTTGCGTTCTCTGCGGGGTCGGCCCCGACTGCGCCGATTCGGCGAGCTGGGGCGCCCAGCGAGGGGAAGGGCGGAGGGGGCGACCTGGGCGCGGAGCGGGGGGGGGGATTGGATCACTTCGCAGTGGAGGATTACTTCAGCCAGGTCTAGCACAACCTAAGCGAGCTTCACCCGCGACTCCCAGAAGCTCCCCGGCGTCGCCTCCCCCAGCGGCCCCAACTGTTCGCCCCGGGCGCCCAACTGCCAACGAGCACAGCGCTGCCATGAAGATGCGCGGGCATGGCGGGCCCAATGTTTCCGACTGGGCCGCGTTCTTCTTTGCCTCCTTTGCCTGTGTTTTCCGTGGCAAGCGACGCCCCCTGCCTGCGCCCCCTTCGCCGCGGCGCACTGGCACGGCAGAAGCGCGGCGCGCCGCCGCGCTCTCGCGACATCCTTCTGCTCGGCCGCGCTCGCGAGCGCCCGGCGCCAAAAGCGGCCACCGATGTCGCGTTTCCCTTTCAGATTGCCGCGCCCTCTGCCGCGCCGCCCCCCCCCCCTCGCCACCTCGCGGGCAGCGCGCCAGGCGGCGGCCGCCAAGTCAATTCGCGAAAAACGTGAACGGCGGGGCGCGCTCCTTGCAGGCGGGCCCGGAGATCCTCGACAGCCGAGCTGGCAACGCCGCAGAGATAGCATGCGTTCCTATCTTGGTCGCGTCATCCATGATAGCTACGTAAGTGTCGCGCTGCACGGCGCACCCATCGCGCGTCTCCGAGCTCGACTCGCGCCTGCACCTTCCGCGAGACAGCATGGGCGCATATTCGCCGTGACCGATTGTAACCATGGGCCACGTACACCGCGACATGAGAATACGCCGTTCATGCACTGCCTTGAAACTGCTAAACTGAAACACTTGTTCCGCGAGATCCTTCCGCCGCAACAAAACCGCGCGCCCGATTTCTACGGTCGCCCTCAGGGGTCGGAAGTGCATCTACCTCTGCGCGCAGGACCCGGGCGCGCTGGCACCCAGGGGGGGGGGGGGGGGGCACTTCCCCCGCGCGATGTTCCTGCCGCGACAAAACTGCGCGCCCGATTTCTACGATCGCCCTCAGGGGTCGGAAGTGCATCTACCTCTGCGCGCAGGATCGGGGCGCGCTGGCACCCAGGGGGGAGAGGGGCATCGCCGCGCGCGCCCCTCGCCTCACACGGTCGAAGCCGAACTGGATGAAATCGCCTGCGAGATCGATGTCGCGAAAGAGCTGAGAAACTCCGCCCTAGGATCGCACCCGCGCACCCACCCTCGTCGCCCCTCTTGAGAACTCCCTCGAGGATATCCCGCATCATCTGTCGGGCCCAAGGGCTGGCGGAGGAAATGGCATCGCCGTCGCCTGCAGCGCCGCGCCGCCACTGCGCCCGCCGACGGCCGAAGTTAGATACTGCGCGTGCTTCCAGGGACGCGCGGCACATTGCTGGATTCGCTCTGCACACAACGCACGTGCATCTCAAGCCGCGACGGCGCGATGCCCCAGTGCCTGGGGGCCTCGCGCGGGCCCGCGCTGCGGCGCGTTTCAGCCCCAGCCGAAAGCTGTCAAATACGCGCAGCTCCCCGCATGGCTTCTCGGGCATAAAAAGCAAGGGCCTCGTTCGAGGCCTTGCGCCGGGGCTGGCCAAGCACGCGGGAATCTTCTCCGCGGAGGAGGGCATTCTGAGCGAAACAAATCGACGCGCCCCTCCCGAACCTTCCCGGGCCGGTTCGGGGGGGCCCAAAAAAAAACGCACGCATTGCACGCGCTCAGAGCAGGCTGCCCGCGCATTTAAAAACCCACGGGCACGGCCGCGGCCCGCGACAACCTGCGCGCCCAAGCACCTGGCGGCAACGCAGTGCTCGTCGGAATGCGAGGGGACTTCGCTGAGCGGGCATTCTGCCGCGCGAGACCTGCCCACGCAAAAAAATCACGATATCTTGCGTTCCACGATTCGGTCTGCGCCCAGTCGCGGTCAGCGCCCCGTCAAAACATTCACCGGCAAGGGCGCGAACGCGCAATGAAATCCGCGAGCCTCTCGTCGGCTCGCGACAGCAGCAACTGCAAAAGATCGGCTGCACACTGGAATATCGAAACATCCACGCCCCTGCCCGAAATCAGCGGCGCAAATCTCGCCCGCCTCGCGCAATTGCTAATCGCGCATGAGCTGCTGCCACTGGCTCGCACTTGTTTGAAAGGCTCGCACAACATGTTTCTTGTATACAACATGAGGCCCCCCGTATATGAAAAGGGGGGACAACTACCGCGCCGCCACCTGAAAACTCGGGAACCGCCCGGGGGATCGGCCCTCGCGCATGAACCGAGTCTGCGGCCTTCCTAGGAGCGCCCCAACGCACGCTACCGAAAGCGTTTCTGCAAATCCTGTGCACGTGCGAAAATCGGCCCACCAACTTCTTCAGGTCTCCAGATGCCAATTACGGTTCCCCTAACGGCGGACTGTGATATTTTCATGGTCCTGGGGGGAGGTCGTCAACTTGGCTCGGCACGTCTGGGGCGGCACTGTCCATGCTGCAACGCCTTGTCCCCAGGGTGGGCACAATTCAAATTCCGAGAAAACGATAACCGATATCGATTTTGACGGGCCTCTTAAGCCAACCAATTCCCAGGGTTCGCTGGGTCTGTCTGGCCCTTGCAAGCCCGTCTTCCAAGGCAGCTCTGACAAAGCGGGGCCCCGAGGAGGACGCCCGGCCCAGCCTCCAACAATCTGGTCATTGGGGCGGGGCCGGCACCGACCATGGCGGACTGGCCTTGCGTTTCGGGGCGCTGGGCCCATCTCGCGAGTCCCCGGTTACTTTTGGCTCCCCTTTTAGATTGCTCGTCATGGCCGTCGACAACGGCATTCAGCCCACGGCGATCGCGTTCCGTCGTCAGCCCCCGCTTGGCCCCGAGACCCCATCCATTGCGGAGCGCTCAAAACACTCATTTCTCCACCCAGATACGGCGCGCTTCACATCATATTTCGCCCCAGCAGCGCGCTGGGCAAGACTGCACTTGCGCCAAATTCTCTCTTCCACGGCCTCCCGCATTTCCTCGATGACTTCCGTCTGGAGTTGATGCCACTCCGCTGTCCGCTCTCTCTCTCTCTCTCTCTCTCTCTCTCTCTCTCTCTCTCTCTCTCTCTCTCTCTCTCTCTACTATATATATATATACTCTCTCTCTCTCTCTCTCTCTCTCTCTCTCTCTCTCTCTCTCTCTCTCTCTCTCTCTCTCTCTCTCTCTCTCTCTCTCTCTCTCTCTCTCTCTCTCTCTCTCTCTCTCTCTCTCTATAGCTCTCTCTGTTGGTATGTAGACAACCTCTTTCATCCTGTCGCAACTGCCCCTGTGCCAACAAGCATTGGCACTGACGGCGGAGAGCCTCGCACATTCCATCCGTCGGCGGGGGCGACCGAAACGCCACCGACTCTGCATCGCGCAGAGCGGCCCCCAACTGCTCGAAGAGTCGGTCCGGCAAGGCTAAACCCACATCTGCATAAAATGCCCCAAATCTCACGTCATGACGTCGTCGCATTTCCCGATTAAAAAAACGGTTTGGCATGTGGACCCCGTCCTGTGAAAACATCCATAACTGAATCTCTGCACCATTGTAAAGAGGCCCCTATTTCCATATGAGGGCCCACCGCCAGGGAATAAAAAACGGATGCATCGGGGAATGGTCAGTGTTTTTCTCTGTGCGAATTAAGTGTCAATATCTGCCCAGGCCAGCACGCGGCCCCGTCGAAGAGATCTACAATGTGGCGCGGCAGCATATATAACTGATTCGACTGCTACGTCCATGCCCTTCACACCACGCGTCCATACCTTCGGCTCGTACTTGCAGCCCAATGGTGAAGATTATCTTAAGTGTGCCGGAACTCTCGTCAAAGCAAATTGTTATCCACGGCTCCCTGTTTTGTTTCACGACAGCGGTCTCAATCGGCAAAAGCTGTGCTCTCGGCCCCATCTCCATATCAATGCCATCACTGAGACCGCTTTCTATGATTGGCACATTGCGTGAAGGCGCGACAGCCAAACAGCTTCGTTACCGTCGCCTCGTATGTGTTGGCCTCCTTTGCGCAAGTAGGGCGGGGTGGAGCAGAAGTTCCGCTGAAGGTGGAATCGTGAGAGCGATTGGCGATGCGGACCGCCAAGCCTCACCCTGAAAACGCAACTGGTGGTAGTCGGATTCGTCGTACGTTTTTTTCTCTCAGCCTCTTTCCACAAGACATCATAATCCCACTGGTCTTGTTCGTATGGACGCCTCCCTGACATCCTGCATCGATCCTTCATCTGGGACCCGAGGGCTGGACTTTCAGCACACAGGCCAGTTCTCCGTTGGGTCGCCGTCAGGATAATTGCGTCGCGCGATGATGCAGCCAGCTCGACGTCATCGCCTCTTGGACAATAACGTATCCTACTGCGGGCTGGAACGCAGGAAGCGCCACTGCGGCAGTCGACCTGCGGGCGGAAGCGCAGCTCGAGCCTCTGCCGAGAATTGGTGCGAGAAGAGGCGTCCGGGGCGTCGGCGGCATCAAAGAGCCGCCACCGCAGCCCGACTGCCGTCACACGAGCAAGTAATGGCGTGTCCAGAAGTTCAATACCTGTGTGCGCCGTGCGTTAAAGCTTTGTGGAAGCCTAACACGGCTACGACGACGACGGCGACGACGACGGCGACGTCGGACAAATTGCCGAGGGGGCAGACGATTAAACAATCACATTATGATGGCTGGATCTGGATTTTATTGGTCTGCCTAACTCATCCATTATCAGGCCCCCGGGGGGGGGTCACTGTTTACCGCTTGCTCCAGGGGGGGGGCGGGGCACTTTTTACCGCGTGCTCCCCTTTGTACGATGTGTGCTCCTCGCAGGCGTGCGTCCGACCCGAACACTCAGCACAAAGCCTACTGCTCGTTTCACGAGCGGTATGGCCAGAGAGCGCCCGCAAGGGAGCTCGTAATACCAGATGTTTCGGCGCGCGCGTCGCTCCAGGGGGGCGACGTACACAAAAAAATTGTATGTTGGGGTGGCGCCGATTATTGGTGGTCTCCAAACCAGGTGGTGAGACACCCGGTGGTGACCCCGATTCCCCAAAAAAATAATTCTGGGTCACCACCGGGTTTGGGGACACGCGGTCGCCACGAGGTTTTGCGTTTCCTGGGCCAGCCAGCGCTCGAAAACCATCACCCAAATCGCCCAAAACTCACCAACGGGTGTTCTCACCACCACGTTTGGGGACCACCAAGTTGGGGTGGCGCCGATTATCCCCTCATGGGACCTCCGGGATGCCCCCGGGGGCGAACAACAAATACGGCTCGGGTTCACATCCCGCGTGCTCCTGGCGGGAAAGGGCATGGGGTGCTTCTCGAATGCCCCAGAGCCAGGAACTCGGGGTCGGGATGCGGCGGGTGAGCTCAGGAGAGGCTAAAACTGGACGGAGTAGAATCCAGTCAGAGAGCGAGCGCTCCGTGTGGACTCACTCCGTCTGGTCTTCACCTCCTGTCATAGAGGAAAGAGAACTATGCACATACACCGATTCTGGCCAGGCCCATGCTGAGCCCAGGATCGGTGCATACGCCCTCCTACCTTGGCCAGGAAGGCATATGCACCGATCCTGGGTCAAGGATGGACCTTGCCAGGATCGGTGCATATGCATAGTTCTCTTCGCCCGACTGTCAAGAGCGCAGACGGAGTAAGCGCAGACGGACTGCAGACGGTGCGGACGGAGCAAGCCCACACGGAGGCCGAGCACTCTGTGTGGACACACTCCGTCTGGGCTTAGCTTCCTATCAGGGGGGGGCTAGATCCAAACAGAGTACGCTCAGACGGAGACCGAGCACTCCGTATGGACGAGAATGCGGAATTACTCCGTCTGGACTTCGCCTCCTATCAGGAGATGCTAAGTCCAGACGGAGTAAGCTAGTACGGAGACCGAGCACTCCGTATGGACTTCCTGCGTCTGGACTTAGCCTTCTATCAAGAGAGGCTGAGTCCAGACGGAGTAAGAAGCCCATACGGAGACCGAACCCTCCGTATGGACATACTCGGTCTGGACTTAGCCTCCTAGAAAGGAAGGCTGAACACAAACGGAATAAACCCACACGCAGACCGAGCACTCCGTACGGACATACTCCGTCTGGACTTAGCCTCCTATCAAGAGAGGCTGAGTCCAGACGGAGTAAGCCCGTACGGAGACCGAGCACTCCGTATGGACGTACTCCGTCTTGACTTAGCCTCCTATCAAGAAAGGCTGAATCCAGACGGAGTAAGCCCATACGGAGACCGAGCACTCCGTATGGACATACTCCGTCTGGACTTAGCCTCCTATCAGGAGAGGCTGAGTCCGGACGGAGTGAGCCTGCACGAAGACCGTACAGT
This sequence comes from Prorocentrum cordatum, assembly GCA_963575745.1. Classification (NCBI taxonomy): domain Eukaryota; class Dinophyceae; order Prorocentrales; family Prorocentraceae; genus Prorocentrum; species Prorocentrum cordatum. The sequence goes on from CAUYUJ010007795.1 coordinate 8,552, forward strand.
CCGTCGGGGATGCACTGACCCAGGTCAACCCAAACCTGGGTCAGTCGGGCTTTGCAAGATCCCGCAAGATCCTGCAACAGCCTGCCAGATCGTGCAGGATCCTGCACGCAAGCCCGGCGGGTCAGTGAACCCCTAGCTCTGCAGGATCCTGCAAGATCCAGCGCCTTGGCTGACCCCACTTTGCACTGACCCTCGCCCCTTGAGCCCCGATCCTACAGTCAAAAACCCTAAGAAGGACGCGCGGCAAGGACGCAAGACCCTTGGAAGCCGAAGCTGGGATTTTCGGGGCGGCGGACGACGAAAACCTCAAGGGACGCAAGAGCAAGGAAGCGCAAGGACGCAAGGGCACCCTGAGCAAAGTCGCGCGTCCTTATTTGGGTCTTTGGACTGAAGAAGAAGAAAAATTGCCACAGGCATAAAACTTGTGGCGCTCCGCGCGAATCTCCTGGATCTGCGCCAGAGCCCCCTGGCCCGGCGCGCGGAGCCCGCCGGGGGCGGCGCCGGAGGCGCCGCCGGGGGGCCCCAGCGCCGATCCAAGAAATCCGCGCGGAGCGCGAAAAGTGTAGGTGTATGGCGTTTTTTCTTCTTCGACATCCGTACAGGGCAGTTTCTGATACATAGGATTGTTGCTTAAAATATGTGGTTGTAATACATGATGAAAGTATTGAAAAGCATGCATGGACTCATCGTTGTCTTCAATACTGAATCCCTGCATTTCTTAATACACGATCCGCACGCGGAACATGTATTAAACACTGCACTGGATTGAGCATCGTTTAACCGATCCCCATTCACACCAGCGTGGGCTGGGCCCCGTTGGCCGCCGTACCCCCCTTGGATAGGAATACAGGCTGCCCTCTTCGGGTTTCGGGGGGTACGTCCCCAACTGAGGTGGTGAGACGGTGGGGCTCGAGATGTGGATGGGGAGGCCAGGGGCACGTGCTGGCCCAGCCAAGCTCCACGTAGAGCGCGGCACAACCTGGCCGAATGGTGGGACCGCTAGGGTCGGGGCACCGACATGGCCCAGAGTAGCTCCACGAAGAGCATGGAGGAGGAGGAGGAGGAGGAGGAGGAGGAGGAGGAGGGAGGGAGGGAGGAGGGAGGAGGAGGGAGGAGGAGGAGGAGGATGAGGAGGAGGAGGAGGAGGAGGAGGAGGGGGAGGAGGAGGAGGAGGGAGGAGGGAGCGGAGGGAGGAGGAGGAGGAGGAGGAGGAGGAGGAGGAGGAGAGAGGAGGAGGAGGAGGAGGAGGGAGGGAGCATGGAGTGAGGAGGAGGAGGGAGGAGGAGGGAGGAGGAGGAGGAGGGAGGAGGAGGAGGAGGGGAGGGAGCATGGAGGAGGAGGGAGGAGGGAGGAGGAGGGAGGAGGAGGGAGGAGGAGGAGGGAGGAGGGAGGAGGAGGAGGGAGGGAGGAGGAGGGAGGAGGAGGAGGGAGGAGGGAGGAGGGAGGAGCACGGCACCCACTGGCGGCTCCAGCTGCCCGAGGGGGCGGGAGGCCGCGGCTCGGGCCCGGGGGGCGCGGGGCAGGCCCGCCGTGCGCCTGCCGGGGCGACCGTTCGGGGCGCGGCAGCAGGGCCCTACGCTTGAGTCGGGCCTGTCCCCCTACAGGGAGATTTTCGACGAAAACATTTTAATAGTAATAACAAAAAAAAAGCAGGGCCCTACCCTTAAGTCGGGCCTGTCCCCCTACAGGGAGATTTTCGACGAAAAATAAAAAATACCACAAATGCTCCCAAACTAATCAAACAATAGTCTGGGGACTATTTTGGGGGTATTTTCACATGTTTAGAACGTGTTTGGCGTATGTTTTATTGTTCGTCGGAAATCCCCCTGTAGGGGGACACGCCCGACAGAACCCTACCCCTCTGGAGCTCAGGCAGAGCAGGATTTTACCCGAGCGAGCACAGCGGAGGCCAGTCCACAAGAAACCTTCCACGGGAGACTCAGCCCTGAAACCCCAGGACGTCCACTGAGTTCTGGTGTGGGAGCGTAACACTGTCCATCGCAAAACCATCGGGCTGAATTGGCCGCCGCTTGCTAAGGGCAACTCCGTCAGGGGAACGAACAATGGCATAAACATAATAGCTCGGAGTTCAGACAGAGCATGATTACCCTAACCAGCCTCGAACTGATCCCTATCCCTAAGATGAGCGAGCAACAAGCGACGACGATCTTGGGAAACGGCCCTCAGAAACTGAGGGAATCCTTAAGATCGGCATCAAGGTGAAGTGATGCCGAACATAGGGAGAGGAATATGCTTCAAACTAATCATGTCCGGGCGGGTCACGCTGAGTTGGCAGCCGCTTGCCAAAGGGCAACTCCACAAGGAGAAACGAAACATTTCATTAACATAATTGCTCTGACTCAGGGGAACAAACTATAGCCATAAAAGGTTTGCGCGAACTTTTCGGATCGGCGCTGGGGCCCCCTGGCTGCGCCTCCAGCGCCGCCCCTGGCACGCCCCAGGGAGGGGTGTCCAGCGCGGATCCTGTTGTTAGGTTTATGTCGTCTTTCGTTACCCTATCCAAGATTACCCGAGCGAGTAAGTTGGGTGGCCAGACATGGGAGCCTCACGTAGTCGCAAGGGCGCCAATAGTGAATGACACGTCGTGCCCCCTCCCACCAAAACCGATAGATTCTAGATCCTCCCAAATACCACGTGCGACCCCACAAAATCCCACCGGGCTCCACTGAACCCCGCGAATTCCCATGTAAGCACCCAACACATCCCCCTAAATCGCATCAAGCCATAACTTGAGAAACTCTTCGGTCGAACAGAAGCTCCCATACTTGGCCGCCTGAGGCCGAGTTGGCAGCCGCTTGCGTCGGGAGCGGCCAAGAGCGGGGTGTCCAAGAGGGGGGGGGGGGGGGGGGGGGGCAAGTCATGACCAGCGGCATGTGCGCGGCCCAGCGGGGGGGCCAGGGACACGATGAAACAAGAAGAGGCGCCATGAAATCTGGGAAAATATGAGGGAGAGTGACAACGAATCTGAAAAGATTCGTTGTCGGGTGGGGGGTCGCCCACCCTCTCTTCGAGGTAAAGAAGAAAAAGGGAAGGGGAGAAAGGAGGAGGAGAAGGGAGGGGGAGGAAGAGAGAGAAGAGGGGGGAGAGAGAAAAAAAAGGAGGAGGAGGAGGAGGAGGAGGAGGGGGAGGAGGAGGAGGAGGAGGAGAAGGAGGAGGAACGGAAAGGAAAAGGAGGAAGAAGGGAAAGGACCTCAGGAGCCCCAGGGAACCTCAGGTAGGGGGCAGGAGCCACTCTGGCGACTCGGACTGAAGCGATGCCGCTGGGAACGGGGCCAGCAAGGCGGCCCATGGCCCTTGTGGCTCCATCGCGCTGGCGCCGCCCCCGCTGGCATAGCCCAGGAAGGGGGAGGCGAGTGCGAGAGTTGGATGCGCATGTGGCCGCATGCCTTTCCAGCGCTCGGCCTTGCCTCGGCGCCCACGCGGAGCCTCCGCATGTGCATCCAGCGACGACGACGACGACGTCGGCGGCGGCGTCGACGACGACAGCGGCGAAGGCGACGGCGGCGCCCGCGCGCCCGTAGGGCATCGGTTCAAGGGCAGCGCTTCGACGACGCGCAGAGAAGGGCGGAGCGAGGGGAGTAGCCTTATAAGGAAGCGACGGGCTTCTTAGAAGGCAGCGCGCTTCTTGAAGGGCCCAGAGGCTTCTTAGAACGCTTCGTTCGCGTCGTCGTCGTCGTCGTCGTCGCCGCCGCCCCCGCCGCCGCCGCCGCCGCCGTCGTCGTCGTCGTCGTCGTCGTCGTCGTCCTCGTCGTCCTCGTCGTCTTCCTCCTCGTCGTCGTCTCCCCTGCCTTCTTAGAATCCCCTGCCTCCTTAGAAGGCCCCCCCCCAATGTCAGGGCGCCCCATGTCAGAGCCGGCGCCACCGGCCTTCGTCCCGCCAGCTTCCAAAGCCGGTTGGATCTGCGGGGTCGCTTTCAAGGCTATATCTTCATCCTTCTCCTCTCTTTATCTTCTTCCTCTTCCCTATCCTTCTCTCAGCTGCAGCAGCTGAGCGACATCGCGGCAACGGCGGCGCGCGCGGCCTCGGAGGTCGAGTGGGCACAGGAAGAGTTCAACAAAATTGAGCAAAAGGAGAGGCAGGAGCAGCAGCAGCAGCAGGAGCAGGTGAAGAAGCAGGAGCGCCGCGACCGCATGCACAAGGTTCACTTGTGCAAGCACTACGAGAGGGGATTCTGCAGGTCAGGAGAGTTCTGCTCGTGGGCGCACGGCAAGGATCCTCTCCTCCTCTTCATCCCTTTCCAAACCTCCCCCCTCCTCCCCGCTCTTCCTGCCTCAGGAGGAACAGCGCAGCAACAGCAGCTTCAGCCCGCACTAGGGCTGAGGACCCGCCAGGAACAGCGCAAGTAACGCCCGGTTGCGCGCTGCAGCCCAGCAGAGCCTTCATCCTCGCTCCTCCCTCGCTGAGGGCCCGCCAGGAGCGCAAGTTGCGCCCGGTTGCGCGCTGCAGCCCAGAAGACTTGTCATCCTCGCTCCTCTCTCGCTGAGATTGCCCGCCAGGAACAGCGCAAGTAGCGCCCGGTTGCGCGCTGCAGCCCAGAAGAGCCTTCATCCTCGCCCCATCCCCCCCTTCCTTCTCTTCGCCCTGGAAACAAACCCTTCCTTCTCTTCCCCCCTTCCTTCTCTTCTCTCCCCCCCTTCTTTCTCTTCCTATTAAATCTACCACACCTACGAAACCTCCGTTCGAAAGAGCTGCCTTTGACCTCTGCGGCAGGAAGATATGAGTCGGTGTCTGCTACTGCGAAATGTTATTGTTTTGCTATTGTTCCAAGAACAGAGAGCCCGCGAGAGTCTCTGATAGACAATCGCAACAAGAGCTTCACAACAAAAATCTACTACACTTATCAAACTCCCGCTCCAAACAGCCATGTTTGAACTCTGCGGCAGGCAGAGCAGAGTTGGTGCGTTTGACATTGCGAATGACTATTGCTTCGCCACTGCTTGAAGAGAGGCGCGCCCACAACAGTCTCCGAGAGACAACCGCAACAGGAAATCAACATAAAATCTACTACACTTATCAAACTTCCGGTCAAAAGAGCAATGTTTGATCTCTGCGGCACAAAGGGCAGAATTGTTGCGTTTGACATTGCGAATGGCTATTGCTTCACTAGCGCATGAAGAACAGATAGCCCACAACAGTTCTGAGAGACAACCACAACAGGAAATCGCCATAAAATCTACTACACCTATCAAACTGCCGCTCATAAGAACCTGACTATTTCTCTCTTCCTCCCTCTCCTCTCTCTCTCCTCTTCCCCCTCCTCTTCCTCTCCTTGCCCCTACCTGCCCCCCCCCCCCACTCAGGAGAAGAGGAGGAAGGGGGGGGGGGGGGAAGACGAGGGCAAGGCTTCCGAGCCTTGTCGGCAAATCAGCTCTGCGATTCCCGCTCTGCGCCATCCGCTCGCGACCAGTATCTCGGCGGCGCCCGCGCCTGAGGGCCCCATCCACGCGAAGAGCTCACTGCGGCGCACGCTCTGCCTCGCACCTCGCCAGCGCGCCCTGAATCCCGTCGGAAGACCGCCGCTGGGAGAGAGGAAACGCCCCTGCCACAAGAACTGGAGATAATTGCGCTTCAATTCATCTCTTCCTCTCCTTTGCCCCACCTGCCCCCCCCCCCCCCCCCCCCTTCCCATTCAGGAGAAGAGGGAGGAGGGGGGGGGGGGGGAAGACAAGGGCAAGGCTTCCGAGCGTTGTCGGCAAATCAGCTCTGTGATCCCCGCTCTGCGCCATCCGCTCGCGGCCAGCATCTCGGCGGCGCCCGCACCTGAGGGCCCCATCCACGCGAAGAGCTCACTGCGGCACACGCTCTGCCTCGCACCTCGCCAGCGCGCCCTGAATCCCGTCGGAGGACCGCCGCTGGGAGAGAGGAAACGCCCCTGCCACAAGAACTGAAGATAACTGCGATTCAATTCATCTTATACGTACTGTATGTTATGTATCATTATCATAATTTTCATCTCTTACATCAGTATCATCATTCTCCTCTTCCCCGTCCTCGCCGTTAGCCGTGAGTGGTTCAAACCTACAAGGCGAGAGATCAAGTCAACAGCTTGTTGATTAGTAAGTTAGCTGATGGCTAATGTTATATGCGGCGACATGAAAACATTAGGCGTTGCATTAGAAATGCCAGGGAAGACAAATCAAATTCTCGCAGACACAGAGAAGCAACTTGACAATAACAAGCTGCAGCTTGTTACGGAGAAACCAATCATCAAGTTTGATGATCCTGCGTTGACCGAAACTGCAGACTTACCTATCTACGCCTTCCCACATACGAACGTTGGTCAGAAAAACAAGCGGGCTGTTGATTGCATTTTCGAATGGAGCGGGAAGCTTGAAGACGATGCCAGAACTATTGTGGAGAATTTGGCAAATGATTTCCACGGTAATACTGATTGGAGCAACGAGTGGAACGGCAATTACAATGATCATGTGAAAAGGTTGATTGCAAAAGATGGTAAAAAGGGAACTACAAAAATTGACCACATCCATTCGGTCCGTCGGGTTCCTGGCAAGTGGCGTACACAATGCAACTGGCCATAGTGCCCGCCGGCGAAAAGTGGCACGCCATCAAACACATTATGTTCGACGAACAGCAAAAGCTTGTGAAGGTGCAAGAAGAACTGGCGCGCGGCTCTCTGCACTGCCATTCGCGGTGGCCTCACAACCCAGCGATGACTATGAAAATATTCCAGATACTAGTTGAAGGGCTTGGTGGTTTTCAAGTTCGTCACGGCAAATGGTCGGGCGATGTTGAAGAGAAGCAAGTTGATTTCAACAAGATCTCAGCTGGTTACGAACTCATGCGAAAGATGAGACCCTCCTCAAACAACGAAAGGCAATTCGCGGAGTGGGTTGACGTGTGGACCAAAAAGCCAGGAAACCCAATCTTGGATTGGCCAGAAGCAAAGTGCAGATCGTTCTTAGACTGTTGTGCAAGAGGCGCGTCTACTGCCAGAAAGATTGATTTCAATTTCACAACCTACAAAGATTTAAAGCCGTGGTTCTTGGACTTGGTGCTGAAAGATAAAATTGCAACGCATAAAGAACATGGAATTCTATGGGTCGGAATTTCGGAATGCGGTAAAAGTTTGTGTTCACGGACGCGCGCCTTCATGGTGTCCAATCATTGGATAGAAGAAGAAAAGAGAGACGATGTTCATCCTGCCATAGCGACCGCCAAATTTGTTGTCATGTTCAGAGGCGAGCGAAACAATGTTTTCAAGCCGTGTATCTTTGATGACGGGAAGTTATATCAGCTTGGCGCCGATCTGGTGAAAGCTTTTTTATATCCCGCAGAGGTGGGTGCTCTTCTATGGGCCAGGTGGGGAGGTTCAGGGTTCGACATGCATTCGCGCCGCCAAGCTGTGAGTCAGCAATACGACAGCAAATTATCCAAGAGGTTTTTGCGCAAAGATAAAATCACCGACAAGGATTGGCAAAAACCTATTATGCCGTCAATAGATAAAGAGGCCGACGAAGATGACTGGGTTGCATTCAGGCGTCGTTTCCACACCATCGTCGTCACTCGCGAAGGGATCATCCACCGCAATGCTACCAAAGAGATGGTGGACGTGCCAATCATCCATTGGCCGGATGGCGAACAGATGGATATATTCAAACCAGGAGTGAAAATCATGATGCAGAAGTGGAAAAATGGACAATTAAAAGGAGGTCCCGCCGAACTACCATGACGATGTGAAGTGGTCGTTGGAATATTTGAAAAGGGCTATGAGGGGTGAGCCGATTCCCCGTTCCAGAACGATCAGGCCTCCATCTGCTCGTGGTGCCAGAGGGTTATTCAATGATCCATCAATGGCGCCTCAGTCATACGACCATCCCCTATTGACGGCTGCTGGGTTTAGCTCTTTGGAACGCAGCGCGAATGCAGCCCCGATTGCGTTTTGCGGCACCCTCGAGGACATGCAAGAAAGGCAGCGCATTCTATCAATGAAAGCAGAGCCTCACCACGGAAGCGAGTTTGATCTGACTGCTGGTACGCCTGAGACGCCTGAGAGGAAACGCAGCAGGGCAGAGGAGCCAGAGATTCCTGGCGCACCCAAGAAAGAAAAGACCACGGCCGAGGCAGACCTAGCCGACGAAGATGAGAACATGGAGAGAGCGTGGGAAGAAACTGGTTCGGAGGGAATGGCCCGCGCCGTTCATGAGTCTCGCGTCAACGCAGGAATGTCAGCGGGATCTCGCACAAACAACTTCGATTTGGATGAGGAAGACGTGTTTGGTCACCAACGCGAGGGTTCGCACTGATGGCGGTTCGCGCAACTCTGCGACTGAATCTGAAGGCAGCTGCTTGCTGTCAATTTGCACCTTTCGCTCTAACTTCGTATCTCTTTGTAGTTGAGATTTCGACTACTGGCCAATCGCATATACAAACGCTGCTTCTCGCAGCGAAACTTATGCCGAGCGCTTGTATATAAACGCCGCTGCTAGCGGCGAATACCACGCGCGTGCTTGCACAGCGTCGCTGCTAGCGATGTAAGAGGAACTCGACTTAATGTTGCGTTTGGGAAAAGAAGGACTAATGCCTTGCAGATCTACTTAATCATGCGTGCGCTTTCATACCGTCGCGATGGCAATATTGATTGTTGTCGCGGCAGTAGCCATCGGCTCAAAACATCTCGGCTGGTTGCCAACCGGAAACAAGTCGGCTTCTGGCCGCCCCAGGAGAAGTCAGCTCTGCAATGGGAGAAGATAATATCCAGACAATTTGGCCTGATATAGACCCATGCAAAGAGTGCGGCTGGGATTTAGATGACTACCTACCACACCACCCCAACCCAACCCGAAGACCCGAGTTTCGGGTTGGGGGGGGTAAGGGTTCCACATGTGTTTTTTTTCAATGTTTCCCGACCCCCCCCCCCACTGGAAATCGAGGGTAAATCTGAGCCTTCGGGTTGGGTTGGGGTGGTTTGGTGGGTGGTGATTAGAGAAGAAGCGAGGGCACTGCTGGACGCATGATGCCACTGTTTGGAACAGGGCTGAGTGGAGCAAGGTGCGCCACTCAACGAAGCTTTGCACGAACAGATCTTGTGGGATACGTTACAAACGAAACCACATTGCGCTTTCTGGTTCGAAGGAAAATTTTATGACGAAGACTGACAACAGCCCAACTCTTCTAGCGCACGCACAACTTGGCTGCACGTATAATTACCTCGTGCAGATGCGGCATCGCATGCGTCGCGCAGGAGTATCGGCGGGTGCCGAAGCAGCAGTGATATCGTTGTCGCATCCTGACGTCATCATCGGGAATGCCAGTAAACCAATTCAATCTGCGAAGTTTAATCAGAAACTAAGTAGCGCCATCTTGCAAGCTATAGTTTGCTTCTTGCGCTTGCAAGAGGGCGTCTTTGACTTTGATGTCAACGATCCAGCGCCGGACGGTGGCGAAGTTTTCGACGTGGACAACAAAGGCCTGCACGTAATTTTCAACACTGCCCGGGGCGATCCGTTATACGAGCATCCGCGCGGTAAACTTGACGTTGTCACCGACGGCAACTTCCAATGCAATCGGAAACTGGCGGAGGCAGAGAAGAAGTACGCAAAGAAAAATATCCCTGGACGCCCGAATACTAAGAAGGTAGAGAAACTTATCAAGAAGATGCAGACCGCTGCAAAAGCAAAGGGGAAATCAGCATCGAGGTGCAGAGCGGTCGCTCAAGTTGAAAAGATAAAGATTGCGCGCACTCAGACTGGCGGGCTCTACGCAACCGTGAACATGAAGAACCGCAAAGGAGGCGGCAACGAAATTCTTCACTTGGGGGAGATGTTGAATGGTGAGTGTACAGCACACAGAAAGGAATGTTTGGTTGACATGAAGAAAACGAAAATCAGTGTCGGCAAGCACGCGTGCGATTGCGGATGCGTGGTCGCTAAACATGTCGAAGGAACGATGTGCGATAAATGTTACCTGGATGGGTATCACAGCAAGAAGCACAAGTGCAAAACCCCAGCCATTATTCATTACAATACATTGAAGTCTCAGGCGGTGGAACAGTTGTGGTCGCGTTTGGACAAATTGACTTGGCTGTCAAAGATGAAGCGCGCGCGCTACCGATGCTTCTTGTACCATTACTGTTTATGGCGCAACAAGTTCACCGCGGTGCAGGACAGAAAGGACCACCCAGGCCCATGCATGTCGCTGAGAAAAGTCAAGAAGCGCACGCCGAAGCAGAAGCGCGCGCCGAAGCGCAAGCAGTGATATTTCTCTCTTTCACTGGAAACGAGTTGAAAACACGTCAACCATTAGGCCCTTTCTTTAAGAGGACTGCTCGTCCTCACAAGAAAGCTGTTCGCTTTCACGTTAGGCGCCGCGCGCGAAAGAAGACTGATCGTCTTCATAATGACAAAGGCGCAGTCTACAACAGCTTCGCTGCTCAAGTTGCGCCGCCAAGAAATCATTCATTCTAATCAATACCATCATTCACACACATTACCATCGCTACACAGATTATCACAATGTTCAATATCATATTTATCAATATCAGCATTATCATCATTATCAATATATCGCCTGCTCTCCTTCCTGCGCCGTGCCTTGGTCGTGGATCAGCCTCTGTTTTTGTATTGTGGCCGCGACTCCAACTGATCCGTAGAACCTGCGGCTCAAGGTTTTCGCTGTTCGAGACATCCGCATTCCGGCGAATGGACGAACTGTGTCGTATCATCCGCAGTGCGGGCCCCTGGCCCACAGCCATCACCAGGCGCAGAAGCTGGGATGATTTCGGCGACAAGTTATGGAAAGATTCGAAATCAACACATGGGTTGAAAATCAGCAAAAAAGGTGCATGAGGCTAAAAAGGAAGGCGGTGGCGTTGTGAAACGGTGGAAAAAAAAGGGTTCCCTCAGTCTGCGCACGTTTTGAACAATATGTTTACACAGGGGGGCTCTTCTTCTTCTTCTTCTTATTCTTCTTATTCTTATTATTCTTCTTCTTCTTCATTCAATCAACAGTCAGCTGCGTATATGCAGTTTCCAGGGTATTTCTATCAGAACGGATATGGCCCTTATTGTCAAACAGCTCATGGACAATCTGTTGTCGGCCCCGTCGGCGGACACAGAGCAACTATTAAGGAGAGTTCGTCATCATCTTCTTCTTCTTCTTCAGAGGAAGAGTGCGAGGGACAATGTTTCGGCGATATCAAGACCAGTTCAAATGGCAAGCCCTTGGACATATCAACCGATGCAGAAGCAACGAGGACAGCGAAGCCTAAATGTTTAGCGTTAACTAGCAAGAAGAGGCGGTGGGAGGATGAAGAAGACGACGATGATCTCAGTGTCAGGGATTACCCAAAATCGATAATCCCACCCCCTCAACCGACAAAGGGTTTCGTTGCGGACACTTATGACATTAAAGATATATGGATAATTGCTGGAGACGACGCATTGGATGGCAATTTCAATGATATTGTAGT
>CAUYUJ010007795.1:25000-44330 GCA_963575745.1 Prorocentrum cordatum
TCCTGCATAAATGCAAACATATGTATACATATATATAGATATGTGTGTAGATGAACAGCGCACCGCGACTGTGGATAGGAGTGAAGGGGGCGGGAGCAGTGTGTGCTGCTCCTGTGTGTTGACCCGGTGTACTAATCCCGAGCGGCGCAGCCCCGGGCCGGGGCTGTCCCAGCGGCGTCCCCCTCCCCCCTCCTCCCCCTCCCCTCTCCTCCTCCTCCTCCTCCTCCTCCTCCTCCTCCTCATCCTCCTCATCATCCTCATCCTCATCCTCATCCTCATCCTCATCTCATCCCTCCTCCTCCTCCTCCTCCTTCCCCCTCCTCCCCTCCTCCTTTCCCCTCCTCCTCCTCCTCCTCCTCCTCCTCCTCCTCCTCCTCCTCCTCCTCCTCCTCCTCCTCCTCTCCTCCTTGCGCCTTGCGCTTCGCCACGGGGTCCCGCCCTGCTCTCATAAAACGAAAAAATGCTGCCCCCGAGCGCCGCACCCGAGCATTGGCCCCCCTGGGCGCTGGCCCCGTGTGCTGCCCCTTCGCGCGGCGCCGCCGCGGGTCGCCCCCCTGGGTGCCGCCCTTCGAGGCCGAGCCCTCCCAGTGAGGTCCCTCGCGCGCAGGGAGGAAGCATGCCCGACTTAATACCAGCACTCAGAGAAGCCAGTCTGGAACGTGCAGCGGCACCGTCCTTCGGGATGCCGTGGTTCACCACCTCCGCCAGCGCAGAGAGACAGGGAGGGAGGCTCGCAGGACGCCGCAGGGGCGTGCGCAGAGCGGCGGAGAACGTGCAATCGAGGAAAGAGGGAGAAGTACGAGCGACAGCATGGGGAGAGAGAGAGAGAGGAAGTTTAGAGAGAGAAAGAGAGAGAGAGAGAGAGAGAAAGAGAGAGAGAGAGAGGGAGAGAGCGAAAGAGAGAGAGAGAGAGAGAAAGAGAGAGAGAGGGAGAAGTGCGAGCGACAGCAAGGGGAGAAAGAGAGAGAGAGAGTGGAAGTTTGTATTGCTCCCCTCGCACTTAAGGGCCACATCCCAGAACTAGTTTCGAGCACCCGGGAAAGTGCCGAAGGAGCGTCGAAACAGCGTCAAAAAACAGTGTCGGACGAGTGTCTCCCAGGGCCCGACACGCGAAAACCCTCGAGTTTCGGTACTTTTCTGGTGCTCGAAATTCACTCTCGTGATCAAGGCTAAAGTAGGTTGGACCATCGTAGGTGGAAATGAGAGAAACGTGGAGAAAGAGAGAGAGAGAGGCAGAGTTTTGGATGGCGCGCCCCTTCGGTGGCAGCTCATGGGAGCCTCCCATACCATCTTGCCGGCTCTTCCGAATCGGCGCAAATCGATGCCGGTCGACGCCAAGCCCATGCTAGACCGACGCCGAATCCACGCGAATCGACGCCGAATCGGCGCTGCCCCGTCGACTGCCTCACGCTGCGCCGATGCTGACGCACCGCAGTGACGGAACTACGAGAAACTAGGCAGGCCCCTGCGCCGGCCCCCGGGGCGGGCACCGGCGGCAAGCATCAGAGGCCTCCTAGATGGGGTCCGAGTAGATGGGGCCGAAGGATCGCGCCGCATCGCCAATGGATCGCCGATGTATCGGCGATGCATCGGCGATGCATTGTCGACGTCGGCGATGAATCAGCGACACCGGCGTGGAGAAAATCGGGCGATGCATCGGCGATGCGTCGAGCCCCATCGTCGATGCATCGGCGATGCGGCGCGATCCTCCGACCCCCTCTGATCCGACCCCATCTAGGAGGCCTAGAAGCATGGCACCTGAGGCTCCAGAAAACGTCTCCCGTGCCCGCCCCGTCTCGCCTCCAGTGCGGGGCCCGAGATGCGCCACCGGGCGCCCCTTTTTCCGGTGCGTGGCAGGTTGGCCGCGGCTGCACTCCGCATAGGGGGCCACATGCGAGCCCTGCCCCTACCCCCCACGATTTCTGAGGGGGAGGGCGGGGTGCACCTCGCTCGGGAGCTCCCGAGCGAAGTGAACCCCACCCTCCCCCTCAGAGATCGTGGGGGGTAGGGGCAGGGCTCGCATGTGGCCCCCCTAACTCCGCCCGCGGCCGCTCCGCGGAGCCCCTGCGCGCTCGGCCGCGGCGGGTCGCGCCCGCACGGCTGCTACGGCGGCCGGGCCGCGGAGGGAGGGGACCGCTTCGGACTGGGGAGGTCGGAGGAGCCTTCACGAGAGGCCCCATCACAGACGAGATGTCGGTCAGAGTTCGCTCAGATTTCGACCGCCCCTACTCTTCTGTCGGGCGTGGGGGGGGGCTATGGCTCGGGACCTCTGCTTAGTGCGGCTGTTTGCATCAGCGCGTCCTATGGGGGAATCTCCACCTGCCTGAAACAGGCGCCAATACGCGCATGCACCGGCGCCATGCCGCGATCATTGCACAAGTTCTCTGGGCTTCGGGGGGGCGCCCGTGATCTCAGCTGGTTTGTAGGCGATGCCCCACATATCTTCCACCGGCTTTACTGGCAACCCACGCGCAGACGTTCTCCACGCCCCTCCCTGTGTGTTGAGACCGATACCCAATGGCACTTTTTTCAGCGAGCATAACGAAACCGGCCCAAGCGGCCAGATCCAATGAAAGGCCCAACCGGCCAGACTCATGAATCCAACACAGCACGGAATCGTATTTTACACGCCGCTGAAATGGAAACAAGGCGACGGGCAGCGGGAGCCCGGCGCAACGCGTGGACAGCCTTGTAGAAATAAGGAATCCGCCACCGCGTCTTGTCCACGTTGAGGCGTGAAAGAATGCCAAAGTCTGCCTGGTCGGGTTTCTGTCATTTCCTAAGGGACCCCCCTCTCCCGATCACACTTCGCTGTGCGCATCACCCCCTCTTCCCGTGGCCATCATCCTTCGCAGAATACAGCGGATTCGCTCCCTCGTTGTCGTCGTTGTGGTCGTTGTCGTCGTTGTCGCCGTCGTCGTCCTCCCTCCTCCCTCGTCGTCGTCTTCGTTGGCGACGTCGTCGTCGTCGTCGTCGGCGTCGTCGTCTTCGGCGTCGTCGTCGTCGCCGCCGTCGTCGTCGTCGTCGTCGGCCGTCTTGCTTCTCCGGCCTTCGTGGGGCGCTCTTGAGACGCCCCCGAGGGCTCCAAGACGACCCCGGAGCGATATCTGTGTTCGGTCCCGCATTGGTTTTGCAAACCAAGTTGCGGGTGGGTGGGTGGGATGATTGCGCGAGCAGTGGAGTTGACAACTTCAAGTTCGGCAAATGATTGATTCTCCTGTCTAAAAACAGAACAGGATCTACCCCCCCCCCGGCGTTATCACTCCCCCTTTCGGGTATGTAAATCATATATGATTCTGACCGCATGTCCATCCTATATATGAATTTAGACTATCGCCGGGGGGCCTGGTTCCCCCCCTGAGGTTCCCTTTGCATATATATATATATATAATTTTATGTGTATATATATATATATATAACTATGCGGTGACATTTTTTGCTCTAACATAGCACTTGTTCACGAATCCTTTGCAAAAAATGAAAGTACACACGCGCGCGTCGTCGCGCGCGCATGCCGAAATCCTTCAAAAATCTTCGATGTCGGAAATATGTTGCAATCGAGTTTCCAAAAACACATACAAAAACACAGGATTTCGCAACACTGATTTGCTAAACAAGCTTCCGCGCGAGCTCGTGCGAAATATTAAGAAAACCATCGGTTTTCCAAGATTTCCACAAAATGCGACCAAAAGGGCATCCCGCGCGCATGTCGAAATCTGTCGAACGCCCTTGCGCGTGTGCCGTCGCGAGAATCCTCTGCAAAAAACGAAACGAATTGCACACACGCGCGCCGTCGCGCGCGCATGCCGAAATCCTTCAAAACCCATCGGTTTCGGAAGGATTTCGCAATCAAGTCTCTAAATAAACATACAAAAACACAGGATTTCGCAACACTGATTTGCTAAACAAGCTTCCGCGCGAGCTCGTGCGAAATATTAAGAAAACCATCGGTTTTTCAAGATTTCCACAAAATGCTACCAAACGGGCGTCGCGCGCGCGAATGTCGAAATCTGTCGAACGCCCTTGCGCGCGTGCCGTCGCGAGAATCCTCTGCAAAAAACGGGACGAAGTGCAGACGCGCGCGTCGTCGCGCGCGTATGCCGAAAATCTTCAAAACCCATCGGTTTCGGAAGGATTTCAAAATCGTGCCCAAAAAACCGACAAAAACACAAGGTTTCGCAACACGGATTTTCAACAAAAGCGTGCGCGCGCGCTCTTGCGTCGTCGTCGTCGTCCTCCCTCTTCCCTCGTCGTCGTCGTCGTCGTCGCCGTCGTCGTCTGTCTTTCCTCGTCGTCGTCGTCGTTTTGGCGTCGTCGTCGCTTCCGTCGTCGTTGTCGCCGTGGTCGTCTTTCCTCACTCGTCGTCTTCGTCGGCGGTTCGTCGTTGTCCCTCCTATTTCGTCGCCATCGTCGTCGTCGTCGAAGTCGTCTTCACTCCTCCCTCGTCGTTATCCTCCTCCCTCGTCGTCGTCGTTGTCCGTCGTCGGCGTCTCGTCGTCGTCCCTCCTATTTCGTCGCCGTCGTCGTCGTTTTCGTCGTCGTTGTCGTCGTCGTCGTCTTCCCTCCTCCCTCGTCGTTGTCGTCGTCGGCGTCGCCGTCCTTCCTCCTTCTTCGTCGTTCGCGTCGTCGCCGTCTTCCCTCATCCATTGGCTCAAGGTACCTATACGTGACTTGCTACTCGCAATCCTTTTGCCCCGTTGCCCCTCGCGAGCCGTGGGCCTTGAGATGGGAGACACAGTCTGTAGGGATGTAAAGGCCCAAGTTGCAACAGCGTTTGTTGGCAAACTTCGACTACACCAAAGGCGTTGTCGTCGTTGTCGCCGTCGTCGTCCTCCCTCCTCCCTCGTCGTCGTCTTCGTTGGCGGCGTCGTCGTCGTCTTCGTCGTCGTCGTCGGCGTCGGCGTCGTCGGCGTCTTCGTCGACGTCGAAGTCGGCGGTGTCGTCGTAGTCGGTGTCGGCGGCGCCGTCGTCGTCGTTGTCGATGTCGTCGTCGGCGTCGGTGTCGTGGCCAAGTGCCATGTGGTACCTACCGTCACGGTCTTGTCTTAAGAAGTCTTGCGACCAAGTTGCAGGTGGGTGGGTGGGATGTTTGCGCGAGCAGTGGAGGTGGTCAGGCGCGGTGCAGGGTAGTCAATTGCACCGCATATATTGCACCACAGATACTGCACCACCTAGGCTACACCACATAGAGTACACCACGTCGATTGCACCACATAGGTTGCGCACGACGTAGACTGCACTACATAGTGTGCCCCACATAATTGGCACAACCTGAATTGCACAACAAATAGTGCACCCATCTATATAGACATATTCTCCTTTCTACAAAGAAAATAGGCTCGACCCCTCCCCAGGAATTAACGGGTCGCCTTTTTTTCACAATGCAATTAAACTATGACTCTGCCACATCGTCCGTCCTAAATATGAATTCATACTACCCCACCCAACCAAACTGGTATCCCCCCCCCGCCACCCTCAGAAAGAGTGCTGTGCGCGCACTCTCGCTTATCAAAAAAAATGGTTTCAAGAATCCCTTGCAGAAAACGGGACGAAGTGCACACGCGCGCGTCGTCGCGCACACATGCCGGAATCCTTGAAAAAACCTTCGAATTCGCAAGGGTTTCAATCGAGTTTCAAAAAAAACAGACAAACACACAGGATTTCGCAACACTGACTTGCCAAAAAAAATACGCGCGCGCTCTGGCGAAATCTTAAGAAAACCATTGGTTTTCAAGATCCAAAGAATGCTACCAAACGGGTTTCGCGCGAATGTCGAAGTCTTTCGAACGCCCTTGCGCGCGTGCCGTCGCGAGAATCCTCTGCAAAAAAAGGACGAAGTGCGCACGCGCGCGTCGTCGCGCGCGCATGCCGCAATCCTTCAAAACCAATCGTTTCCGAAAGGATTTCAAAATCGAGTGTCCAACACACATACAAAAACACAAGATTTCGCAACACGGACGTTCAACAAAAGCGTGCGCGCGCGCTCTTGCGTCGTCGACGTCGTCGCCGTCCTCCCTCCTCCCTCGTCGTCGTCGGAGTCGTCGTCGTCGTCGTCGTCCTCTGTCTTTCCTCGTCGTCGTCGTCGTGGCGTCGTCGTCGTTTCCGTCGTCGTTGCCGCCGTGTTCGTCCTTGCTCTCTCGTCGTTTTCGTCGGCGTTTCGTCGTTGTCCCTCCTATTTCGTCACCGTCGTCGTCTTCGTCGTCGTCTTCCCTCCTCCCTCGTCGTTGTCGTCGTCGGAGTCGCCGTCCTCCCTCCTTCTTCGTCGTTCGCGGCGTCGCCGTCCTCCCTCCTCCCTCGTCGTTGTCGTCGTTGCCGCCGTCGTCGTCCTCCCTCCTCCCTCGTCGTGGTCGTCTTCGTTGGCGACCTCGTCGTCGTCGTCTTCGTCGTCGTCGTCGACGTCGTCGTCGTCGGCGTCGGCGTCATCGTAGTCGGCGTCGTCATCGTCGTCGTCGTCGTCGGCGGCGTCGTCGTCGTCGTCGGTGTCCTCGTCGTCGTCGCCATGGCGTCGTCGAAGCCGTTGGAGACGTCCTCGGTGTCGGCGTAGTCGTTGTCGGCGGCGTCGTCGTCGTCGTTGTCGCTGTCGTCGTCGGCGTCGGTGTCGTTGCCTAGTGCAATTAGGTACCGACGGTCACGGTCTTAAGAGGTTCTGCAAACCAAGTTGCGGGTGGGCGGGTGGGATGTTTCCAAGAGCAGTGGAGTGGACAACTCACTGCGAACAGAAATTAATTCTCCTTTCTACAAAGATAATAGACTCTACCCCCCCTGGCGTTATCGCCCTCCGTTTCGGGTATGTAAATCACATATGATTCTGGCCACATGTCCATCCCAAATATGAAATCGCAATGTCCCAGGCCAACCAGTATCCCCCCCCCTGAGGTCCCCTTGAAAAAAAATGTGCGGTGACATTGTTCGTTCTAACATAACACTCGTTCACGAATCCACTGCAAAAAACGAGACGAAGTGCACACGCGCGCGCTGTCGCGCGCGCATGCCGAAATCCTTCAAAAACCTTCGGTGCCAGAAGGATTTCGCAATCGAGTTTCCAAAAAACATACAAAAACACATGGTTTAGAACCACTGATGTGCTAAAAAAGCTTACGCGCGAGCTCTTGCGAAATCTTAAGACAACCATTGTTTTTTTCAATATTTTCAAAACATGCTACCAAACGGGCGTCGCGCCCGCGCATGTCGAAATCTGTCGAACGCCCTTGCGCGTGTGCCGACGCGAGAATCCTTTGCAAAAAAGGACGAAGTGCAGACGCGCGCGTCGTCGCGCGCGTACGCCGAAATCCTTCAAAACCCATCGGTTTCAGAAGGATTTCAAAATCGCGCGTCCAAAAAACCTACAAAAACACAAGGTTTCGCAACACGGATTTTCAACAAAAGCGTGCGCGCGCGCTCTTGCGTCGTCGTCGTCGTCGTCGTCGTCGTCGTCCGTCCCTCCTCCCTCCTCCCGCGTCGTCGTCGTCGTCGCCTACGTCGTCCTGTGTCTTTCCTCGTGTTCGTCGTCGTCCTCCTCTTTGGCGTCGTGGTCGTTTCCGTCGTCGTTGTCGCCGTAGTCATCCTTCCTCATCCTCCCTCGTCGTCGTCATCGTCGTCCGTCGTCGGCGTCTCGTCGTCGTCCCTCCTATTTCGTCGCCGTCGTCGTCGTCGTCGTTGTCGTCGTCGTCTCGTCGTCGTCTTCCCTCCTCCCTCGTCGTTGTCGTCGTCGGCGTCGCCGTCCTTCCTCCTTCGTCATTCGCGTCGTCGCCGTCCTCCCTCCTCTCTCGTTGCCGTCGTTGTCGTCGTTGTCGTCGTTGTCGCCGTCGTCGCCCTCCCTCCTCCCTCGTCGTCGTCTTCGTTGGCGACGTCGTCGTCTTCGTCGTCGGCGTCGGCGTCGGCGTCGTCGTCTTCATCGTCATCAACGTCGGCGTCGTCGTCGTCGCCGCCGTCGTCGTCGTCGTCGTCGTCGTCGTCGGCCGTCTTGTTTATCTGGCCTTCTTGGGGCGCTCTTGAGACGCTCCCGAGGGCTCCAAGACGACCCTGGAGCGATATCTGTGCTCGGTCCCGCAAGGGTTTTGCAAACCAAGTTGCGGGTGGGTGGGTGGGATGATTGCGCGAGCAGTGGAGTTGACAACTTCAAGTTCGGCAAGTGGATTGCACTACATAGACCGCACCACATAGATTGCCCCACAAAGATTGCACGACATATGTTGCACGACATAGATGGTGCAATATCTATGTATGTATATATATACACACGTATATCATCTCGTATACTGCGGCCCGTACATTCTCCTTTCTGACAAAAGAATAGACTCTACCCCCCCCGGAATTCACGGTATACCTTTTCGTATTGCAATGTACATATGATTCTGCACACCCGTCCATCCTCAAATGAATTAATTCATACTAACCCAGCAAGGCCGGTATCGCCCCCCCGCCATCCTCTGCAAAAAAAATATGCGCGCACACTCGT
The DNA here is from genome assembly GCA_963575745.1 of Prorocentrum cordatum. NCBI lineage: Eukaryota > Dinophyceae > Prorocentrales > Prorocentraceae > Prorocentrum > Prorocentrum cordatum. The sequence goes on from CAUYUJ010007795.1 coordinate 33,459, forward strand.
TTTCAAAAATCAGAAGTTTCAAGAATCCTTTGGAAAAAAAGGGACGAAGTGCACACGCGCGCGTCGTCGAGAGCGCATGCCGGAATCCTTCAAAAACCGTTGATTTCGGAAGGATGTCACAATCGAACTTCCAACAAAACATACAAAAACAGAGGGTTTCGCAACACTGATGTACTAAAAAAGCCTACGCGCGCGCTCTTGCGAAATCTTAAGAAAACCAGACGCTTCCAAGGAAAAAATATTGCCAAACGGGCTTCGCGCGCGCGAATGTCGAAATCTTTCGAACGCCCTTGCGCGCGTGCCGTCGCGAGAATCCTCGGCAAAAAAAAAAAAAAAAAAACGAAGTGCAGTCGCGCGCGTCGTCCCGCGCGCGCAGCCGCAAATCCTTTCAAACATTTGATCTCTGAATGGTTATCAAATCGTGTCAAAAAAAACCATACAAAAAACACAAGATTTTCCTTCGTAACACTGATGTTCAACAAAAAAAAAAAAAAAAACAAAAAAAAAAAAAAAGCGTGCGCACGCGCTCTTGCGTCGTCGTCGTCGTCGTCGCCGTCCTCCCTCGTCCCTCGTCGTCGTCGTCGTCGCCGTCGTCGTCCTCTGTCTTTCCTTGTCATCGTCGTCGTCCTCTTTGACGTCGTGGTCAGTTCCGTCGTCGTTGTCGCCGTGGCCGTCCTTCCTCCTCCTCCCTCGTCGTCGTCGTCCATCGTCGGCGTCTCGTCGTCGTCCCTCTTATTTCGTCGCCGTCGTCGTCGTCGTCGTCGACGTCTTCCCTTCGCCCTCGTCGTTGTCGTCGTCGGCATCGCAGTCCTCCCGCCTTCTTCGTCGTTCGCGTCATCGCCGTCCTCCCTCCTCACTCGTCGTTGTCGTCGTTGTCGCCGTCGTCCTCCCTCCTCCCTCGTCGTCGTCGTCTTCGTTGGCGACGTCGTCGTCGTCGGCGTCGGCGTCGTCGTCGTCTTCTTCGTCGTCGACGTCGGCATCGTCGTCGTCGCCGCCGTCGTCGTCGTCGTCGTCGGCGTCGTCGACGTCGTCGTCGTCGTCGTCGTCGGCGTCGTCGTCGCCGGCATCGTCGTCGTCGTCTTCGTCGTCGTCGACGTCGGCATCGTCGTCGTCGCCGCCGCCGCCGTCGTCGTCGTCGTCGTCGTCGGCGTCGTCGACGTCGTCGTCGTCGTCGGCGTCGTCGTCGTCGGCATCGTCGTCATCGTCGTCGGCGTCGGCGTCGTCATCGTCGTCGGTGTCGGCTTCGCCGTCGTTTCGTCGGTATCATCGTCGTCGAAGTCGCCGGAGACGTCGTCGGTGTCGTCGTAGTCGTCGTCGTCGGCGTCGTCGGCGTCGTCGCTGTCGTCGTCGGCGTCGGTGTCGCTGCCAAGTGCACTTTGGCACCTACCGTCACTGTCTCTAGAGGTTTTGCAAACCAAGTTGCGGGTGGGCGGGTGGGATGTGCGCAAGAGCATGGGATGTGTCAAATCATGGGTAAAAAAATCAGTTGCACCACATAGAAAGCTCCACCTGGATTGAACAACAGAGACTGCTAGAAACACACTGTGTAATCCACGCTGGCTAACATCTATGTTTGGCAGGGTTCTCGCCGTTTCGAAAAGAGACGGCCAGAGTGGCGCCCACGACTGCCCCAGAGGGCCCCAAGACGGCCCCAAGAAGAGCCTAAGAGTGAAAACACGAACTCAAAATCTTCTGCCCGAAGAGGCCCCGAGTAGGCGTTTCTGCCTTTTTCGAACATTTGCCACCCCACATTCTGCGCTGGCACGGTGGCCGAATTGCCGAAGGCAGCTGGATAACCACTATGACACGAGTGCGATTCCGCACGCTCGGGAGCAGAAAAAAGTCATGACTGATGGTCGCTCATACACCTCGGCCGCCCGAGATCCACGACCGACGCGCGTCCAGAAGCAGGAGCCCACTCCTCCATCCTGCATAGTCACATGCGCTCGACGACGCCGTCGCGGCCGACGAAGCAGCGAATGAGCGGGCTGCGACTGGCCTCGCAGCGCGCCTCGGCGATGGCGCCGAAGGTGTCCGCCGTCGTGCCCCGAGGCACGAGTTGGAATGTGTCCCTGAACCCCTCTGTCCTCAGTCCTGAAGCTTGCGATCGCCTTCCTGCAATTAGTTGTCATACTTCGCCATTAGCTAACACACCTTTTAGCGCGTCTACGGTATTAACAAACAACTCAAGGGGGAGAGGACAAGACAACAACAAAAAACGAAATGCGTTTTTACCGTCCCGGCATTCCTATAGGCCTACCACGATATTTTCTTAGAACCCAGCAAAGATCTAAGTAAAAGAACATGTTCTTAGAGCATAAGCCCGATGTGTTCAAAGAAGACGGTCCCAGCCAAAAATGCCCTGAGAACACTTCGCGCAGACCACAAGAGGTTCTCGGAACACTCTTTGGCGGGCCTACAGGGGCGAGCCAGGACGCCTCGCCACTGCTGGAGGGAGAGAGGACGACACAACAAAACAAAAAACGAAGTGCGATTTGACTTGAAGCTCGCTGAGGGGCAGCGAACGCGATCTGTATTGCTGGGGCGACGGGGGAGAGGGCAATGCTTTTGTAGGGCAAGAGCAAGCATGAGCAGCCCAATCGTCGGCAAGAGTAAACCTGAAATCAGAGCTTCACGCGAAGGGCGGCTGTAAGGATTGCTGTTGACCGATCAAGCGCGCCCGCCAAGCGTACGGGGATCTGGCCCTGGAAACAACGCTGCCCCCCCCCCAGCGACCTTCAAGATTTGACCACGATCTTGCTCGTCGCACTTGGGCGTGTGATCGTCTTCAGGGGCCCGGGCCCTCGAGACTGGCCTCCCAAAAGAAGCCCAGAGAACCGCCTCGGGAGAGGCTTCCCGCAGGCCTCCCGCGGGAGATCCCCACGGGCACCCAAGAGGCCTGCAGCCCACAACCCAGGCAAGGAGGCGGGACGGGTCGAGGGCCACTCGTGATACGTTCCCTCAGAAGGGACTCCAGCGAAAGGGACTCTTCAGACCGCGCCGCTGCTTCCGAGACCTCGAAGAGTGCGAGCGAAAGCGTCGCGCGGCGACCTCGTGGGCGAAGCCGAGCGGACTTGAGAGATCGGCATCGCCCGTCTCAGAAGTCCCTTTCCCTGGGGTCCCTTTTGAAACCACATGCCAGATCCACCGCGGCCGGTGCACGGCGTGCCAAATGCTGGAGTCTCTGCATTCACTTCTCGGTGGGGCCGCCCAGCCAGCCGGCCGCCCGGAGAGCCGCCGATAAATTCGTTCCCCAGTGGCCTCCCCTCCCCCAGGCGGCCCCATGATGGCCCTAAGGTGGCCCCCGAGTCCAATGCATATTCGCCAGATTTCGACTCAACGTTTGGCCGCCTGGGCGTTCCCAGCTGACAGAGGGGGCGCCTGGAAGCGGCCGGGGGGTCCGCACAGGCTGGGACCCCTGAGATTCGGCCAGGAAGAAAGATGTCGCAGGCCTAGAGGTTGACACCAACACCAAGATCGGCGGTGTACCTCCACCGAGGGAAGACGAGACCGATCTCGGTGATGGTGGTAATATTCTGGCTTCCAAGGTGGCCGGAATATTGCCACCAACACCGAAATCTAGGATCATCTTCCCCCTGTGGAGGCAACCCCCTGGGCTGGTGTTGGTGCCAATTTCCAGGCCTCCAAGGATGAAGCCAAATCCGCTCCAAATCAATCCCCGGACCCCTCCCCGCGGCCCTCCGGTGCAGCTTTTCACCCCGGACCCGTGTGGCACGGCCCCGCCCAGATCATTGGATACCCGATCTTCTCGGCCGCGATCGTCAGCGACCGATCGGCACTCCAGACCAGTCGCGACCGATCGCGACCGATACCCTGATCGATCGCGACAGTCGCCACCGATCGCGGCCGATCGGTCGCGAGCGATCGGTCGCGACCGATTCTGAAGCAAACCGGTCGCGACCGATACCGAAATTTGAAGCAGGCTGGAAAAGTCCAGAATCAAGTGATCAGGGCGGGGCCCGAAAACGGCCCCCCCCCGGAGGCCGAACCTGGAACCCGCCCGCCCCTCCTGATAACCGGAACCAGCACTGGGGGCCACCGCCGCGAGGCGGGGAGCCAGGCACGTGCCCAAAGCCTGGAGCACAGGGCTGGACCTGAACGCTGTGTTTCGTTTTGTGTTCGTGTTGTGTTTCGTTTTGCTCTACCTGATTTCTTGTACCTCCCTGCCAAAGCGACAAACAAAACACAGGTAAGCGTTTTTTTATCGGCGTTTCGACAGTGGGAGGAAGGGGGGGGTAGGGGAGGGGGGTCTGGCTCTGGACATCTGCTGAGTGCGACTGTTTGGGACCGTGCGTGCGTCCTCTGGGGGAGACTCCACCCGCTCGAAACAAGTGTGAAACACTGCCAAGATCTACTCCACGGGGGGGAGGGGGGGGGCGAGGGCCCGCGGCGATCGGCAAAACAACGAATAAAAAACACTTTGCTCTACCTGTTTTCCTGTACCTCCCTGCCAAGAAGAAAAACAAAACACAGCCGAAATCCAGCATTGCAGAGTTTAGGTCCAGCCCTCCTGAAGAACCGACGCCATGGGGCCTCTATACCAGGCAGTGGATGATGGATCTACGTGGGCCCCCTGGGGCACGAACGCATCCATATCCACCGCCTGCCGAGGTCCCCGAGGATCGGCCCCCCAGGCAGTGGTTATGTCATGAGGAACCTCGCGCGGCAACTGGAGACCAGATTTACGTCGGATCCACGTCGGATTTACGGCGGGTTCACGTCGGACTGCGACGGAATTGTGTCGGATTTGCGTCGGACTGACCCCAGGGCATCGCCATGCGAGCGCCGACCCACAGCTCACGGAGCTGGCGTGTGGACCAGATCAGACTACCATTAAGTTACTCGCCGGCCGAGGCCTCCAGGATTCTCCCCATCACTTCTGGACAAATCCCCGCCTGCCCCCCGCCAGCTCCGAGAAAAAAACGAAGTGCGCGGCGGTGCTTAGCCGCAGTAAAGATAACAAAAAAAAAAACAATAAGGGAAAAAAGAAAAAAAAAAAAAACAAAGAAAAACAAAACAAAAAACTAAACAAAGGAGAAGAAAAAACCAAATAAAATTACAAAAAAATAACAAAAAGAAACAAAAGAACTAATAAAAAAAACAAAACAAAAAAAAAAAAAATAATAAAAAACAAAACAACAAATAAAAAAAAAAAACAAAAAAAAAAGAACAAAATAAAAAAAAAAAGAAAAAACAAAAGAAAAAAAAAAGAAAAAAAAAAAAAACAAGAAAAAGAACGAAAAAAAATAAGGCGGCCCTCGATAATCTCAGCCATGACGACCGACCGCACGCCCCGCCTCGACGTCGTCGGCGTTGATGGCGTGATGGCGCGGCGCGTGCCGTCCCGCCGCGGTCCGCGCCGCAGCCTCGGCGAAGAGGGTGAACGGAGGGGTGCCCTCGCGCGAGTGAGCGCGTCCCTAGGAGGGGAAAGATCGCCTCCTACTCCTCGACTGTCCTCCTCATCCTCCTCCTCCTCCTCCTCCTCCTCATCCTCCTCCTACATCCTCCTCCTCCTCATCGCCTCGTCATCCTCCTCGGTGTCGCTCCTCGGTATCCTCTCCTCCCTCCTCCTCCCTCTCCGCCTCCTCCTCCTCCTCCCTCCTCTCTCCTCCTCCTCCTCCTACCTCCTCGGTCTCCTCCTCGTATCCGCTTGTCCTCCTCTCCTACTCCCTCATCCTCCTCCTCCTCCTCCTCCTCCTCCTCCTCATCCTCCTCCTCCTGGCCGTCCTCGGGATCCTACCTCCGGCGGCCCCTACTCCTCCTCCTCCTCCTCCTCCTCCTCCTCCTCCTCCTCCTCCTCCTCCTCCCTCGTAACCTCCTTGTTATCCTTCTTGTTCTCCTCCTCCTCCTCCTCCTCCTCCTCCTCCTCCTCATCCTCCTCATCCTCCTCCTCCTCACAAACCACGACTGAGCATCGGTTGACGGATCCCTATCTTCAAGGGCGTGGCCTGGGCCCCACGGGCCGACTTGCCCCCCCAACTGGGGATAAAGAAACCGTTTCCTTCGGGCTTCGAGGGGTATGTCCCCGACTTGGGTGCGGGGATGATGGGGATCGAGATGGGGATGGGGACAGAGATGGGGATCAGCTACATGAATGAGCAAGACTCAGGGGGAGGAATATGTCCTGGAAGGGAGGAACACGGGGGGGCATTCAAGAGAGCAGCAAGAATCACCACCACCACCAGACATCCAAAATGAGAGCTCCGCTCCCTGAGGCCACCCCCCCGAGCTGGTGGCACCCCGTCCCGGGCGCTCGCCGCCCCTCCTGGCTGGGGGTGGTGGTTCTCTCTTCCCTGGCGAACCGCGACCGTGACTGAGTGCGGAAACATCGTGTCAATGCTGGAGACCGTCCATCTTGGCCAGCCTCGATTCGCGCGTCATCCTCGCGAACCGGCGACGACCAGCCGCTCAGCATGAGGAGGAGGAGGAGGAGGAGGAGGAGGAGGAGATCGGCGTCGACGAGATCCTGCGACGTCCTGGTCGCGCCTGGGGCGCAGAAGGACACACCAGTAAGGTGTGCGCCCTCCTGGGGAGGCGCCCGTCCGAAACGAGCACACAGAGCACAGGCATCCTTGCAGCATATGCCGTTGCCCTGGCGATATGGCCAGAAAGCGCCCCAACCACGGAGCCTGTGCTCAAAGATTTCTCGGCGCGCGTGCGTCGCCCCTTTGGGGGGGGGGGGGAAGAGGGCGACGCGCACATGGTTGAATGCTCCTCCTGGGGACCTTCCTGGAGACACTCGCTCCACTCTTGCGTCGATGATGCGTCGAACGTCCGTCGATGTGAAGTAGACCCCTGAGTCGAACCTGAGTCGAACTTGAGTCGAACGCGGGTCGAACTTTAGGAAGCAACCACTAGGAGGTCTTCGTCGGAAGGATTACGGAGGATTAAGCCCAAAAGAGGCGCTGTTACGCCAGATTGGGCCTCGAATTAAGCGGGAGTAAGCCGGATTAGGCGGGATTAAGCCGGATCAAGCGGGATTACAGTCAAAAACCCTAATAAGGACGCGCGGTAAGGACGCAAGATCCTTTGAAGCCGAAGTTTGAATTTTTGGGGCGGCAAACGACGAAAACCTCAAGGACGCAAGAGCAAGGAAGAGCAAGGACGCAAGGGTACCCTGAGCAAAGTCGCGCGTCCTGATTAGGGTTTTTGACTGTAAGCGGGATTAAGCCAGATTAAGCCAGACTTCGGACCAGGGCGAAATCAGAATTTGACCTCCCACGAGCTGCATCCGAGCGAACTTGAGTCGGACTTGAAACGAACTGGAGTCGAACTAGAGCAGAACAGATCCGCAAGTGGGCCCTGGAAGGTCCCCCAGAACCAGCCTCCTCCGCCTCCTCCCCCTCCCTCTCCTCCTCCTCCTCCTCCTCAGACATAGCGCTGGCATGTCGGGGTGGGATGCCGAGCGCGGCGCGTCCAGCTTCTTGTGCAGCAGCACGCCCGCGCCCAGCGTGAGCGCCTCTCGGAGGGAGCAAAAAAAACACGCGCTGCAGCATTGGAGGGCAACTCAGGGAGGCGAACAAGTGTGATAAAAAAGCAAGTGTGATATAAAAATGAAGGGGCCCTGGGACACACAAATAAATACACACAAATAAAAGGATTCCCCATATTTTCCCATATTGTCTGGGTTTTTGTCTTCCCCCCCCCACTTCCCATATTTTCCCATATGTTCTGGGGAATCGACGATATTAAGTGTGTCTGTGTGTTTCTTTCCCTCCTGAAAAAAGTGTCACAAAAAACAAGTGTGATAAACAAGTGTTTCTATCACAATGGGTCGCCCCATGGCGCCCAGGGGCGCGCCAAGTGGCGCGCGAGGGTGGCATGATGCCTCTCCCTCGCGTGGCGCTCGTGGGGCGCGGGGGGGCGCTGCTGGGCTCTGCTTGAACGATATTCTGCGCTGCTGGGCCCTACTGGGAGCCAACGGCCAACGTGGCGCTATTGAACGACAGTGGGCACGATTCGCATGTGTATATATATATATATACAACCCAAGAAGAGCGTAAGCTTCCGTGAGGTACTATCTAACGGAGAGATCGACGAACACTGCCTCTGCACATAAACTGTCGGAGGTCCGCGCGGGTTTCTTGGATCGGCGTCGGAGGCGCCGCCAGAGGGGCCCAGGCGCCGATCCAAGAGACCCGCGCGGAGCTCCAAAAGGTTATGCTTCTTGGTTGCGTGATCACCGATCCCTGACCAAACGAAATGCATGACTGCTCACGTTGGACACAAACCGACAACTCTCTGTCGCTATACACTGGAGGCCAGTCCACAAGAAACCTTCCACAAGACACCCAACCCCGAGACCCCAGGACGTCCACTCACTTTGGGTGTGGGAACGTCGCGCTCTCCGCAGCAAAACCATAGCGAAACCGAAGAAACCCAGGGCACCCTAGAGGCAAGCAGGGTGCTTCTTGGCATTGGAGACCACGCTGGCTAACAACTCGATATACATATATTTATTATATAATATATATTATATAGATACTATTAGATGTTATATAAAGATTTCGGCGTCGGGGCCTATATTAGTTTGTTAAAAAAGAGGAACCACGAAACTAACAAATGAAAAAAAAAAAAAAAAAAAAAAAAAAAAAAAAAAAAAAACATAAGCTTTGGAGCTCCGCGCGGATGTCTGGGATCTGCGCTGGACCCTCTCCCTGGCGCGCGGAGCGTGCCAGGGGCGGCGCCGGAGGCGCCGCCGGGGGGGCCCAGCGCGGGTCCAAGAAACCCGCGCGGAGCGCCAAAAGTTTATGGTTACGGCGTTCTTTCTTCTTCAAAAGCAGTGTGTTCCTTGGCATGGGCTTCCCCTGGTTTTGGTTTTGGGTCGGGGATCTTCTGACCCGGGTCAATCCAGACCCGGGTCAGCAGGAAACCAAAAACTGCAACGCAGGACAAAAAAACTGCAACGCAGGTCTTCGCAAAATCGGGTCAGCCAATGGGCGCGGCCGCCTCGCGGCCACGAGCGGCTCGCTAACCCGGGTCAGCCAGAGGGGGTCTTCGCAGGATCCTGCAGGATCCGGCGCCCTGGCTGACCCCCGTCTGCACTGACCCCCGTCTCGAGGCTCCCGATTGGGGTCGCAACTCGGGTCTCCGGCGGCCATTCGGGACGATTCGGGCATTCCAGGAACGCCCTCGGCGAGGCGCAGCTTCTGACACGCATCCCGCGGCCCGAGGCTGGAAGACCGCCGAGAGCCGACGGAAGCGTCCGGAAACCTCGAGCCTCGCACCCGAGCCTCGAACCTCGCACCCGAAACCTCGCACCTCGAACCTCGAACCTGCACACGCCGGCCGGAGGAAGTAGGTAAAATCATGAAGTAGGAAGGCGGACAAAGTGCACTGGGTCCAGGCCCCCCCAGAGAACAAGAAAACACAGCAAGAACGTGCCGATTCTTGAAGTAGGAAGGCGCTTGAAATAGATCAAAAATGCCTACTTTCTACGACCAGCGTGTATTGTTAACCTTAAGTCGGGCCTGTCCCCCTACAGGGGGATTTCGACGAAAAATAAAACATACCCCAATTACTCCGACGGAAGAACCCCACATAAGAATCCTCTGGGCGAATCTGGAAAAAGCCATCACCGTCGTCCTCGTGGTTGGTGAGGCGTCCTGGCTGTCTCTTCTGCGTATATTTCCTCTCGCCTCGGCGCGGGCCCCCCTTCCACTCCTTACGTTGTCCCCATCCTCGCCCCCCTGTTTGTTCCGCGCCCCGCCACCTCCTCCCCTGGGAGAGCCCTGCACGGGCCTTTGCATGAGCGGCGCTGTCGATGTTTCCTTCCTCGGCGCCGTCGCCGCCACGGCCCGAGCAACAGTCGCGTTCGCTACCAGGTCCCCACGTCCGCGCAGCCGTGGGGACAACCCCCCGCGGGGGCCAGGCTGTCCGGGACCAACCCGCGAAGCCGTTGGCTTCGCGCCAAGAACCAAGGAGCCGTTGGGACACCCCGCGGGCTTTCGAGCGAGGCGCAGCCGCGCTCAGGCGGAAGGCATCACGAAGCCCAGCTCTGCCGCGAGCTGCTTCGCCTCCGCCCTGGACAAAACCGTTCTCTTGTCGAACTCCAGGAGCGCCTTCCGCAGGGACGCCGGCGGCCCGCACTCCAGGAACTCTCGCGGCGGCGGCCGCAGGATCAGCATGTTCCGCATGCACGCGGCGCGGGAGAACATGACGTAGAGGTGCAGCCACCACTGCTCGTCCGACATGCCCGTGCGGCCAGCGTCCTCGTCTCTCGCGCAGTCGATGGTGACGCCCTTGCGCAGCGTCTGGCCCTGCGACAGCGTGGAGGTCAGGTAGGACTCGTGCGTCAGGGTGAACCCCGAGCGGCGCACGCTGTGCGCCCCCGAGCTCTGCCATGTGAACTCCCTTTCGCTGGGCCTGAACATCAGCAAGCTCCGCGCCCGCGCCTCGGCCTGGCCGTCGTCGTCGGCGCCTTCGGCGCCCTGTCGCAGCACCTCGGCGACCTTGGGAGCCCAAAAACTTCCTTGTTGCATCCAAAGTGTGGCCTGGGAACTGCGTTCTGGCAGCGCGAGAACCCAACATTGACGACAGTTACAGGTTTTGGATGACCTGCTCGGATTACCAACATGATCTGCGGGCCCCATAGGGAGGGGGCTCCCGCCTGAGACTTCCTCGCAGTTCACTCACAGACGAGGCTCCCGCCTGAGACTTGCTCCATATTCAGGCTTGAGGAACCCAAAAGTGACGACAGTTACATGGTTCCGATGACCCGCTCGGATTACCAACATGATCTGCGGGCCCCATAGGGAGGGGGCTCCCGCCTGAGACTTCTTCACAATTCACTCAAAGACGAGGCTCCCGCCAGAGACTTCCTCCAAATTCAGGATTGACGAGCCCAAAAGT
>CAUYUJ010007796.1:0-15000 GCA_963575745.1 Prorocentrum cordatum
CCATTTTTTTTGGCGCTTGCGGCTGGCTGCTTTTGCATTCCTTCCAGGTGGAGGCGGAGAGCCCGCGACCCACCCGCGACCTAAACCACGTTCACTGAACAAACCAACGCCGCACAAGCGCGGCGGCGGATTCTTGCATGCCGTCTGAGCCCGCAAGGACCTCTTCACGCCCCGCACATCCACGCCAGCCCGTCCAGCAACTTTGCCCTGGCGAGTTGCCTTGATCAGAAAAGGCGGGGAGCATAAAGTGGAAAAAAGGATTGCGTTGCAGTTATCTTGGGAAAGGAGGGGGAGGCAGGATGAGTAAACAGGGGACGAGGAGAACGTGGAAGAAGAGCGGGTGTAAGGAGAACGCGGAGAAAGAAAAGGAGGAGGAGCAGGAGGACGAGGGGGAGGAGGGGGAGGAGGGGGAGGAGGAGGACGAGGAGGGGGAGGATGGGGAGGATGATGATGATGGACGACAATGGGAGGACGATGATGGAGGCCGATGAGGGGAAGGACGACGATGGGAGGACCATGATGAAAAGACGAGGAGGGGGAGAGGGAGGACGAGGAAGAAGAGGAGGAGGAGGATGACGAGGTGGAGGAGGAGGATGACGATGACGATGAGGACGAGGAAGAGGAGGAGGAGAAGGAGGAGGAAGAGGAGGAGAAGGAGGAGGAGGAGGTGGAGGAGAGCGCCATCGACAAGGAAGGTGGGGGCCACGAGGTCCGCCGGCTCGACGACGCCCGCGTCGCCCGCGCCCGCCCCCTCACTCTTATCCGCAATTGCGGGGTGCTACGTAAATCAATAACAATCATACATACGTTCCCAAAACACTGCTTACACTTCGGGGCTTTTACTTGTGCGTCATACAAAACTGGGCCTGTCTGGCGGTCTGGCGGCTCCGTGGTCGCCGTCGCCGCCCCGCCGCCGCTTCGTCGACGCCCATCGCCATGGCCTGTCTGGCGGTTCCGCGGTCGCCGCTGCCGCCCCGTCGCCGCCCATTGTCTGGGCTTGGCTGCCGGTGTGGCGGCTCCGTGGTCGCCGTCGCTCCATGTAGAGGGCCACATGCGAACCCGACCCTTACCCCCCACGATTTCTCGGGGGGAGGGTGGGGTTCACTTCGCTCGGGAGCTCCCGAACGAAGTGAACCCCACCCTCCTCCTCAAAAGTCGTTGGGGGGGGTAGGGTCCGCTTGTGGCCCCTTACCATGGTCGCCTCGTCACCGCCCGTCGTTCAAGCCTGGCTGCCAGCCTGAAGGCTCTGTGGTCGCCGCCGCCGCGCGTCGCCGCTCGTCGAGTGGGCACGGCTGCCAGCATGGCGGTTCCGAAGGTGGCCGTCGCCGCCCAGTTGCCGCATGAAGTATTGCACCACACATACTGCACCACGCGAGCTGCACACCATGCTTTGCACATTATATGGCACCCTCGAATAGCCCTAATACGGCGGTGGACAAACCTCCCTGTAGAAAACCTCCCTTTAGGGAAAACGGCCTGGGACCGAAACCGACGGACCTGGACCTGCAAAACGACGGCCGCGACGCCCTCTCGCGAACTGAAGACGGCCAATTATTTAATCGACGCGTCAGGCCAGGAGGTCTACCAATATCCGATAGATGGCCCCTTCGACTAGCCCTAATAACGGCGCGATGGTGGCAAAGGGAAGCTGGTATGATGTGGATGCCTCTTATAAAGGGTGGCGAACACGGGGGCCGAGTGCGCACGGCCCCCAGCCAGTCTCAAAAACTTGATGCCTCAGGATGGTGGGTGGGATATGAAAAACAGCTGACCGTTTGGGCACAAATGGTCGCAGGAACCGGGCAAAAAAAAATGATGCATTTTCGTGTAGGTAAACGGGGGCGCGTCCTCAAATGCCCCCCCCCCCAAGAATAAACGATGGCCGTAAACGAGGGGCCAGGGGCGACATTGATGAATTTTTGGCGAGTGTCAAAATTTGGCTCCCTGCACGCAGGGCCCCAGCCACCCCCGCGAACTTGACGCCGCCCCTTTGCAACGGGAGTGGGCCGCACAGGAAGGGGGGCGGAGACCCGGAGGAACGGGGGGCCAGACCCGGCCCCCCCCCCCCACTGGGCGCTGCCAGCGCCGAGGCCCGCCCCCACACCTTGCCCTTTTCGCCGAGTCTCCTTACGCGCCGCCACCCCAACTTACCGCGCCGCGCCCGCGCGCGAGGGAACGTGGGCACGGTCTCGAAGCCCCGCCCACCTTGCACAGGGCCTTCCGCGATTGGGGGCGCCCCCCCGCCCGGGAGCCCCCCGCCGCCGCGGCGGAAACGGTGGGCCCAAAAGCGAAAAGGGGGGGGCCCGAAAAGGGGGGGGGGCCCGCCATGGCGGTGCTCACAGGCGGGTTGGGCCCATGGATATCCCGAAAGCGCGCCAACGGCACTCGCACTGGGCCCCCGTCCCGGAGGGTCGCACGGGGCCCCGTGCGCCGCTGCGGCCACCGCCAGCGCCGCCCACGCGACGTCGTCCGAGACGCTGTGGGCCAGGCTACCACCGCGGCCCCCGGCGCCCGCGACGCCCGCTGTCTCGCCGAGCGCTGGGCGCCCCGTTCGCGGCGGCCGCCCTCTCCTCGACGATCGGCGCGTGGACTTCCTGGGAGGCGCGCGCCACCTCGTCGAGCGCGCGCCGCCTCGGGTCCGCGGCTGCCTCGTGGACCCTGATCTCCTCGAGGCGGCTGGCGCCCTGGCGAAGTGTAGCATGCCGTCGAACAAGAAGCGCAACAACCTGAACACGCGCATGCGCCGCGTAAGCGCTGTGTTCAACGACGTCGCGCACGTCATATTTTCTCTGGCGCCCGCGTTTCCCGCGCGCGCGGCGCTGCGCGCAGATGGCTCTGCCGCCGCGCCGGATGCGAGCACGTGGAGTACGTGTCGACGCTCACGCTGCGCATGCGAAGCAACCATAGAACCCGGACTCTCGGGAGCTGCCAGGGGCGCGACCGAGAGGCTGGAGGCGGCTCGCATTTGGTCGCGCCCCTGCAGACCACAAGGAAGAGACGCAAAATGCGTCGATGCGGCCAGAGTTGCTGGGGGCGCCGCCTGGCCAATCCAGACCGACGCCCCGGCGTCGCGATTGCGCGGCGCACTTGCGTCGCCGCAAACTACCGAAAAAGACAAGCGCACTGCGTCACGCAGCATCGTCGAGAGCCCCCGCGGGCGAGCCCTGTCGGGCGGGCGGGTTCCAACAAGAGCGGCGCGTCGAGGCGGGGCGCGAAAGCAGGATGCATTATCGAGTTGGCACGCGACCCCCCAGCGGGCGATTCGGGAAGGGCGCGCGGGCCTCCCCAGCAGGCGGGTTGGGCGGGCGGACATTAAAGCATGGCGCATCCTCGAATTGGCGCGCGCGTGCCCTAGCGAGCAGGTCGGGTCGGGCGGGCGGGCCCCAACGGCCGGGTCGGGTCGGGCGGGCGGGCCCTAGAGGGCGGGTCGGGTCGGCGGGCGGGCGGGGCGTTGAAATGTCGCGCGCCATCGAGGTGGCGCGCGCGTGCCCTAACGACCGGGTCGGGGCGGGCGGGCGGGCCCCAGCGGGCGGATCAAGTCCCGCGGGCGCGGCATCAAAGTGCGATGCGTCCATCGTCGCGGCGGCGCGCGCCCTCGCCCCGACGGCGCGTCGGGGCGGGCGGGCGGGCCCTAGCGGGCGGGTCGGGGCGGTCGAGCGGGGCGTTCAAGCGCGGCGCATCCTCGACTTGACGCGCGCGTGCCCGACCGTGCGGGTCGGGGCGGGCGGGCGGGCCCTAGCTGCCGGGTTCAGCGCGGAGCGTCCGCGAAATGGCACGCGCGTGCCCCGGCGGGCGGGTCGGGTCGGGCAGGCGGGCCCTAACGGACGGGTCGGGCCTGGCGGGCGGGGCGTGATCGCGTCGGCGCGCGCGCGCCCGAACTGGCGGGTCGGGTCGGGCGGCAGGGCCCTGACGGCCAAGTCGGGTCGGGCGGGCGGAACGCAACGGCGCGGGTCGCCATCGACGCGGCACGCGCGTGCCATATCGGGCGGGTCGGGTCGGGCGGGCGGACCTCAACGGGCGGGTCGGGTCGGCCGAAAGGGGCCCCGAAGGACGGCGCATGGTCGAATTTGGCACGTGCGCGCGCCACAGCGGGCGGGCCAAGTAGAGCGACCGGCCCCTAGCGGGCGGGTCGGGTCGGGCGGGCGGGGCTTTAAAATGCGGCCGTCTTCGGCTGGCGCGCGCGCTAACGGGCGGATCGGGTCGGGCGGGCGGACTCTAACGGGTCGATTTGGGCGAGCGGGACAGGAAAGTACGACGCAACATCGGATTGGCAACCCAGCCAGGTGGGTCGGGGCTCGCGAGAGGACGTCGAAGTATGATGCGTCATCGCGTCGGCACGGGTGCACCCTGACGGGCGGGCCGGGGCGGGCGGGCGGGTCCTCCCTGGCGCGTCGGATGGAGGGGGCGGGGCATCAACGTGCGATGCGCCATAAAGATGGCACGTGCGTGCCCGGGCGGGCGGGTCGAACTCCAACGGGCGGATCGCGTCGGGCGCGGGGGGGCGCGTGCCGGCGCGATGCGCCGCCCTCGAATGGCGAGATCCAAGGCGCCCAGACTAGAACGCGCCCATAGGAATAGCCGAACCCCAACCCCTGCACAACCACCCAGAACCCCGCCCGAGCCCGAATCCGAACACCGCAGCCTGATACTTTAATCCTAACGCATGAGCCCCAACATCGCAACCCCAAGACCAAAACCTGGGCTCGAACACCCCCATCGCAACGTGGACCATGACACCTGGTCACGAACCAACTGCGAGAGCGAACACCTTGAAACGCAAGCGTTGGTCCGAATCTTACCACATCCGCGTCGTCGTCGCCCTCGCAGTCGGCGGCGGCACTGCAAATTATCGCCCGCAGAAATCTCTGATGGCCGCGCAACCCGGGCAAAAGCCAGCCGCCTCTTCAACAGCAAAAGTACTCGAAGAAATACGTGCCCGAACAACAAAAAGGACCCCATACTGGAAAACAAAACAACGCCGAATATGTCTTAGAGGTTGAAGGAGGGGCCGCTTAAAGTTTGGGGGCCGAAGACAGAAGCAAACCTCCCTACCCACAAAAGAAAAACAACTTGTCCTGCGTCTCCGGGCCCCGCGCAAGCCCGCCAGCGCGGACCTCGATGGCAGAGCGGGCCTCGACGCGCCGCTCGCCGACCACAGCACTGCGACGATCATCCGCGACGCAGGCCAGCTGCGTGCAGGCATCCCCGGAAAGCATCGCCTGCTCGAACCACCTAAGCTAGGAGACGACCGCGATGCGCGTCCTCGCGTGGGAATTCTTCGCTTCTGGCGACCCCCTGCCATGGTTGACGCGCTCCTTTTCGAGGATCCCCATCGCCCCGGTGGACGGAGGGATCGTTGCCCGCTCCGCGCGCTCGGCCCAGGAGCTCGCGACCTCCTCGGGAAGGGGAGTTCGAAATCTGCGCCCGCGCAGGCCGCTGAAGTGAAAATCCTCCGGCGCACCTCCTGACCCGCTTCCGTCGCTTCTGCGTGCCCGGCGGGCTCGCGGACCCCTTCCCCGCGTCGTCGCACAGCGGCCGGCATCAGTCCCAATCGGAGTCCGCGATCTCCATCCGCAAGTCGCAGCCGATCTGCATCCATGCTGGCTCGGGATACCTCGAGCGGCAGCCCTGGCATCTGCGCCCCGCACCGCTAGGCTCCGCGCGAATCAGCGTGCCGCGTCCACAAATCTGGGGCACTGTGGCGGGATCCAGCTGTGGTCGTCTTAACGCAGCACCACCCACTCTTTGACGACGCGGAGTCGCGCCACCCCGCCTAGATTCTTCGCGAAGTCTTTTCCATTGGCCAATCGCTCCAAGTCCACGATGAACGCGCGGGGGAACGGCGCTGCCCTCGTCGTCGGGCCCTTGCCCGCCCTGAGGAGCATCTCTACGTTCGCGACGACCTGCTGGGCTTCGGGCCGACCAAGGAGTCTGTCGTTCTGGCCCACGCCTGCTACGCAGTCTGTCCACTCACTTGCGCGCAAGGCCTGGTTGGGCACCGTCGGCCCGCACGGCTCGGCGGCCATGGCATGCGCGTAGTCGAGGAAGCGAACGATCGCCACGTGCCGCGGGACCCCGCACGCGCACGGGAGCCACCTGCACATCGTCTCCCCGACCCGCACGTGCGACCTCACCGTGATGATGCGCCTGCGGCCCGTGATGGCGTCCTTTGCCCGCTCCTGATTCATGCAGGACCGCGCCGTGCCCAGCGAGGGCACTCCCAACTCTCCGAGCAGCGCGGGCTTGCGAGGCTTCCACCGAACCCATTCCTGCGCCTCCAACCCGCGACTGTGTTTCTGCGCTGCCGCGCGGCACCTCCGACCGAAACGGGTCCCACTCATCGCACGGGCCCCCGGCGGCGGCTGGGTTTCGGGCGCCCCTCGGCTGGCCGCCACCCCGAGGCACGTCACGGCGCCCTGCAGCATGGCCTATTCAGGGCTGAAGTCCGCGGCCGCCACTGATTGCTCGAGCGTTCCGTTCCCTCGAACTGCAACGCCAAGCGCGGGCCGAGGAGATCGTACGCATGCAACGCCATGCGGGCCCGCCGCCGCGCGGCGTCGAGGGCGCGGCCAAAGAACCGCTATCTGCGCCCAACCTTTGTTCAAAATCTGCCGATCGCCTGAGCCCAAATGGCCACAAACATCGGGACGCCAAACAGGATACACTTGCTTGTTGGCACACGGGGGTTTGCACAACATACATTGCACGACATGGGTTGCACGGCATATATTGCATTACAGGGTTCGAACCTCATCGATTGCCCCACATCGATTGCACAATGTAGGTTGTACAAAACATATCGATGCACGTAGGTCGCACCACATAAATTGCACAACGTGTGCTGTGTTAGAAACTCACTGTTCAGGGTCCACGATGGATAAGAGCCTGTGCATGCGTATATACATCAATGCATATGTGTATATATATATATATATGCACAACCGTTGGTTCGGGCAAAAGGCTTATATACATGCGGCTTCAAACATGACGGAGGTGCGCCCCTGCCTCCACACTCGGGTGCGTCCAAGAGGGGAGCGTGGAGGAGGGGATTGGCAAGTCATGCCCTGAGGGACGTGCGCGGACCAGGGATGGGAACAAGGGACGTGCTGAAAGAAAAAGGGGGGCATATAACCTGGGAGAGTTCAGGGCCCTGGCCATGAGATCTACCCCAGCACATGCATATGCTGCTTCCAGGGCAGCGACATGCTGCGGGGAGTCTCTACGATGTCGATAGATGCCCCGATGCGTCGGAATAGCGATAGGATCCACTGCCCGCTGTGGTGCTGCGCCCTCGACTGTCGGATCCTCTGCCCGCAGTGCTGCTGTGTGGCATTCTCTCCTCCATCCCCTGTTCCTCCTTTTCTCGTGCCCCCTCGTCGACGTTACCATCCTCCTCTCTGGCTGTCGCCCCAGCGCCCAAGACCCAAGACCCAAAACCGAGGTCTAAAAAGCGAGACCTCTGAGGGGGTCCAAGGGCCGTCCCCCAGGATTCGCTCTCCAAACCACGAGGCAATCCCCGAAGAGGCCCCCCCCCCCCAGAAGCAAATCCCCAGGCCCCTCTAAGAAGCCCGCCGAGTGGCCCTCAAAGGAGCGGCGGAACCCCACTGTCTGACGGTGCTTGCCTTCTTGTTCTCCGCATCGCGGGCCCCCACGGGTCTACACACCCCTTGCCCGGGTCCGGCTCTCCATCCCGAGCCTCTCGCCACCGGATCCCCTGGAGGCGGGAAGCCATCGGATTCTCCCTCCGCTCTTTTCGGGAGCGGCCAAGAGGGGGGTGTCCAAGAGGGGGGTGGTGCAAATCATGACCAGCGGCACGTTCGCGGCCCAGCGGGGGGGCCAGGGACGCAATGAAATAAGAAGAGGCGCCAGGAAATCTGGGGAAATATCCTGGCCCCCGCCATGAGATCCACCCCCCCTGGTCATCACCCCCCTCTTTTCCGCCCTCCGCTCTTCGAGGGCTCGCGGCGAGGGGAGCCCGGGGAGGAGGACTAAAACGGGGCTAGGATCGGGATAAATCGCTCCAGAGCGTTCCGGAGCGCTCTCAGAGCGTTCCGGAACGCTCTGGAGCGGCCGCGGCGCCCAATACATCCTCCAAACCCGCCGATTCTCAGAGATTTCGAGTTATCCCGATCCGATTGTATCCCGATCTGCGCGTCGTTTGAAGCGCCGGGCCCACGCACGCGGACACATTGCAGGCCGGGCCGGCGGCGCGGCACGCAATGCGCGCAGGAATTGACAGGGCGATCCCGGCCCTTCGCGGGCGGCCTTTTGCGCGCCAGCGCGCACACGGCAGGCTGTGGCTTCGCCTCGAAAGCCTGGTCGCAAAAGCGAGGCCCCCAAGAGGCGCCCCAAGAGGCCACGAAGAGGCCAAAAGCATGGATTTCCTGCTGGAAAGGGTACATTTTAAGCATGCACGGCTTGTCGGCTTTCACGGCGTTGAGGGCGCTCCACGAGGCCCCCAAGACCGCCCCGAGACGGCCCAAGAGGCTCCCAAGAGGCCTGGATCGCTGCGAATTGCCAGCGGATCGAGGCGGCAGCTGGGTCGCGAACAGCCGAATCGAACCGGGGACTGGACCGCGACGGGGCCCCGAACAGCGCCCCGGATTGCGCGAGCGGGTCAACGTCGGCTATCGCAGGAGTGGCCCCCAGCAAAAAAGGACAGCTCATGCGCGTCTCTCTCGGAGGTCGCGGGAAGGCCGAACCCGAGCGCGCAAACCGCTTGCGCGGCGTCGCATTCGGCCATCTGGGGGCCCCGGTGTGCCCGCGCCAGGCGCCCTCTGGCGAAGAATCGCTGTTGCGAGTACAGCTGTGGCCCGACCGAAAGAAACCTCCCACAATAAACCCAACCCTGAGACCCCAGGACGACGTCCCTTGACGTTTGGTGTGGGAACGTTACGCCTTTCATCGCAAACACATCGAAACCCAAGGAATCCCAGGGCACCCTGGAGGCAAGCAGGGTGTTTCTTGGCATCGGCCTCCACTGTAGCCGACATCGTGAATCGACGCTGCACGACCCCAGACCACCGCCGTCATGATTTGCTCCTAACGTCGACCCCAGAAGTCCCGACCCATTCCCTGGGTTTGGCTTCCCACCCCGAGTCGTTTTCCGACGGTCCCGAGACCGGGAGAGGGCCCCGAGATGCCGGAAATGACAACAACAACAACAACACCAACAACAACAACAACAGCAACAACAACAATAGCAATAACAACAACAAGAACAATAACAAAAACAACAAGAACCATAACAACAAGAACAACAATAACAACAACAATAACAAGAACAAAAACAACAACACCAACAACACCACCACCAACAACAACAACAACAACAATCATTTAAGACTGGGGACACTCCGTTCTCACCAGTGCCAGGGTTTTCATAGGAGGCGGGCAATACCCCCACTTTGTGGGGGGGCCGGTTCAAGCTCTACCAAGTTTCCAAACGACTCCTCGCCACCACCCACACCCAGCTTCCCGCCCTATGACGTTCGGACACTTCACTTCGTGGCCTGCGGACGACCTTGGCTACTACACTGGCGCATGGGTACAATGACTTGTTGTGGTAACATTTTCTGTAGTCTAGCTTAGTATACGGCTTTTCCCCCTGCAATTGAAGATTTCGGCGTGCGCGCGCGAAGAAAAAACGAATGTGTCCCATATGGTATTATTTGACAGGGATGATGGCCCTGGCAGGCGCGCAACCTTTGTTGCAGAAGTTCGAAGCACGTGAAAAAGTTGCTCGCAAGAGCCCGTTTGACAGAAATGTTGAAAAAGTATTGGCTTTCCTAAGAAATCCGCAAGAGCGCGCGGGGTGAATGTTTGAAACCCTTTTTTTGAAAAACCAGTGGGTTTTTCATGTTTTTATGTGAAAATCGCTACGAAGACTAAGGTTTTGGAAGGATTTCGTCTTGCGCGCGCGAGTGTGCACTTCGTGTCATTTTTTGCAAGGGATTCTTGAAGTTTGGTCATGTTAGAACAAGAAATGTCCACTGTGCCTTATTTTTTGCAAGGGAAAACCGATCGTAACAACACAACCGGATCCGGACACCCACGTTTTGCCTGAGACTTCCTCACGAAAATGATGAAAATGTGGCTGCGGCCTAGGCGCGGCGGGGGGGGCGCGCACCAGGGGTCCCAACAATAATTATTCTTTAGAATTAATAATGTTCAACAACAACAACAAAGACCTCCCGCCCCGATGCCTTCATTCCTCGAGGGGGCCTGGGGCAAGGGGCAGCAGCACTGCTGCCTCTTCCTCCTCTGGGTGACCGTATACCCGTCGTGGTCGCCTCCCTCCCGGCCCCAAGCCGCCCCGGCGCCCCAGGCCCCGGCGGGCGCAGCACTGGGCGGCAGTGGTGCGGGCTCCCTTCGGTGGCAACTCGTGTCGTTGCTCGAGGGGGCGTCGGGGACTGTGGGCGAAGTCGGGCGTGACCCACTACGGGCGGATGCTGGAAGAAATTGTTCAAGAACGCGAACCACAACCATACCTCGAAGTGGTCCAACAGAAATCGAAACATCGCCCCCAGACCATGTTTTACCATTTTGAGATTTCTGCGGGACGGGAAAATGACCACAGCCACTGCTTCTTGTTTGCGCCGCCTTCCAGCCGCCCGAAAAAGCAGCAGTGGTTGTGGCGATTTCCCTGGTGCCAAGCTCAACGAAAATTGCCACAACCACTGCCCTGCTGCTGCGGGCTGGAAGGCGGCATTTGTGGCCGGAAAAGCAGTGGCCGCGGTCGTTGTCACGCCCCGTAATTTCCCGCCTGTAAAAGAAAACGCCCGACCTTCGGAAACGACAAGGCCGTTTTCTTACCGGTTCCGTTTTGCTGTTCTTTTGCCGGTTCCGACGCCGTTTTTTTACCGGTTCCGTCGCCGTTTTTTGACCTGTTCCGGCTCCGGTTCCAATCCTGGAGCCGTTTTTTTGCCGTTCTCGGTCGCCGTTTTTTTTTGCCGCTTCCATCTTTAAGGGGCACGATTTTTTGGACACGGTGAAAAACGGCCCTGCCGTTTCCGAGGCCCCCAGAGCGCCCGACTGAAGACTGGGACTGTGGCCGACATCGTTAGAGGGTGAAAACGGGGGTCGGGTACAGGGTCCCGGAAATGGTGTCTCTATGGGCCATGAATGGGCGATGCATCCTCGATTGCTGCGTTCGGCGGGGGTGCCAATTGAAGCTCCCCGCCTGCACCCATGCGCGAGACTTGAGGGGAAACGAAGCAAGGGGGCGGGGGGCTCGGGAAAGGCGACGAAGGCAACGTGCAGCGTCGATGCACGATGATCCTGCATCGGCGCTGCACCTTGGAGGCCCGGGCCGCGCGGGGCCGGCAAGGGGCGAGGGGGCGGCGCGCCCTGGAGCGCCACCGGTCCGAGTCCTCGCCGAGCGGGGCCTGGCGGCGCGCAGGCCCCGCTCAGACTCTCGAGGGGCTCCCTCCTCCTCCTCCAGCTCCTCCCCCTCCTTCCCCTCCTCCAGCTCCTTCCCCTCCTCCTCCCCCTCGTCCTCCTCCTCCCTCCTCCTCCTCCTCCTCCTCCTCCTCCTCCTCCTCCTCCTCCTCCTCCTCCTCCTCCTCCTGCTCCCCCTCCCCCTCATCTCCTCCACCTCCTCTCCTCCTCCTCCTCCTCCTCCTCCTCCTCCTCCTCCTCCTCCTCCTCCTCCTCCTCCTCTCCTCCTCCTCCCCTCCTCCCCCTCCTCCTCCGCCCCTCCTCATCCTCCTCCCCCTCCTCCCCCTCCTCCTCCTCCTCCTCCCTCCCCCCCTCCCCTCCCCCTCCTCCTCCTCCTCCTCCTCCTCCTCCTCCCCCTCCCCCTCCCCCTCCCCTCCCCCTCCCCCTCCTTCTCCTCCTCCTCCTCCTCCCTCCTCCCTTCCCCTTCCTCCCTTCCTCCCTTCCTCCCCTTTCCTCCCTTCCTCCCTTCCTCCCTTCCTCCCTTCCTCCCGTCCTCCTCCTCCTCCTCCTCTTATCATTATTTCTAGTATCATCACCATCCTTCTTATTATCAGTAATATTATTATGAGTATTACGAGTACGAGTCTTATGCTGTTTAGCACTAGTAGTATTTTCCTTATTGTAAGTTTAAGTACCCGTACTCTTCGTACCCGTAGTATCATGTTCATTATCCTCATTATGTGTATTGTTATATTCCTAATAGCATTAATATTCATTTTCTCCTTATTGCTACCATCAATATGTTTGTGCTAATGCTTCCGCTTCTACGTATGATTGATAGTATTATTCCCATGAATATTATTGTTGGTGACTTCTGATATGCATGTTATTAGTATTATTATGTGATTATCAGGTGTATTATTCCTCTTCATCTTCCTCTTCCTCTTACTCTTACTCTTCCTCTTCCGCTTCCTCCTCCTTATCCTCCTTCTACTCCTCCTCCTCCTCCTCCTCCTCCCCATCTTCCCCCCCTCTTCCCCTCCCCCCCTTCTTCCTCCTCCTCCTCCACCTCCTCCTCCTCCTCCTGATCCTCCTCCTCCGCCAGACGCTAGGCGCACCAGAGAGGGTGGAGAAGCGAAGGGCGGCCGAAGCGGGGTGGCGATATGGGGCCACGATGGGGGGATTGGGAGAATCAGGACCCTCCTCCTGGTCACGCCCGTGCATCGCCGAAAGACGCAACACATGTGTCCTTAAAACAGGGCTAGGATCGGGATAAATCGCTCCAGAGCGTGAGCGCTCTCAGAGCGTCTCGGAACGCTCTGGAGCGGCCGCGGCGCCCAATACATCCTCCAACCCCCCTGATTCTCAGAGATTTCGAGTTATCCCGATCCGATTTTATCTCGATCTTCGCGTCGTTTTAACCCTCCTCCTAGTCACGCCCGTTCATCGCCGAAAGACGCAACACATGTGTCCTGCTCGGATCCTCTCCGGGCGGCCCAGAATCCGCGCCCCCTTCGATTGCTGGAGGCGGGCGCGCGGCCCCCAAGGCCTCAGAGCGGAAAGAAAGCCGCGCCTGCACGTCCTGGGGGGCCGCCGGGGCCACCGGCCGCGTGGCGAGCAGGCCGTCCTGAAAAGGAGGGGGGGGCGTTCAGGAGGGGATCCTCCTCTTATCTCCCTCCTCCTCCTCCTCTTCCTCCCTCCCTCCCCTCCCTCCCTCCCGTACCCTCCTGTCCTTCCCCTCCTCTTCCTCCCCTTCCTCCTCCTCCTTCTCCCGTCCCGCTCATTTTCGGGGGGGCGTAGCGCTCAAAAGCTTCTGCAAAACGCTCAGGCGCTCAGAAGCCTCAGACGCCTCTGCAGAGCGCGCACGCGCGGCTGAAGGCTGGTTGTAAAGTAGCCGTTCTGGTTGCAAAGAGCCCCGTCTGGGTTGTAAAGTGGTCGCTCTGGTTGTAACGTGGGTTGTTCTGGTTGCAAAGCGGTCGTTCTCTAAGGAAAACCATGGATTTGAATCCCTTGCTGGTTGTGAAGTGACCTATCTTGGTTGTGAAGTGTCGTTCTGATGGTAAAGAATCCGAATCTCCCCCCCCCTCCCTCCTCCCGTCACGTCCATGACCGCCAAGGGATAAAACAACTGTCTCCAAACAGATGCTGCCTCGAGCGATCCCCACCCCACTCGAAGCTTCCAAAGGGGAACCCGCACGCCAACGGGGTAGATCCCGCTTTTTGACGAAAAAGTTCCGAGGCGCCGACCATGGAAGCTGGTAGCGGAGGAGGGAGGAGGAGGGACAAGAGAGAAGGTGGAGGAGGAGGAGGAGGAGGAGGAGGAGATGGAGAAGGAGGAAGAGGAGGAGGAAATTAGCCAGATAGCCCCCCATTGACCCACAACAGCAGCAGCACCTGCAATTGTCGGGGGCTCGCAAACATGGATTAGCGATCCATGGATGTGGCGCACTGTCGCCAAATCCATTGATCGGGGAAGCTGCCCTCCTCCAAATGCGGCCGGTGCCGCCTCACTCAGTGGCGGAAATCTGCGATTTCCCATGGAAAAGGGTCCCGTCGCTGATCGACGCCCCTTGATCCATGTTTGCGATCGCCTGATAACACCAAGACCTGTAATTGGCATGCCCCGACCAGCCGCACTGCAATGCAACGACGGCATCGCATGCTGCCGGCCTGCCCCGACCAGCCCACTGTTGGCAACGGAGACAGTACGGGGGGCCAGTTCAGCACACGCCCCTCCCTGTTTCAGCCCCGAATGCTGGAGCCGACGGCCCGTTTGCTCCTCCTCGTCTTCCTTCCTCCTCCTCCGTCCTCCTCCTCCCTCCCTCCCTCCTTCCGTTCCTCCGTCCTCCTCCTCCTCCCTCCCTCCAACTCCCTCCCTCCTTTCTCCCTCTCTTCTTCCCTCCCTCCTCCTCCCCCCCTCCCTCCAGGTCCCTCCCTCCTCCTCCACCCCTCCCTCCCTCCGCCTCCACCCCTCCCTCCCCCTGCCCGCCTCCCTCCCTCCCCCCGGCGGGCCCTCGACCCTCCAGCCTGGACCCTCGAGCCCCCCCTGGGAGCCCCCAGGAATTGAATGACTTCGAGGACACTGTGAGAGTGAGTGTCTAAGTCTCGCCATAGGCTCGATTTCAGTTCTTCAAGTGTGGCCGCCGTTTGAGCAACAGTTCTTAAACGTTGGGAGGCTTCCCGAGGTGAAGGTACCTCGAGTTGTGTCTTCCAGCCGACCCTCGAGCCCCCCCCCCCCCCGGGAGCCCCCGCGGCGGGCCCGGCTCCTGCGCCGCGGGGGACGTGGGCGCCGCGGCGGGCGCCGCCGCGGGCCACGGGCCGAGGCCTCGCGGGGGCAGGCGCCCGCCGCCCCCCCCCTCCCCTCCACGGGGGGAGAGGAGGCCGCCGCAAAGGAGCGACGACGACGACGGCGACGACGACGACGAGGACGAGGACGAGGACGACGACGGAGGAGGAGGACGACGACGACGGCGACGGCGAGGACGGGCGCGATCCCTGCAGTGTCGCCCGCGTCGGCCCATCGACATCGCCGCGGTCAGTGCCGAAGCAGGGCAAAACGCGGCCTGGGTCAGCGCGACGCCGAAGCTCTAGAAGGAGAGGGGGAGTCAACAAGTACGTCGA
>CAUYUJ010007796.1:20000-44327 GCA_963575745.1 Prorocentrum cordatum
CTCCCAAAGTAAATGTGTGTGTCGTTCCCAACCGTACTGCTGTGTTGGGTCCTCGTTTTGACGAGAGTCACCCCCCTCTTTGGCACACCCCTCACACAATTCGTGCTCCCAGAGGAAGCTCCACCGAAGGCCCCAGTGGGGGTGTCCGCATGCGCCTCCCCCCACCCACCCACCCAATACAGCGTTCCGTGGCCCCATACGGAGCTCCACCGAAGGTCCCAATGGGGGTGCCCGCGTGCGTCCCCCACCCCACCCACTACAGCGCTTCGTAGCCCCATAGGCAGCCCCACCGAACGGCCCAACGGGGGTGCCCGCAGGCGCCCCCCCCACTCGGTCCAGCGCTTCGTGGCCCCAGAGGGAGCTCCACCGAAGGCTCCAGTGGGGGTGCCCGCATGCGTGTCTCCCACCCAGTACAGCGCCCCGTGGCCCGTTAGGGAGCTCCACCGAAGGCCCCAGTGGCACCGCCAGCATGTGTCTCCCCCACTCAGTACAGCGCTTCGCGGCCCCTTCAGGAGCTCCACCGAAGGTCCCAGTGGGGGTGCCCGCATGCGTCCCCCCCATCCAGTACAGCGCTTCGTGGCGCCATGGTGAGCTCCACCGAGGGCCCCAGTGGCGCAGCCCGCATGCGTCCCCCCAACCAGTACAGCGCTTCGTGGCCCCATAGGGGGCTCCACTCAAGGCTCCAGTGGCGCAGTCCGCATGCGTCTCCAGCACCCAGTACAGCGTTTCATGGCCCTACACGGGGGCTCCACCGAAGACGAGACCTACACCTGCAATATTCACAACTGCATGTGGCTGGGTCCCTCGCCAAGCTAATGCGGTTTCCTTCGGGTGGCAACTTCCCTTGCGCAGGGACCGGCCGTCCCGACATTCCTGTAGGATTACCACACGTGCTCTTAGAATCAAGAAATGTGCGAATAACAACAGGCAGTTGTTGTATAGCACAAACACGATGTATAAACATACGGCAGGTTCGTGTCGTGCCGACCCCGGCGTTGGTTTTTGACACCGCGCTGGATCGTTCAACCTTGAACGATCGGCCGCTGCCGCAACGTCCGATCGTTCAACATCGACCGATTCTGGGCCGCCGGCGGCGTTCAACCTTGAACGCCCGCGCTGGGGTCGCCGCTGGTCGACACGACGCAAACCTACCGTAACCAAGTCTCGACCAAACACGCTGTAGGAATATGTCGTGCAAACCACAAACAGTTCCGAGACCATTCGGTCCCAACCATCCTGTGGTGCTGGGTCCTTGCTTAGACGAGACAGCGCCCCGCGTTCCTCCTTATCCTCTCCTCTCCTCTCCCCTCCTCTCCTCGCCTCTCCTCCCTCCCCTCATCCTCCCTCCTCCGCAATTCGCTTGCGTCTTTCCCACCCACCGGGTACAGCGCTTCGTGGCCCGAGAGGGAGCCCCACCCAAGGTCTCAGTGGCGCAGTCCGCATGCGTCCCCCCCGCCCAATACAGCGCTTCGTGGCCCCAGAGGGAGCTCAACCGAAGGCCCCAGTGGCGCAGTCCGCATGCGCCCCCCTCAACCAGTACAGCGTTCGTGGCCCCGGAGGAAGCTCCACCGTGGCCCGCATGCGTGTCTCCCACCCAGTACAGCGCCTCGCGGCCCCGTAGGGAACTCCACCGAAGGCCCCACTGGCACTGCCAGCATGCGTCTCCCCCACCCAGTACAGCGCTTCGTGGCCCCTTCAGGAGCTCCACCGAAGGTCCCAGTGGGGGTGCCCGGCAGCCCGCATGCGTCCCCCCCACCCAGTACAGCGCTTCGTGGCGCCATGGTGAGCTCCACCGAGGGCCCCAGTGGCGCAGTCCGCATGCGTTCCCCCCTCCAGTACAGCGCTTCGTTGCCCCTTAAGGAGCTCCACCGAAGGCCCCAGTGGCGCAGTCCGCATGACTCCCCTCACCTAGTACAGCGCTTCATGGCCCCTTCAGGAGCTCCACCGAAGGTCCAAGAGGAGCATTCCGCATGCGTCCCCCCCACCCAGGACAGCGTTTCGTGGCCCCTGAGGGAGCTCCACCCAAGGTCCCAGTGGCGCAGTCCGCATGCGCCCCCCCCACCCAGGACAGCGCTTCTTACCCACCAGAGGGAGCTCCACCGAAGGCCCCAGTGGCGCAGTCCGCGTGCGCCCCCCCCCCACCCAGTACAGCGTTTCATTGCCCCAGAGGGGGCTCCACCCACGGTCCCGGTGGCGCAGTCCGCATGCGTCCCCCCCAGACAGAACAGCGCTTCGTGGCCCCAAACGGAGCTCCACCGAAGGTCCCAGTGGCGCAGTCCGCTTGCGCCCCCCGCACCCAATACAGCGTTTCGTGGTTCCTCAGGGAGCTCCTCCGAAGGCCTCAGTGGCGCAGTTCGCGTGCGTCCCCCCTACCCAGTACAACGTTTCGTGGCCCCAGAGGGAGCTCCACCAGAGGTCCCAGTGGCGCAGTCCGCATGCGTCCCCCCCGCCCAATACAGCGCTTCGTGGCCCCAGAGGGAGCTCCACCGAAGGCCTCAGTGGCGCAGTCCGCATCCGCCCCCCCCTACCCGGCACGCCTGCCGCGGCGCCGCCACCGCCCGCTGCCAGCACGCCGGGCTCCTCGCCACGCGCGGCGGGGGGAACCCGCGGGGGGGCGGTCGCTGGGCGGGCCGTCTGAAGGGGGGGAGGGAGGGGAGGGCATACAGGATAAAAAATATTGGGCGCGAAATATTAATAGGGGGCGATACATGAAGGGGGTGGGGGAAATGTGCCCTTCTCGGGGCCTAAAGGCCCCCGTCTGGGCCCTAAAAGGCCCCTTCAGGGGCCCAAAGGGCTCCTTTCCGCAGCCCTCGCTGCCCCCCAATTCATCGCCCCACCATCACGCGTCCTCCATACACACACATATATATATATATATATATAGATATGTAAATGTGTATATATGTACATATATATATATGTGTATATCGATCGTGATTCCGATACATATATATGTATAGACATACATGTATAGATATGTGTGTGCATACCGATATACATATGTGTATATATAACAATCATATAAATACACATATGTATATCAACATGTGTGTTTAACATGAGCTTCTGGAGGTCCGCACGGATTCCTTGGATCGGCGCTGGAGCCCCCTGGCGGCGCATTGGGCACCGCCCCTGGCGCGCTTCGCGCGCAAGTCAAAGGGGGTCCAACAACGTTCCAAGGCATCCGCGCGGACCGACAGGTTACGTTTATCGCATCGCGGTTTTGCCTCTTCGAGGGGCGGGAGGAGAAAGAAGGGAGCTGTTCGGATTTGCGCGTCGTCGAAAAGCCAGGCCTCTTGCCAGTCGGAAGTGTAAGATCGAGGCTGCCGACCCTCGGATGGGAGTCTTCCCTGCCAAGCTAGGAGCGACGGAACAGGGCGGAGGGGAAGGACAGAGCGGGGGGAGGGAGAGTGGGGGGAGGATGGATTAGGGGAGAAGAAGGCCCAGTAAACAAGCGAGTTCACTGATTTTCTGAGGCCCAGAATCAGTGAACTAGCGAGTTTACTGATCTCTTGCGCGGTACTTTTGAGAGTTCGTGGGGACCTCTTGAGCCTCCTTCCCTGCCCTTCCCTTCCCTCCTCCTCGACGCCCCCAGCGATCCCGCGAAAACCTCTGGAGGCCGTCCGAAATGCCACGATACCAAGAATTTGGTCGACCCGAAAGGAAGTCCAGCTGGAAGGGGCAATTACATTGCAAATGCACTGCACGCGAGCATCTGGGGCAAGTGTACTGCAACCCCACACATCTGTTGCACCAAATCTATTGCACCACCCTCTTTTCGCTGGACCCCCTTCTGTCGAGGGCGCGCAAACATGGATTTGCGATCCATGGATTTGGCGCGCCGTCGCCAAATCCATGGATCGGGGGAGGTGTCCGCCCCAAAATGCGGCTGGTGCCGCCTCGCTCGGCGGCGGACATCTGCGATTTGTCATGGAAACGGGCCCCGTCGCTGATCCACGCCCCCTTGATCCATGTTTGCGATCGCCTGATTCTGGGTCAACCAGAAAGAACAGGAGTGGATGAGCGGAGGAGGAAGGGGAGGCATGACGACGGGAGGGAAGAGCGGAGGTGGAGGAGGGGTGAGCAGGAGGTAGACAGGGGAGGCAATTTGGCCCCAATGTTAGAAACCTCTTCGCGGCACTTCCCATGGAGCCCACCGGAACTTCCTCCCCAGCCTCCCCAGCCTCCCTCCTCCTCCTCCTCCTCCTTCTCCTCCTCTTCTTCCCTCCTCATCTGCTCTCCTCCTCCTCCTTTTCCTCCTCCTCCTCCTCCTCCCTCCTCCTCCTCCTCCTCCTCTCCTCCTCCTCCTTCCTCCTCTCCCCTCCTCCTCCTCCTCCTCCTCCCTCCTCCTCCTCCTCCTCCCTCCTCCTCCTCCTCCTCCTCCCTCCTCCTCCTCCTCCTCCTCCTCCTCCTCCTTCTCCTCCTCCTCCCTCCTCCTCCTCCTCCCCTTCTCCTCCCTCCTCCTCCCCCCCTCCTCCTCCTTACCCCCTCATCCTCCTCCTCGTCCTCCGTCCTCCTCCTCTCTCCTCCTCCTCCTTCACTCCTCTTCTCCTCCTCCTCCTCCTCCTCCTCCTCCTCCTCCTCCTCCTCCTCTCCTCCTCCTCCTCCTCCTCCTCCCTCCTCCTCCTCCTCCTCCTCCTCCTCCTCCTCCTCCTCGTCCCGTCGCCTTGATCTCCGTCGTAGACGTCATCGTCGTCGACCACATCCTCATCCTCCCTCCTCCTGGAAGAAATGGCGAAGGACCCAGACCCCCGACGTCGTGATTTTGCTCAAACTGTGAACCCCAGGAGCTCTCAGCAGATTCCCCTGGACAGGAGTTTCTGGCGATGACTCTTCGTCCTCTTCCCTCCTCCTCGTCCTTCCGTCCCTACTCCTCTTCCCTCCTCACCTCTTTTCTTCCCTCCGTCCCTCCTCCTCTGCCCTCCATCCCTCTTCTTCCTCGTCCTCCTCCTCCGTCTCCCTCTTCCTTCCCTCCTCCCCCCCTCCCTCCCTCCCTCCCTCGCTCTCTGCCCCCTCGCCTCGGCCCCAGCCAGCCGCCGCCGCCGTCGCCCTCCCCTCCCACCCCCGCCGCGAGGCGGAGTCCCGCTCCGCAGCCGCCCAGCACGGCGGCTCCCGGTGGCCTTCGGCGCCCCCCCCCCGCCCGCGCGCGCGAGAGGCGACAGGCGGCGCACCGCGGCCGTCGCGCGGAAGGCCCGGGAGAGGGCGCGGAGGAAGACTCACACACGCACGCCCGACTCCAAAGGAGGCGGAGGACGAGGCCCAGGAGGAGGGCCGGAGCTTGTGGAGTGGCACTGGGAGCGAGGGGGAGACGACAGTGAGTGATGATGCAGAGGAAACGCAGGATGATGATGATGATGATGATGATGATGATGATGATGATGATGATGATGATGATGATGATGATGATGATGCTGATGCTGATGCTGATGCTGATGCTGATGCTGATGGTGGTGGTGATGATGACGATGACGATGATGATGGTGATGATGATGATGGTGATGATGATGAAGATGCTGCTGATGGTGGTGGTAATGGTGATGGTGATGGTGATGATGATTGTGAGGAGGAGGCTGGTACGATGCTGAAGATGATGTTGATACAGATACGAAGGACGACGGTGGTATTGACGATGGCGATGGTGATGATTACGATGATGATGACGATGATGATGCTGATGATGGTGATGCGGATGCTGAAGATGATGATGTTGAGGTTCATTCCTAAGGAATACTCGTTGTTGACACCCACGGTGCGCATTGCGTTTTTTCAATGAACGTGCTCCTCTCGGGGCTCGCACCCTGCTTTTAATAACTACGGTGTTGGCCCCCGAACTACAAAAAACACTGCTTCCGCCTGGTACCTCCTCAAACATATTCTCCAAAATCCGACTCTCGCGCGGGATTTCCTCACACATTTACAAGAATCGGGCACTCGCATGGGACTTCCTCGCAACTGATTCAGGCGTCGCGCCCTCGAAAGCTCAGGAATCACGCTCTCGCTCTGGCCTTTATCATAACTCACTTGGGAATCGCGCAATCGCTCAAGAGTTCCTCCCGAGTCATGCAGGACTCACGCTGCAGCGATTCAACCCGCCTGCTTGACCTGACCGCCCGGGCCCCCCTCCCCGAACTGCCCGTTAAGGTCTACCCGCCCGCTCTGCCTGGCTGGTTCTGCCGCGTGCTTTCTTCTCCTACACTCCCCTCCTTCCATCCTTCTCGCTCCCCCTTCTCCTTCCATCCTTCTCGCTCCCCCTCCCCCTCCTGCTAGACTCTCTCGTGCTCCATCCGTCTCGCTCCCCCTTCCATCCATCCTCTCTTCCCCTGTTTCAGGGGCCGCGCGAACTACACGTGGCAGGTAGGGGGTGCAACCGAATTCGAAGAGGGCAGGGACCCAGGGTTTGGGATTGATGTGCTGAATGGCACGCGGTCGGATCGGAGCGAACAGCCTTAAAATGATTGTTGTCGTTGATGATGTCGTCCTCGTCCTCGTCCTCGTCGTCCTCGTCCTCGTCCTCGTCCTCGTCCTCGTCCACGTCGTCGTCCTCGTCCGCGTCCTCGTCCTCGTCGTCGACGTGTCAGGGTGGGGGTCCTGTCCACCCCCGAACACCCATCTCCTTCCTGCTCTGCGCCACCCCTCCCTGCAGAAACGCACAGTCGCGGGCCACCGCCGGACACGCTCCGGCCGACCGAGGAGCAGCGGACCTGCGTGCCCACGGCGGCACCCCGCGATCAGTGACCAGCCCTGGCCGCTGCCGGCAGCGCCCACCAGCGGGCCGAGAGAGAGAACGGGCTCGCGCCTCGCTCCTCGCTCCTTCCTGCTCCTCATCGCTCCTTCTCGCTCCTCCTCCTACTCCTCCTCCTCGCTCCTCGTCCCTCGCTCCTCGCCCCTCGCTCCTCGCTCCTCGCTCCTCGCTCCTCCCTCTCCTCCTCCTCCTCCTCCTCCTCCTCCTCCTCCTCCTCCTCCTCCTCCTCCTCCTCCTCCTTCCCTCCTCCTTCCCTCCTCCTCGAAGCCCGAGCGGCAAACTGGACGCCCGTCGCTTGGTCGCCGAGGCGTCGGATCTGTGTGACGGCCGAGGCCTGGCAAAAGCCACTGGAGGCCGAAAACTGCCAGGAACCTGCCGTCGTCATCTTTTTCACAGCGCAGGGGGTATGGGACGTGTGTACAGTGGAAGCCCGACCACAAGAAACCTTCCACAAGAAACCCAACCCTGAGACCCCAGGACGTCCACGGACTTTTGGTGTGGGAGCGTCACGGCTTCCATAGCGAAACCATCTAAATCTAAGAAACCCAGGCACTCTGGAGGCAAGCAGGGTGCTTCTTGGCATGGGACTCCACTGTAGGAGAGGAGCGAACAGCAAACACAAAAACTTTTGGAGATCCGCGCGGACTTCTTGCATCGGCGCTGGACCCCCCCTCCCTGGCGTGCGCGCGCGCCAGGGGCGGCGCCGAAAGCGCCGCAACGGGGGGGGAGCAGCGCATATCCGAAGAATCCGCGCTCGGAACTCCGAATGTTTATGTTTACGAAGCGTTTTCTTCCCCGTGAGGCCTCCTCCCCCGTGCGATTGCCGTGGCACCCGTCCCATCCCGCCTTGCAACAGCGTGTCCAGCAGGGCCGATACGTCGGCATCCTTGAGCGCAGACACCTCTGCGAGAGGGATGCGCAGCGCCTGCGCGGTGCCGAGGAAAGCGGGGAGGAGAAGAAACATACATCTGCATAGCATAAACGACTGTCAGAGGTCCTCGCGGATTTCTTGGATCGGCGCTGGAACCCCCTGTCAGCGCTTCTGGCGCCGCCCCTGACGCGCTCCGCACGCAAGGGAAGCGGCGATTCACAAACAAAATCCGCAAGCACCTCCAACATGATATGTTCATGCTGATCTTTCTTGTTCGGCAAAGCGAATTCGGCACCGCCACCATCGCGAGGAGGCAGGAAATTCGGAGCAAAGTCCTGGAATGTCTTCGCAAGAAAGACCGAGGACTATGCAGCGCGATTGAGGGACCATTGAGCCATATCAGCCCATGAGGCCAAGAATAGGTCGGATGAAGCAAGGTCGAAACGTGCTAAATGGGTTCCGGCCGCGGATACACCGGCGCACACACACACACACACACACACACCGCTAAATCGGTTCCGGCCACGCATCTGAATTTCACATCCCAGCAATTGCATTTTCAAAGTCAGGGAGTGTCCGCGTGTTGGCGCGGCCCTCCTGGTTTGTCGCGACCCCTCGCCCGAGACAGTGCCAACCCACAGCTTGGGGGGGGATATCGTGGCCTTCCTCGGGGCAGGGGGCCTGCTGGTGGTGTCGCTTCTCCTCTCCTCCTGCCCTCGACGGAGGGAGCCTTCTCGGCCCTGGGCGGGGATCATGCGAGCGTGGCTGCAACGAACCGCCTGCTGGCCTCCTCTCCAGAAACCTTTTCCGCTCCAGAGATCGAAGGGCGATGGCCTCGAACTGCTCCACAAACCCGTTGGGCACAACTGATGGCTCGCCAATGGTCATGCGATGAACCGTTCGAAGCAGTAATGGTTCCCCCGGCTGTGTCCGTAACGCTCGAAGGCCCAAATTCATTCCCGAGGGGGGAGGGCCCGAGGAAGAGAGATCGTTGGCACCACGACAATTTGACGGGGAAAATCCGCAGGGGGATCCCACATGGTGAGTCCGACGGGGGACTCCCATGGTGAACTTCTACGGGGGGGTCCCATGGTGGAATCCTACTGGGAGTCGATCCTACAAAGACCCTTCTTGAACCCTGTCGGAGTCCGATTAGAGTCCGATCGGATCTTGCTTTGTTCAAATTGCAACCTTGTTGGGTTCTCATCGGAATCCGATTTGGGCCTTGTTCGAATACTATGAGGATCTTGGTGGGATCCCGCGCTGAGGGGTCTGAGACGGGATTCCCCTTCCAGGGGCGAGAAGCGATATAGTTTCACCAGTACCGAAAAGGGGGGTGACTCTTGTTTCCGAAGGCTGCGGTTAGGCGCTGCTGATCTGTTCAAGTCCAACAGAGATTGGACGAGATGAAGTGATCAATCCGAAGATCACTGGTGGACCATGAATTTCAAAACCTATGAATTACTGGACCACCGGTGAATCGAATTCACGATGTGGGCCGTCAGTGGGTCAAACTCACGAGCGGGTCCTTGGCGGAGGCAGGAGTGGGGCCGTCGGTGCGCGCGAAGACGCCGCGAAACAAATCGCGGGCGGGAGACCCTGCAGTTGCTCGGGACAGCCCTCCACGACAGAGGGCCCAGGGCCTTCAGAGGGCCAGAAGACGCCGCGAAGCAAGTCGTGGGCGATGCTCGGGACATCCCTCCATGACAGAGGGCCCGAAAGGGGGCAGTGATGCCAAAGCCAAGCGAGCCAAGCAAGCCAAGCAAGCCAAGCAAGCAAACCTCGCGGAACCACATCCCGACGACGCCGACGCCGACGCCGACGCCCGCCGCCGACGCCGACCACCGACGACGACGTCGCGGCGCCAGGGCCGCCGACGGCACACGCAGGTCCGACGGGACGCCGAGGCGCCGCCGCGACCATTTATCCAGCCGGATCGATCTGCGATGGGATGCGCAGAGACATACTAGTACTATATATATATATATACAAGACTGCATTGGCGCTGCGCGCCATGCACCTTGGTCCTTTGGAATTCGCACGCTAGTGGAGTGCGAGCATGCGTACATGCGCACACACATGCGTCTATGAATGCATAGTACATATGTACATATATGTATACGTTTGCATGGATGTGTACATGTATGTGCAAACGGTCATTGTAACTATGCGCGCGCATACACATGCGTATATCAGGCGGTAGTGGCCTGACCAGTTGCTCATAGCATCGCGCCACTGAAAGGCGCGAGGGTCTCAGGCAAACGTGGCCAGACTACCATGGGACAGTGCGTCGCCGAAGTCACCGTTGCGAGGGCGCCCCGGGTGAAAGTGGCCTGAACACCTCCGCTCAGGGGAGGGCATATCCGAAGTCAGCCGCGCGAGGAAGTTTCAAGCGAGGAGTGGTTTGAACACCTCTGCTCAGGGCATCCTTGAACTTAGAGTTGCGAGAAGTCGCACGCGAAAGTGGCCGAACCACCACGGTGCAAGGCACCTCCGAAGTGAGACTTGCGAGAGTGTCTCAGGCGACAGTGGCTGGAACACCTCAAATGAGAGTGTCTCGGGCCCCAGAGCTGCGATGATGTCTCAAGCGAAAACGGCGGGACCGATGCGAAGCAAGGCGCTTCTGAGGTCGGAGTTGCGAGCATATCTCTGGCGAAGCGGATTAGACTACTTTACGTTATCTCCTTTTCCTCCTTCCCCTTTCCCTTTCCTTCTCCTCATCCTCCACCTCCCCCTCCTCCTCTTCCTCCTGTTCCTCCTCCTCTTCCTCTCCCCCCTCTCCGCTTCTTTTTTTGTCGATTCTCCCCATCCCTGGCGGCGCGGCGCGGTGCCGCTCGGCCTCTCTGCGAGTCAAGCGGCAAGGGCGAGAGAACCCCCCGAATTACAAACGGTTTTTCCCAAGCCGCCAAGGGGACCCGAAGGTAGTGCAAGAGGCGGCGCAGGTTTTGAAATCCCGCAGGGGCTCCTCGGATTCGGCCGGCCCTCTCCGGTAAGGTAGGCAAGGGCACCGCGTCCAGGTGCTCAATCCCCCGTATCCCACTCCCCTCGTCTTCGTTCCCTCCTCCATGTCCCCCTCCTCCTCGTCCTCGCCCCCCTTTTCACCCTCATCCTCCTCCTCCCTCCCCCCTCCTTCTCCTCCCTTGATGCCCCCGCGTGGTTTTCGGGCCATGACTCACGTTTCCGACGCCCCCAAAACTCGTTGTCGTTTTTTTTTGTTAAAAAACTTTTGGGCGCCCTCTTGGGTCTCTCTTGGGGCCGTCTTGGTGCTCTCCTGGGACGTCTTGGGCGCCTCTTGGGCGGTCTCGGAGCCCTCCTGGACCGTGTCGGGGCCTTCTTGGGGGCCTCGTGGGCAGTACTGGGGCGATCTAGGGAGCCTCTTGGGCCATTGTGGAGCGTCGGGAAGCGGGAAAAGCGAGAAGGCCAAAAACATTTGAAAAAAACAGAAGGAAATCAACAATTGTAGCCTCTCGGGGCTCTCTTGGGAGGCCTCTTGGGGGTCTCTGGGAGCGTCTTGGACGCGTCTTGGGCAGTCTTGGGCCCAGATTGGGCGTCTTGGG
Organism: Prorocentrum cordatum; assembly: GCA_963575745.1. Classification (NCBI taxonomy): domain Eukaryota; class Dinophyceae; order Prorocentrales; family Prorocentraceae; genus Prorocentrum; species Prorocentrum cordatum. The sequence continues at coordinate 31,171 of CAUYUJ010007796.1, forward strand.
CCGATCCTTGGGTGTCTCGGGGCCCTCTTTGGCCGTCGTGGGTTTTTTTTTTTTTCGCGACGCACTCGCAGGACAGACACGGAGCACTCTGCAGGAGCGCCCCCAAGGCTCGGGGAGGCCGAAATTCGTTTGGGGGGGGGGGGCACCGGGTGCCGCTTTTCAGGGGTCCCCGGCCATGTAAAAATATATAAATAGGAATATGTCCTCCTTGGAGGCGCGCGTCCCACCCGAACACATAGTGTACCCATCTTGTAGAATATGCTTTCCCGAGCGCTGTGGCTGGAAAGCGACCACCACGACGCACATACTACCAGACTTCTCGGTGCGCGCGTCGCCCCTGGGATGGCCGACGCACACATAGCATCAGTATGTTGGGTCGACGCCGATGCCATGGCCCCGGGGCCCGAGGCCAGGCGCGAACGCCCGGTGCGAAGCAAAGAGGCATCCCGCGCGCCTGCATAGGGGAGTCGCCGGCGAAGGGCTCGGGCCAGGGAGACTTGTGGACAATTCGGGAGGGGGCGCCACAAGTCCGAGGCGCACTGGGCATGGAGAAACATCGAGCCTCTAGGAGTCAGGCGTTCACCCATCGGTCGGAAGAAGCAGGTAGGAACTTTGAGCAGGAAGGCGTTAACAGTAGATTGGGTTCGGGCCCGCCAAAAAGAATAACAGACAGCTGCCAAACCATGCCGGTTTTTGAAGTAGGAAAGCGCTTGAAGTAGATTGGGCCCTGGGAAGCAAAACAACTACTTTCAACAAGCGGTGCTTACACACATCCACTGCGCCTTGGGTTTCCGGGGAAGGGAGCACGAAACTCCAAGCTGCAGTGGATACAGTGGAGGCCAGTCTACAAGAAACCTTCTACCAGAAACCCAACGCTGAAACCCCAGGGCGCCCATGGAGTTTTGGGGCAGGAACGTCACGCTCTCCATCGCAGAACCATCGAAACCCAAGAAACCAAGGGCACCCGGGAGGCAAGCAGGGTGCTTCTTGGCATGCGCCCCCACTGTAGCCGACATCGTGAATCGACGCTGCACGTCCCCAGACCCCCGACGTCATATTTTCTCATAACTTCGACTCCCAGAGGTCTCGACCCATTCCCCAGGACCGGTTTCTCATCCCGAGTCGTTTTTTTTGCCGGCCCCGAGGCCCGGCGAGGGCCCCCAAATGCCGAAAACGACAAACACCTCCTGCCGCGACCTGTTCGTTCCTCGGGGGGGCCTGGAGGCGAGCAGCCTGTCTCTTGGCGTAGGCCCCCCTGCACGAGCACCAGTCTGGAGTCTGGCCCGCAACTCGGCGGTGGACAAACCTCCCTGTAGTAAACCTCCCTTTCGTGAAAACGGCCTGGGACCGAAACCGACGGATCTGGACCCGCGAAAATGACGGCCGAAAACGCCGTCTCGCGAACCGAACACGACCAACTCGCTAGTCGACGTGTCATGGTAGGAGGTCTGTCCACCCCCGAGCAACACTCGGGTCGGGCGAAAGCGGGGGATAGCAAAGGGCGGGTTTGAGAATCAGCTCACGTAGCTGACTTTCCCGGCGCCGGGAGGCGGCCATGCATCGAGGAACGGACCCCTCGGCGGGGTTGAAACCAGCTGCATGCAGCAAATTGCGTAACCCCCCCTTTCCCAATTCCCCCCCTGTCGTCCACCCCAGAGCAGCACGGCCGCCGACGCGGGCCCGCGGCCCGACGGGCGCGCGCCGCCTGGGCCACGGCCCGCCCCTGCTCCGGCGGCACCGCCCGGGAGGGCAGGTCGGCCTCCGCGGGCGCGCGCGGGCGCCTCGCCCCCGAGTCTCGGGGGGGGGGGGGGCGCCGCCCTCCACCCTCCTCACTCCTCACTCCTCACGTCTCCTCCTTCTCCTCTTACTCCTCTTCCTCCTCCTCCACCTCCATCCACTCAATCCTCCTCCTCCTCCTCCTCCTCCTCCTCCTCAATCTCCTCACTCCTCGCTCCTACTCCTCCTCCTCCTCTCCTCCTCCTCCTCCTCCTCCTCCTCCTCCTCCTCCTCCTCCTCCTCCTCCTCCTCCTCCTCCTCCTCCTCCTCCCCACACAAATAGGCTCGCGTCGTAGAAAACAAATCAGGACGGCGAACTTTTCACTATTTTCGGCCCTTGGGGGCCCTCGCCGGGCCACGGGTCCGTCAGAAAACGACTCAGGATGAAAAAACAGTGCTACCACGAAATTGTCTTAGAACCCAGAAATGCTCTGAGAACAAAAACAATGTTCTTAGAACATAACCCGATGTGTTAAACCAAGACAGTCTAAACCAGAAATGTTCTAAGAACAGCTCGTGCATAATACAAAAGGTCTTATAACATTTTTGGTGGGGCTATAATTAGGCGAGCCGGGAGGCTCCGCCACTGCTTGACAGAAACCTGAGGGGCAACGATAGGGGAGGCCGCCTTGGAAGGGGGGGGGACATCGACACGAAGTCGGCGGTGCATCGCCGATGGATCGGCGCCGGACCCCTGATAGCGGATCTGCTGGGCCCTGGGCGGGGTTGGTCATCGGGCCCCTATTGGCGATCAGAGAACGGCTGAGGACGACGCATCCCCCACCCCGAATCGCCTATCCCTTCCTGTCGCTGCCACTGGACAGCGAGCTTGGCCTCGGACGCGGCGTGCTCGCCGCCGCAGGGCTGCGGGGAGGCCAAGAGGGGCCAATACTGCTGCGCCCCGGACCTCTCCCCCGGGGTGCGTCCGGACCGGGACTTCGAGGCGCATCCAGCAGTGGCGACGAGGGCCTCCCAAGAGGCCCCGAAGAGGGGAAAACGAGCCCAGGGTGAAGCCCAGGGGCCAGGGGAATGCGGGGGACGCGGGAACGAGGAGCGGGGAGCGGGACAGGGATGAGGGAGGGAGATGGGAGAGGCGAGGGAGGGAGAGGGCGATGGGAGAAATGAGAGGAGGAGGAGGAGGAGGAGGAGGAGGAGGAGGAGGAGTGCTCCTCCTCTGAGCTGCCGCCCGCACGCCGAGGGCGCGATGGCCGCGCCAGACGTTCGTCGCTGCAGCTGCGTGTCGCGCGCCCGCGGCGGCGGGAGCCGGCCCGTGGTGGCGGCCGTGGTGCTCCCCTCGTCGTCCTCCTCCGACCCCCCTCCTCCTCCTCCTCCTCCTCCTCCTCCCCCTGCCTCCTCCTATCTCCTCCTCCTCCTCCTCTCCTCTCTCCTCCTCCTCCTCCACCTCCTCGTCCTCCTCGTCCTCCTCGTCCTCCTCCCCTCCTCCTCCTCCTCCTCCTCCTCCTCCTCCTCCTCCTCCTCCTCCTCCGGCTCCAGCCGCCCGAATGTCTTGGATCCTGGAACAGTCAACACTGATAGCAAGGCCGCGCGACCAGGATGAAGGGGCCTTGGACGCCCCTGTCGAAGCTTTTCGAGCGGGGCGTGGCCAGCGAGAGCGGTCACGGATGGAGCGAAGAGGCAAGGACGGAATGGTACCCTTGGGACGGCTGCCCGTCCTCATCATCGGATTCGACTGTAGCTGGTGCCCTGGGATCCTGGCGTCGCAGTTGTTTCACAACGGGCGATTCTTCACTGCAGCGGGAGAAGGGGTCTGGGGCTCAGGCGCATCTGTTTCGCGACGTCGGATCTCAGGGTAGCTTCGGGCATCAGTACATCGGCGAAGCACTACCCTGTCCCTCCTCCTCCTCCTCCGCCTCCTCCATCCCTCTCTCATACAAGCAGCTTCCCCTCTCGCGCAGCCAGACTTGTCCAAAGGTTGGGCTGGGAGTTTCGCGAGCGAAAAAATCCGACAGCTGTAAAGGTGGACGGCTGAGCATCTTCACATCGAAATGTTCGCCTTGCGCCGCGCACATTCATCTGAAAAACATGCTACCGCTCGGAAGATGGACGCCCAATCCTTTCAACAGGTTGCGCCCGCCTCGGCGACGCGCACATCCGTTCGAAGGGATTGCAGAATATTGACCATTCGAGGCCAGATCGTTTGCAAAATGTGGCTCTCGCCTTGACGGTGTGCAAATTCGTTCAAAGTCTGCAACAATATCAATGGTGGACGCTGGAACAATTTCAAAATGCGGCTAACAACTTTTGCGCCGCGCACACTCGTTTTAAAGCTTGAAGCGTAAAGAAAGGGCAGTTCCTTTTCAAAATTGAGCTCACTGACGGCGCACAACTGAAAGTGACGAGACGCATGATTGATCAAAATGCTGGCCAGTCATAAGAATCCCAACCCAGAGTTCCTCCTTCCCCCTATTCTTCTCTCCTTCAACCCTCTCCCCTGCAAACAAAACTTCAGGATACCCATGTGTAGGCGTTCGATATTATCTTCGGAGACTCTGGAGGCATCCGGGGGCCTCTGGGAACGCACGGAATGTTCAAAGATGTCCGCTAACAAATTTTTGAAGACCCCGGAGACATCGGCTAACGGTACTGAAAATAAGATAACGGAGTATTCTGGTAAACAAAGAAAGCGAAACGCGCCGCGCAGAGCCAGCAGCGTGTTTGCGTGAGTCTGCAGATGCGCGTGACAGCGACGGCGGGTCGCATCACAATGGCGCAGGGCACCGCCGCGTGAACGCAACAACGGTGGTATGTTCTGGTAAAGAAGCTGCCACGCTCGCGAGCGGATCGCCGGATCGCCTTGTTGCCAACGAGCATGACACTCACCTGCGAGCCACCATGCGCCTGGCGCGATCAGAAACCGATTACGTGCGAGGAAATGCAGAGCAGCGTCCACAACATACAGAGAAACAATATGCAATTAAGCTGCAAACAATGCGGTCCGGGCGGGCAAGAACACAATGAGAAGAACATCCAAAAACTCGAATCCTTGTCATAAACGTGCTCAGGCACAAGATCCAGAACGCCACAGGGAATTAACTGACCCTCTGATGCAAACCGAAGTCTTATCTCAACTGATTGACAAACAGACATTAAGAAAAGCCAATCAGAGAAATGCCCCGCGCTGTCGTGCACGCACACGATATGCTGAGTGGTCGTTCTGCCGTATCCACGCACGCAAAACAATTAGATTTCAAGTGCACGGCAAGAAGGAAACATCACAGCGCACAACACAAAACGCATCGAACGTCGGGTTACCTGGAGTGGGAACGAACCCTGCGGACAACACCGAGCGCAGCCTACCATACATCGGAGGCCGGCAAACTCGGTGCAGGAGCGCACAAGAGAAGCGCGGGGAGAGAGGGGGGCGGAGGATGCAGAAACGGAAGAGGGGGAGAGCTTGGAGAACGAAGAAGGGGATACAGCAGGGCGAGGGAACCACTTGATGGCCATGATGCCTGCCACCCCTCGCCTGACGTGGCCGCGTCAATCAGTCTGCCCCAGCTGCCGACCATCCCCCTCCTTTCGCGGCCAATTCTAGAGCCCATCCTGCATAACTTGCCCTCCTCCTTCGCGTGCCCCGTCAGTCCCTCTTCCTCCTCCTCCTGCCCCTCCTCCTCCACCTGCTCCTCCTCCTTCCTCGCGGTTTCTTCCTCGTTGCTGCTCCATCTGAGCCATCTGTTCTCGTCTCCCTAACAGTCATCCCTACCCCCCCTCTGCTACCACTCACCCAGTCCTCTTATCATCCACCTGCTCCGCCTCGTCGCCATCCCCCTTCATTACCCTCGCCCACACCATCAACGTCATCTGCTTGTTCCTCCTCCTCCTCCTCCTCCTCCTCCTCCTCCTCCTCCTCCATCGTCGTCATCGCCATCACCACCACCACTTCCATCAGCATCATCATCAGCATCAGCATCGTCAGCATCAACAATAGCATCATCAGCGGCATCATCGTCATCATCAGCATCATCATCATCATCATCATCAGCATCATCATCATCATCATCATCATCATCATCATCATCATCATCGTCGTCAGCATCATCGTCATCACCATCATGATTCTCACCATTAGCATCATTATCATCACCAGCACCATCCTCATCATCATCGTCAGCGTCATCAGCGTCATCATTCACATCAGCATAATCGTTATCATCGTCATCATCATCTTCACCAGCATCATCAGCATCAGCATAGCATCAGCATCATCATCAGCATCATCACCATCATCAACCATCATCAGCATCATCATAATCACCATCACCATCTCCATCTCCATCACAGTCGCCATCATCCTCACATTGACCATCATCAACACAATCGTCAGCATCATCACCATCATCATAACCATCATCACGAACAGCAGCAACGTAACAATCGGCATCAGGATCCGCATCGTCATCAGCATCCTCCTCCTCATCCTCGTCAAATGGTCTTCATCGCCAACATCACTGCCATTACTGTTACCCCAACCATCATGACTATCACCACAAACATCATCATCAGCATTACCATCATCGACATCATCATCATCATCACCATCATCATCATTATCGTATCCATCCTGATTACTATCAACAGCATCATGATCATCACCATAAACAGCATCACCATCCTTATCAGCATCGCCATCATCACTGTCACTACAGTCGTCACCATCACTATGACCACCACCACCATCATCACAATCATGATCATGATCATGATCATGATCATGCTCATGATCATGATGATCATGATCATGCTCATGATCATGATGATGATGATCATCATCATCATCGTCGTCATCATCATCATCATCATCATCATCATCATCATCATCATCGTCATTGTCATTGTCGCCGTCGTCATCACCAATGCCGCCATCGTCATCACAATCATCGAGGAGGGCAGGCCTAAGAGAGAGGGTGGGGGAGCCTGCAGCAGCCGCATCCAGCTGCTCACGCTGTCGAAGCTGGCGCGCGACGCCACGTCGTAGACCACCAGGGCGGCGTCGAGCCCCTCGCGGGCGGCGCGCGGACGCCCCCCCGGCGGACGGCAGCGCCGGACTTCGGTCGGGCATGTGCGGATTCTTGCGGAGAGAGATTGCAAATTGCCCCCACTGGCCAAAAATACAACAAAATATCAAAAACAGTCGAAAAATTGTCCCCAGACTATTTTGTGACTATTATTGAATATCCATTCTGCAGAGGGACACGCTCGACTTAAGGATGGGCGTTGGTCCTGTGCTTTCGGCGGGGGCGCCCAGCTTGAGCAGTGCACCCCCAGGCGTCGCCAGCCGCCCGAGAGGCGCGACCTCCAAGGGGCCACATCCTCGCCGTGGCCACCACCTTCACTGGACGAGCGCGTTCCACTACTCCCAAAATAGCTACTCGCAAATGGCCTGGATCCGCCGCGGGGGATCTACGATCTATTACATAGCGGAAAACTTGTTTTTGTTCGGACGTTTGCGAGTAGGAATTTTGCGAGTAGTGGAACGCGCCCGCCAACTCACCCTTGCAAGTGCGTCGCGAAGCCCCGCGCGAGGACGGGGCTATGGGCGGCTTCTGCCTGCAACGCAAGCCCCCCGCTGCAACCGTTCAGGTTGCCACGTCTTGTCGCGCGTATCTTCCCCGCCTCCCCACCGCTACCTCTGCAGTACGCGAGCCCTCCCCATCCCCCCTGTAGTTTTAACCCGCCCAATCCACTGGTAATGCGCGTGTTCGAAGCGACTCTTGATTTTTCATCCTCCTGCTCCTGCTCGTCCTCCTCATCTTCCTCCCCCTCCCCTCCCCTGTCATCATGGGAATCTTCTTGTTTCGTTCCTTGTTCCTCTTCCTCCTGTTCCTTGTCCTCCTCATCCCCTTACCACTGTCCTGCTTGGCCCTCGCACTGCCAAGTTCGCGACCGGACGGCCAACTGGTGCTCTAACATGTATCTGGCAGTGGTCCACAAGCGGTCTGAAGGCGGGCGAAAAGCGTATGTTTCAAATGATACGGCGTGTAACCTCGCCATCAGAAATGTCTTCCTGGTCGTTGTTTGTGTTCCCGTTCGCCCCCGCGGGCGCCCAAGTCACTGCCATGGCGGAGGTGGATTTACGGTGGTATACAAGATGCCTAAATGTGCTGCGCAGGTGTGCCACGAACAAAAACAAGTCTTACGCGAGATGACACAGCGATCATACGCGAGCCAGCAGTGCGGCACGCTGCGCTGCAGACGATGGCGCGCACGCGCGACATTACGCGGGCAGCTTCCGCACCAACGTTGGCGCCGACGACCACGTGTTTTTTGCTGGCGTCGCTCAAGAGGACGAAAAGTCATCTAGAAGTGGCTGTTAAGTTGTATGCAACAATATTCTGCATGTGCCCTGAAAGCTGTTGATAGAACGGGTGCCATAAAAAAATCAAGCATGGTCGACCGTCGCGGGTTGTACTGGACGCGCGCGTGGGTAAGCGCGGTAATGGAAAGGAGGAGGACGACCAGCAATGACGACTCTGGCGATCAGGAGGGGGGGGTGGAGACGGCGGAGGGAGGAGAAGACAAGAGATGACTATCGCTGTCCTGGCCGCATTTTGTCAATGGGAAACACAAAGAAACCCGCTTTAAGGGACCATGGCGCACAGGTGCTGTGCCTAGCCACATTGGCCGCACAAGTGCCATAAAATACAGGGAGCCTAACACCTGAGAACGTCAGGCGGCCCAGGCTACAGAAGGGAATACGACGTTGGCAAACGGAGGTGCAGTCAAGACGCTGAAATTCGCTAATCCTTCGGCCTGTGTGAGACGCTGTCGTAGTCGTCGTCGTCGTCGTCGTCGTCGTCGTCGTCGTCGTCGTCGTCGTCGTCGTCGTCGTCGTCGTCGTCGTCGTCGTCGTCGTCGTCGTCGTCTCATCGCCAGTCCCAAGGGAACTGAAAACGGACGAAAAAAAAGGTCGTACTGAAGCCGATTCTCTGACTGGGGCACGGGGGCGGGGGTGCGGGGAGGGGAGGGAGGGAGCGGGTACGGGGGGGGAGGGGTCCCAGATCAAATTGCCACCTCCCCTGGGTGTCCTGGCGGGTCCCGGGGGATGGTCCACGGTCCACCCTGTGGACGGGGGAGCAGATGCCTGGAGCCCCTGGTCTGATTACCGCCCCGCCTCCCATCTGGGTCCCCTTGTAGACTGGGGGGGACAAGAGATGACAGGGCCGTTTTGTAATACATAGGATTTTAAAAATATAGGATTTTGAATACAGGATGAATTCATGAATAAGTTTATGCATGAGCTCATCGCTGTTTTTAATACTACGTCCCTGCATTTTCAATACATGATCCACACGCGGAGCATGTATCAAAAACGGCACTGTACGGGCCCCCTCCCAGGGCCACCCACCCAAGGGTCTTGGCGGGTCCTGGGGGGCGGTCCCCCATGTGGACAGGATGTCCTCCCCAGGGAGGGGGGTCCTCGGGCGGTCCCCGGTCAGCGGGGGTGGTCCTTCCTGGGGGAGGTCCCGCCTCCAGGGTCGGCGGAACTGGCCGTAAGGTCTCCACAATAAGAACCACTTTGGGCTCAGGAGGGGCTCGGGTTTCCGGGCCGCTGCGTCGGTCTCATTCGGTTTTGGTCGGGAGTGTCCCCCTACAGGCGGATGTTGGAAGACAAACAAACCATAGTCATGTGTTGTAAAGAGAAATATATGGATATATAAAAATAAAAGAAAAATCGCCCCCTGAATATTTTTGACTATGTTTTAATATTCCTCCTGTAGAGGGACATGCCCGACCTAAATCTAGGTCGGGAAGCTTATTCGTGGCCGAGGCACGCTGCGGTCCGGGAGGCCCCTTCGTTCTCTAGTCAACGTTCCCCCTGGTAGCACGATGGCTGCACTCAACCTCATGTAGCTCCCATCTTACTTAAGAACCACATCGTACTTAAGGACGACATCCCAGAAATAAGTTCGAGCACCCAGAACCGTATCGAAACAGTGTCAAGCGAGTATCGCCTCCGAGGGCCCGACACGTGACCTGGTGCTCCGATTCTTTCTGGTGACCAAGGCTCAAGTAGGTTGGAACATCATAGACCTAACCTGCGTCCTGCCTCAAACTGAACCTCTGCACAGAAACACAACCGCCCAATGGCTCTTGTGCGCACGCCAGCCGCCCCGGAAGCCTCGGCCTACGGTCGGGGACTTTTGCGTAGCCTGCCGCAGCGGTGGCCCCGGCGGATGGCATGTGTAAACGGATGGCGTGTCGCTTCCCTGCGCAGAGCGGGAGGCTGGGAACAGCTCGGGACGTTGACGCTCGGGGACCGAGAAGTGGCCAGCATGTCACGCCGAACCATGGTGGGACAGAACGGGTGGCGCGGCACGCTGAGCAAACGGTTTCTGACTGTATCCCAAAGGAGAACTCGCACGACCGGCGCACATACCTGTTCCGGAGCGCGACCCCGCGGACGCGCGCTCGTGCGGATACAGTGAAAACGTATAGTAAGTACGAGTGGTAAGGTCGCAAGACCCTTGGAGGCCGAAGTTGGGCAGCTTTGGACGGCGGGCGACCAAAACCCCAATGGAAACGGCAGAGGACTGGCCGCAGAGGCGAGGAACAAGGACACCAGGGTACCCTAGAAAAGGCGTGCGTCCTTAGTCGGGGGCGGCCAGAAAGGGGGGCCACGAGGGGGTGGGGCGCGGGCCTGTGCGCGGCCCAGGAGGGGGGCCAGGGACGTAGACATGAGGCGCCCTGAAATCTGGGGAGACATCATGGCCCCCGCCGTGACATCCAGCCCCCCTGGCCACCACCCCCCTCTTGGCCGCCCCCGACTTCCTGTGCGCGTTGACTGCACGCTCCGCGCGCGGGGCACACGCGACTCTTACCAGCCTGGAACATATCCCTATCCCTATGCTGGGCACCTCCTCATCACGATGCGAATCTTAGGGATGCCCTTATTTTTTGAGGGCAGATCCCTAAGATTGTCATCGCCTTGTGGCGTGTCAATCTTAGGGATAGGGATACGTTCGAGGCTGGTAAGACTGGGAGCACCCCGCGCTCGCGGGGCACAAACGGCCCCACGGGGCCGCCGCAGCGCAGCTGCTCTCTCCGCCCGCGAGGTGCGGCTCAGGGCCCCCGAGGCCGAACAAAAGATGCGCACACCGGGCCGTCCGGGAGCAGGCGCGGCCACCCCCGCCGGCAGCAGGCTCTGGCTCCTCCTCCTCCTCCTCCTCCTCCTCCTCCTGCTCCTCCTGCTCCTCCGCCTCCGCCTCCTCCTCCACCTCCTCTTGCTTCTTTTCCTGCTCCTCCTCCACTGAAGGCCTGGGATCCGGGGGCCTCTGAAGTCCTCTGGAGGGCCAGGGGACGTAGGCAAACCGCGCTGGAGGGTCTTTCGTAGTGTCGACCTTGTGGCGTCTGGCTGGCGTTCCTGGGTCCGGCAACCGTCAGAGAACGACTCGGGATGAGATGGCGGCCCAGGGGTGAAAGAGCCAGAAACAAATCGGGTCGTCCGTCAGAGGTCTTGGGAAGGAGTGAGGAAGGCGGCGCGCAAGACGGGAGGGCCAATCTCTCAGAGGAGGCCTTGACCCCGCCTGCGCGCCGCCGAAGGTGGGGAGGACCTGGGGAGGGGGGAGGAGGGAGGAGATGAGGGAGGCGACGGGCGAGGGTGTTAGGGGTCTACGGGGCGAGGATGAAGAAGAGACGGGGCGCGGGAGCGGGACGGACAGGAAAGGGGTGACGAGATGAGGGAGGCGAGCGACGAGGGGATTCTTTTGCGGGGGGCAGGCGGAGGAAAGATGGAGAGATGGAACGGGATGATCAAAAGGGAGGGCGGGATGGGGGGGGGCGAACCGTGACGGGATGGTTTTACGGGGGGGCGGGCGGAGGAGACATGGGGAGAGGGAGCGGGATGGACGAGGAAAGAGTGGCGGGAGGAGGGAGGCGGATGACATCACGAGAAGGACGGAGGAGAGGTGGGGAGCGGGAGCAGGATGGACCGGCTGCAACACGCAAGGCAAAAAAAAAGCTTTACAGGTAAAAACGTTTTTTTTTGCCTGTGGCGTTTTTTTTTTTGCCTTGCGCGTCGGGTCCCCGGGGCACTGGCCGGGGCGCGCGCGCCGGGCGGGGGGGTGCTCCTCCGCTTCCCTCGGCCTGGCTCACAAAAGGAATCGCGACCAGGGTTTTTGCCTGTGGCGCTCCTGGGGCCCAAAGAAGGAATCGCGACCTGGGTTTTTGCCTGTGGCGCTTTTTTTTTGCCTTGCGCGTCGGGCCTCCCGGTCTTGCCGAGAGCGCGCGCGTGTAGAGGAAGTGCTCCCCTGCTCTCCTCCGCGTCAGTGGCGCTCCTGAATCCCAAAGAAGGAATCGTGACCTGGGTTTTTGCCTGTGGCGTTCTGGGGCCCAAAGAAGGAATCGTGACCTGGGTTTTTGGCCTGTGGCGTTTTACTTTCGCCTGCGCGCTCGGGCCGGGCGGACGGAGGAGCCATGCGGACGCAGCCACTGGAGCCTTCGGTGGAGCTTCATATGGGGCTACGACCCGTGTGAGGGGTGTGAGGAGATATGGTCGGGCATGCGGTGAAAGTGCTGACGATGACGGGAGGGGGGAGGAGGAGGAGGAGGAGGAGAGGAGGAGGAACACGGGGGACTGAACGCTGGAGGCCGATGCGAAGTACTAAAGATGAGGAGGTGTATTAGGAGAGGGACGACGACAAAGAGGACGAGAAGGAAGAGAAGGAGGAGGAGCAAGAGGGGGGACGCAGGAGGAGGTGGCAGAGGAGAAGGAGGCACAGAACGAGGACGAAGAGGAGGCAGGAAAATCAGCTGCGTGGGCTGATTCTCTATCCAATCCTTTGCTATCCCCCCCTTTCGTTCCCCCCGACCGTGGGCGGTCAGGAGTGCCCCGAGGGCGCTAGAGTTCAGTCGGGCCTGTCCCTCTACAGGGGGGATATCCAGGAATAGTAAAAAAACTTTGAAGACGATCCAGGTGAATCCACGAATACCCAGGAATTGTCTTTCGTTGCCCCCCGACGGCAGCTGCCTCCCCGAGCGTGGCGAGAAGGCTCGGGGCGCCCGCCCCCCGCGCACGGGCCCCCCACGGCTCACGAGGGGCGCCCGCGAGTCGAGGCGCGGGGGCGCCACCGTGGGTTGTAACAACACCCATCCGAGCACACGAGAATGAGAGGAGGCGGAGGAGGAGGAGGAGGAGGAGGAGGAGGAGGCGGAAGAGGAGGACGAGGAGGAGGAGGAAGGGGATGATGATGATGATGATGAGGAGGAGGAGGAGGAGGAGGAGGAGGAGGAGGGGAAGGGGGAGGAGGGGCAGTGATGCAGCACCACGGGCAGTGGTGCCGTACAGCGGCATTCCAGGCTTCTGCTGGGCGGGCAGGAACATACGTACAGCGGGTCGGGTCGGGCGGGCGGGACACTAAAGT